>CM041218.1:9089375-9273952 GCA_023065735.1 Coffea humblotiana | reverse complement strand
TTTTCCAGTTTTAATCCGCAACTACCACATATTCAATGTACAATCTAAAGTGTTAATATTTCTAAATAAGACTACTTTCCAGAAAAAATTGCTAGAAACATAAGCATTAGAATTTAATATACCTCTTCCCTGAGGTTCACATGATCTTTTCGCCCTGTTCGATGTGGCATCTTTTATTTTTTTCGATTCTTGCTATTAATCTTGCTTTGCTTCTAATTATGTACAAAACAGAAAAAGGTAGTTAACAACACATCAAAATCATAATAGCACTAGAATTTAATTCAAAAGCAAAAGAGATGTGACAATAAATACATGCCTTGACATCTTCTGAGCTCCAATAATCAACCAAAATAGGCCATTGATCCTCCTCAACTCTTGCAGGACAGTGTGCTAATAGCCATGACCTGTGCCTCCTATAAAGAGTGAAATACATGCTCTTGACTTTTGATTTCCAATTTCTCCACAATTTGCTGACCCTCATCATTTGTACTTTCTTGCATGTATCATCATATTTTATTTTTCTATCAAAAATTACAAAACAAAAGTTTAAACATTCACAAGCTACAAGATTGTATGAAATAAAAAAGAAAATAATGTTGCTAACTTTGATAGTGAGTCAAAATACCTTAATATCTTCCCAAAATCTCTCCTTAGATCCTTCAGGCATGCCCTCCAATCTGTGTACATGAGTGGTAATTTATTACCATCCTTTACTAAGATTCCTACTTGACTTATATACTGTGTAGCATTAGGACCAATTACTTGGCCCTGTGCATTCCAAACTAACTCTAATTTCTTTCCACCACCCCAACCAGCACTTCGTCTAGCTAGTCCTCTACCACTATTGTCTCCTGTGTACAAAAAACACATACACATACAAAAGAAGAAATTGATGATTCAATTTTATTTATGAATATTATGCAAAGCTTATAATAAGGAATGCTAGACTCAAAACTATTCAATGATAATCTTTTCTTTTCCAACCGACCTTCTTCACTAGAATCATCATCATCAAAAGTACCATCAAAGACATCGTGTATGTCTTCTGAATCATATGAAGAACCTGATCCAGCTTCAGAATCATTGTTATCAAAGGAATCTGGTTGCTCACGATGGTCTACTAGTGATTGAGAATGAAAGCCTTGACCGATATGTGAATTAGGATGGGAATTTAGTTGAGAATCACCCTTGGAGTTCAACTGATGTGAATTGGCTTTAGAGTTGAACTGAGAAGCAGAAATTAAGCTAGAAGTTGAGTTTGAATTTGAATTGGAGTCATGTGATTTCGCTTGACAATTAGGTCGAGAAACAGAGTTTGACCTAGATGTAGGGTCTATGCGTATTCCAGGCATTGCCCCAATGAATTTATGTGCTGGAGGCTTTGAATAATGATTGGGGTGAGTTTGATAAGATTGAGAGCTTGACTGTGAAACAGGGTTCAAACTATTAGTGGACTCAATATGCGCTCCGGACATTGGCCCAACAACTTTGCGGGGCCTCTTCTTACTTGGTGCCATGGAAAACCTATAAAGCAGCTTCTGATTTTTGAAGGCAAAGTTAAGTAAGATGATTAATTTTACTGGCTTTTTTCAGAAACTAATCACATAATTCAGCAAGAGAGTGTTGTATTATCTTACTTTTGGAGTTTAAATTTCTAAAATCTGCAAACACAAAGAATATATACATATTAAGGAACTATAACCCAATGAAACCAGCATTACCAACTTGCTAATATGAACATAAGGAATCATAAATTGAACATAAGGTAAATCCAGCATTACCAACCTACTAAAAAAGAAGTAGAATGCAGGGTATCAAGGAGACTAATATGAACATAAGGAATTATAAATTGACATCCAAGGCAGTGAAAATGATCCCACAATTAACATTTTTCATACTAATCAGTAACTTTCATCTAATATTGGCATTCTAAACTTCATATAACAAAATGTTAGCATTATATTCCAAAACTAGAGTCAATCATCAGCCTTGTCTTCTTGTTGGGCTTTATCAAAAAAATCATCATCATCATCACTTGTATCATCAATCATATTGCCAATCCCAAAATTATCCTCATCAGAGAAGAATCCATCATCAACTTCAGCAACGGGTGCCTTGGATTTTGTAGTTTGTGCATCAAGTATAACTCCATCAACACCTTCCCTAACCCATGAAACATTACTATCCTCAGAATTATTGTTATTAACATGTTGCCAAGCAGAATGCTCATCCCGGATATCTTCACATATGTTATTTCTGGATTAATAATGAAAAGATCTCGAGGTGTCATCTTGACAACTATATTCCATTCAGGTTCCAATGCATCCCGAACATACCAAGCCTGCTGTGCTTGAGAGGCAAGGATGAAAGGCTCATCATTCTTCGTGTTTTGCTTGTACAATATATGATCAAAGTTAACAAGTGTGAAGTTGTGTTCATCTTGTTTCATTCCAGTGACATTATCAACCCAATCGCATTTGAACATCACAAATCTAATGTCATTTGAGTATTTCAACTCAACAATATCCACTAAGACCCCATAGTATTCTAAAATTCCAGATATAGGGTTCTTATCCTTTATACTAGCAAAACTATTGGCACTAGCATTCACAAATACACCACTATTTTGAGTTTGCCTTCTCATCTCACGCTTCTTAGTATGGAAACGAAAACCATTAACAATGTAACCAGAATAGCTTTTTGCCCATTTATCAGGACCAGCAGCCAAATAAGCAATTTCTTTATAATAATCATGGCAACTATTAGATTTTTCCAAATCTTCAACCTACAAGTTTTGAACAAAAACTGTTATTGTATGTTAACTCTAGAGAATATTAAATATATGAAAATGAACCTCAATTAAATTCATTACTGAATTTAAAACTTACATGCTTCTTAAACCACTTGTAAAATGTTTCACTATGAATTTTCTCCCTTTCATAGTTTGACATGCGTGGTTTTTCCAATTTTAGCAAATGCTTATGCTCCCTACATTAGTCATTAAATACTTTAATGAAAGCAATAATTCATGAGTTTTTGATTAAGTTTGATAAACTGTGAACTTACCTGCGAAAAGGATCAACAGTTTCAAGATTTCAAAGAACATAACGATGAGCTTGAACCCAAGAGACATCATCTAAATAGATGACCTCTTCTTTTCCTAAGGGACGGCCAATCTGTCTATTTAAATATTCACCTTCATAGTTCCTAGGTGGGCGATTCAACTTTGATTCAATATTTTCCAAGTACATGGAACAGAATGTCATATATTCTTCCGCCAAGTAGCCCTCTGCTATTGAACCTTCAGGGTGACTTCGACTTCGTACATAATTTTTCAAAGTACACAGATACCTATGCATAGAATTTATATTAATATCGGTGGTGATTTTTCAATGTACATAGATTAAGTTGATAATCTTTTACCTCTCAATGGGATACATAGACCGAAATTGAAATGGTCCACCAAGTTTCGCCTCTTCAGGCAAGTGAACAAGCAAATGCTCCATGATATTGAAAAATGGAGGTGGAAACATCTTCTCAAGTTCACAAAGGGCCAGTGGAGTACGGTCCTCCAAAGTTTCACAATCTGCTACAATAAGCACTTTCGAGTATAATAGCCTAAATATATCTCGTAACTCAATGATAATTCTGCAAACATGTTTAGGCAATATTCTTCTCACAGTAGTGGATAACAATTGTTGCATTAATATGTGACAATCATGACTCTTTAACCCAGAGATTTTTTCGTTCTTTAATATTCACACACCTCGAAATGTTTGATGCATAACCATCAGGGACCTTGACAGTTTTTAGCACATTACAAAAAATTTCTTTTTCATCTTTGCTCATTGTGAAGCATGCAGGTGGAAGAAACACTTTGTCACCCTTAGATTGTGGGTGAAGTGCCTTTCTTATCCCCATTTCTTTTAGATCATATCGAGCATTAATGTCATCATTTGTCTTGCCCATCCCCAACAGCGTCCCCAAGAGATTCTCCAAGAATTCTTCTCAATATGCATTATATCCAGATTATGTGGAAGCAAATTATCCACCCAATACGGTAACTGAAAGAATATATTCAATCTTTTCCAATTATACCTACATATGGGACTTTGTTCAGAGTCATTATTATCTTTAGTCCTCCTTTTCCTTTTCTTAGCTGAGGAAACTGGTTGATCCTTTCCAAATTCATTTCTAAAATCTCTTAGTTGTTCTAAAATCTCAAACCCATATAATCGAACAGGTCTAGAATGTTTCTCAATTGTCCATCAAACTGTGCTCGATTTAAACGATAAGGATGATTAATAGCAAGAAATCGACGATGACCCAAATAGCAATGTTTTTTGCTATGCATCAACCATTGACTTCGAACATCTTTATTACAACAAGGGCATGCATACTTCCCTTTGGTACTCCAACCAGATAGATTTCCATAAGCTGGAAAATCATTGATAGTCCAAAGTAGTGCAGCACGTAAGTAAAACATTTGCTTACTAGTTGCATCATAAGTAGGCACCCCTGGATCCCAAAACTTATTCAATTCATCAATTACTGGTTGAAGATATATGTGAATATCATTACCCGGAGCTTTAGGCCCACCAATTAGCAAACACAACATAAATGATGTTTGCTTCATGCACATCCATGAGGGTAAATTATATGGAACTAAAATCACTGGCCAGGTGCTGTATTTATTGTTCATTGCTTTGAATGGGTTAAATCCATCTGCTGCAAGTCCAAGACGAACATTGCGAGGATCACTAGCAAAGCTTGGGTGCCGGTCATTAAAATGCTTCCAAGCTAAAGAGTCTGTCGGATGCCTCAATTTTCCATCCTTGATGCGCTCCTCTTCATGCCATCTCATTAATGAAGCAATCTTTGATGACATGAACAGCCTTTGGAGACGTGGTTTCAAAGGAAAATAGCGAACAAGCTTTGCTGGAACTTTGTTAGCTTGTTCACTTGAATCATCGGATTGTTTTACAATTTGCTTATACCTAGGAGTTCCACACTTTTTGCAAAAGGTTTCATGTTCTGTCTCCTTCCAATAAATCAAGCAATCGTTGGGGCATGCATGAATTTTATGGTAGCTAAGACCCAAGTCTTTAACAATCTTCCAAGCATCACGATAAGAGCTTGGAAATAATTCATTCCCAGGAAAAAACTTCCTTGAGAAGCTCCAGTAATATTGTCATTGAGTTGTTGCTCCATCGACAAAGAGACTTGACATGCAACAACTTGATGACAAATGATAGAAGAGTAAAATTTTTACATCCAGGGTATAACTCTGTTTCGGCATGCTTCAGCAACTTAAAAAACTTATTAGTCTCTTCATCACAGGCTCCTCTAAGTTCTTCTAAATTTATGTTCGAATTCTCTTCAAGTGTTCTTCCAAGTGTTTCGTGTATCAATTCATTCATGTCATCATTTTCAGTGTGCCTAAACACTCCATTGTTCATATTTTTTGATTGAAGTCCCATGGATCTTCACCATGATAAATCCAACTTGTATAAGTGGTCAAAAACCCCTTCATTGTTACATGTGCACGCACAGTTTCTTCCTTTCTTCGTTCTGAGTTTTTACATCGCCTACATGGGCAATATATTCTACTCCCAACCTCCTTCTTTTTGTAGGCAAATTTAAGGAAGTCACTCAGACACTTTTCAAAGTATGGATTATTGACTCGGTTTTCAATAAAGATCCAAGACCTATCATCCATTCTACAAGAAACAAGATTGAGAAGGCAAGAAAAGAGACCTTATAAACAGAATTGAAAAATAGCAAACTCATTAACATGCCAAAAAATAAAAAATAAAGTGCAGCATGTGCATCCCAGTTTGCTATGCTTATAGTGGAAGTATAAGTTCATGAGAAATGGATAAACTGATTAAGAAAAAAATTAATTTACTGTAATGGCCAAATTTTTTAAAAGATTCAATTAGTCTCGTGACGAACAAAATACCAAAGATTCAATCTGTTTGAACCATAGTAAACTACAACTTGTAAGCAAGGAGTTTATCTCTGAAACTTCTCATCATAAAAGATGAAAGCAAAGGAAGAGAAGGACAACTTTCAGCTTTTTAATCCATGGAGGTATTTTAGCCATGATTAAGGGCCCAATGGTGGTGCACAATTCACAACAATGAAAAGGCTAATGGTGGACCTCATCATATTCAGACTTAACTTTTAGATACATTTCTAAGCAGTCAGAGAAAGAGAAGTATTTTGATTCATTAGCTATCCAGATTGTTGACGGGTTTTTTTTTTATACGTACAAGTTAACAATCCGATTTTATACCCGTTATCTGCAAGTATACAGGTCAATCCAATAATATAGGGCATGTATCGGGTCGATCCCACGAGGAGCAAAGTTTACAAGTACTAGGTCCTTATTTTTCTCTATTATTTAGACTTATAATGAATTTGAACAGAGAAATAATATTGTTGCTTTATACAATTCTGAATTGATAACTTGAAAGATACAATTGGAGACTTTTTACCAAAAACTTAAATCTAGGGATATAGATTCCACTTATGGCATAAACAACACAAATTAATAAATTTACCTCTTGTTATTGTTCTTGTTAAACCAGAGATTCATTTCCAATATTACCAAATCTCATTTTCATGATAAAATGGCTCAGAGCAGGCTAATTTTCCCTATTTTCATGGTGAAATACTAGAGCTACCCTGTTTTTTCATGAAATGATAAATAATCCACTTAAGTGTATCTCTATTTTCATGAGCATACAACTTAAGCTCTACTTATGTGTTTCCATTGTTAAAACCAATCCTCGTTGAGTAAGAACAACTATAACATGTTATTGGTGATCAAACAATAACAAGTAAGTTCAGCTGCACAAGTAGACAAGTTAATACAAGAAATAACAAGAGTGAATCACATTCAATTCATATCATTTAGCCATAAGTTTCATCTACTCCCTAGATAAAGAAGTTTAGCTATTCATGATTGATATAACAATCATACTCACAAGTTTATTAATGCAAAACATCATTAAGTACAAGTACAAGAAGAATAAAAGAGAGCTTAGCCAATTAAGGATGAATCCCTCAAATTTCTGCTATGTCTTGCACCAAAGAAAATTACAAGTGAAGTCTCCAAGTTTTTCCTCAAGAAGTTCTAGCTAGAGAGAAAACTCTGACCAGAGCAAAACTAACTACGTATCCTATCAAATTTCCATCTTTCTCTCCTAAAAGTAGTAGAAAGGCACTTTCTACCCCTCATAATTTCAACCCATCAGCTTTTGTAAAGGAAGTCAAAAGATAAGTTGTTTTTGAGTTGTCAATAACTCATTTTGTCTTCCCTTTTGTTACAGAGGCATGTGCCACCGTTTTCTCTCACCAATTTAGCTGGAAAGTTGTGTGAAAAGTGAGAAAATTCGGCTCCACACTTTCAGAAGAGAGAGGCCGATCCGAGCCTCGGATCCGAGGGGTAAAGATGGATCCGAGCTCGGATCGTCGATGATCCGAGGGGTTTCTTAAATAGATCCGAGCTCGGATCGTCTGACCTCGGATCCATTGCTCCAGAAGTACAGACGAGGGTTCGGATCACTTTTGTTGAGTACGGATCCGAGCTCGGATCTGTCTGGTCAATTTCCAGATTTTCGATTCCTTTCCTTTTTCTTCATTCTTTCGCTCCTAGTTTCTTTTGTTCTTATCCTCCAAATGATTCTTGCTCTTTCTTTATGAAGTTCACATGTCAATTACCTTCAAAACATCACAGGTTAAAGCATTAATCCACTCATTTATCACGTTTTGAATACTTGAACAATATTTAAGCAATTATCACTAAAAGTGTTCAATTATGGCTTTAATCTTCTCAAAACATACCAAAAATTCATGCCAAACTTGTGCAAAATATACGTTAAATATTCTCTTATCAAATTCCCCCACACTTGAGTCATTGCTTGTCCTCAAGCAATTCACACATATTCACTTTCAATGATTCAAGAAGTGAAACAATACATATACTTTTTCAAATTTAATTCCTCATAACTTGGAAGTCAATCCTTATGCCATTGTTCAGATTGCACTAAATACTCATAATATCAAGTGAAATAAAGGAATTATGTCCTAATTTTAACAAGTTAAACTTAATCTCTCACCCTAACCTAATTTCACAAATAAGCAATTCACATAATCAATTTATAGCCTTCCTCCTCCTATGATCATCTTTCAAAAACTTTGAAACTAAAAGGGATTTATTCACACTAATTTTACTTAAATAGTAAAATGCCTTTTGACGCGAAAATCAACACTTTTAGGTGAAGATTCCCGGTTACTCAACATTTCACTTATTTAAATTGCTATGCATACTCTTAATTCAAGTACCTTTTTACGCGAATGTCGACATTTGTAAATGCCAACCCCCGGTTACTTAGTACAAGAATCATTGGAGTAGAATTTTTTTTTTTAACAAAGGACAATAAATACAGATTCCCTCTTAGAAAATGTATAAGAATAATCAAAGGAGGAGTATAACCTTTATTGACTATATCCATCACTTACTTGCGAAATTAAGTAAAGATGAGAAATCTTATAAAACATGTAAAATTATAGACATAATTTTCCTTACTTAACCGAATATACTTTCTAAAATGCAAAAATCCTAATTGCATAATAACCAATTCCAAGTTAAATGAGGGTTAAATCTTTCCAAAATACATATAACATTACAACAATTGGAAGAATTAGATACTTAAAGTTGGGACAATTTGGCTCATAAAAATGCAAATATTTGAGGTATTTTGGCTATTTGGAAAAATTTTGGAGAAATTTTGAAGAAATTTTGACAGAGTTTCCCCTTATAAATGGACAAAACTCCCTGTTAACATTCCCAATTTCAAGAAAATTCTCCACATATCAATATTTCAACATATAATTCCAAAATTTCCAAGCCATAATGAACTAAGAACATGCACTTTAGGACACAATCAAGGCATAAGGTAATCGAAACACAAAATACCCTCCCCCACACTTAAAGTTCACAATGTCCTCATTGTGAAAGAAGGTAAAAGGAACTAGTACTCCCCTTATAAAAAGTGGTGATGCAATTTGAAGCTACGTTACCCCACGAACATCCAGATTCTGTTCAAAATAAAGCAAGGGGTACGAGGAAACATAAGTAGCACAAGAGTAGTCAAATAAAAAGAAGACTTCAAGGTTAAAATTCGAGATAAAAGAAGAATAAAGAAACAAAAGATTTCAAAAGCTCCTTATGGCTGCTCAGAGTTAGGATCCATGGTCTCTTCAGCTCCTGAGGACCATGAGATGTCCCAATATGTCCCTCTTCATGATGAGGAGTCGGAGTAGGTGAACGACGGATATTGAAGTGATCCTCCATCGCCCGTAGACGGCGATCATGCCTGTCTAGACGCTCTGTCATCCTTCGCTCCGTTTGATCAATTCGCTCCATGACCCGTGTCTCCATACAGCAGATGGCATTGAGTACCTCTTGCCACTTGGATCGCGGAGGAGGTGGTGGTCGTGGAATGGGAGGAGGAAGAGTTTGCTGAGCCTCCATCTCTGGAGTTTCCTGCTGTGGTTCAGGTTGATGCGGAGGCTGAGTGGAAGTCGATGCTTCTCCAACATCCCGCACCAAAGAAGCTCCAAAGTCAGTAGGGATACCTAAAGATTTAAGTATCGCGGTATTGACCTCCTCGGTAACCCTAGTGACAACAGCTCGTTCGGTTCCAAGAGGAACCTTAAGTTTCTCAAAAATGAGAGAAAGAAGGCGAGGGAATCCAAAACAGGTTTCGCCGGCTCTCATGCGAGCTGTGGTCCTCATGTAGCTGATGATGATGCTAGGTAGAGGGACACCAGTGAGCTGCCTACCCACACCATGCATTAATTTATCCAGGAAGTACAGATCACTGTTACGGAGCTCCCTTTTTCCACTCCTTTTTGGTACCACATTAAAAGCGAACAGATAGAAAATTAGGTGGTACCTAGGCTCAAAGGAGTCAGCATATACGGTGAGCTTTTTCGAACTTCCTCGCTCACGGTATTGACCCTTAAGACGTGAAACGGCTTCTCCCACTTGCCATGGATCACGTGCCTTAAACTCCTTGGTCAACTTTACATCGACTCCTTCGTCCTTGAGCTTGATAAATCGGGCTATTGTATCTCGGGTGAGGGCCACTCTTGTACCGCGAACCCAGGAGACAATGAGATTGCCACTGTGGCTCTGCCTATTCTCCACGTTAGCATAAAACTCCCGGACTAGATTGGGGTAATAGTGCTTCGGCAATTGGAAAATACTCTCCCATCCCAGTCGCTTGAATGCCGTAGAGATTTTGTAATGGTTATCCACCTCCGGTGCCAAGTGTTTTTCAACGATTATCTCCTTATCGAGCCCGCTTCGTACCATTGTTGATTTTCTAGTGAAGTGAATCGCGTGATATCATGGTCCGGAGTAGGCTCCTCTTGACTCGTGGATGCCCTCTTTCGGCGTGATCGAGGAGGTGACTCAGGCGAAGGGGAATCCTCCACTGGTGACTCCTCAGGTGATGGAGTGTGTTCCTCGCTCGAAGACGGCGAAGGTGTGCGGATAATAGCCCTTCTTGCGAACCATAGTACCTATACCCAAGAACAAGAATAATTACTCTTAGAAGAAATCTACACTCTTTGAAACTATACTTCAAAAGTATTGGAATATAATTTTAGGAAATTTCGGCAGAGTTTCCCCTTGAAAAAGGGTTAAACTCCCTGTCAACATATACCCAAATATAGTCAAAGATCCTACTTAAATCATTTCCAACACAGTTGCACATTTAGAAGGCATTTAGATATCCCAAGTCTCATCAAATGGTGTATGTAAGAATCTAATCACTACTTCAGAATATTAATGCATATAATGCACTATCGAAGCATAATGGACTTGCAAAGATAATGTGCAATAAAGTTTTAGCTTCTAAAAACACTTTAAAACCATATCCCAATACTCATTCATATAGCATCCTCAATCTCAATAATTCTCAATTTATTAGCAATTTATTCCAAGAAATTCAATACCACTTTGTGCAAATGATCATATATTGTCCTCTAAGTGGTATAAACATAATCTCTACTCTCTTAAACAAGTCTAAAGTAACCAAAGAGAGCGAGAAACTACAAATAAGGAGTCATAATTTGGCATTAATCCATTAGGCTAGAGAAAATATGACAAATTTCATAATAACCACAAATAACTCATTAACACACATCAAAATAGGTTTAATGGTATTTATTAACACAATGTAGCACAATTTCAACAATAAATTTCAACAATTTTACAATTCCTAAAATGTAAAAATAACAATGAAAATTGAAAATTTTAAATGGCAAGAAATCAAAGAAAGTTAAGAATTGTTACCTCAAATATGTAGAGTGATGGTGGAGGAAGATAATGATGCAAAAATGGCAAAGAAACAACCTCAAATTCAACTCAAAATGAGAAGAATTCAGTTCGGCCCTAATTTCAGTGGTGAAGATCAAAACCCTTCAAATTGATGTTTTCGATCTGAAATTGTTGAGGGTTTATGATCACAAGAGGCTTGGAGATGTTTTTGGGGTGAAAGATTGGAAAATGAACGGATGAAATGGAAGATTGGATGAAGGGATTAGGGTTTCGGTGAGAAAAGGGAAGAAAAAACTGGAAAAATGCAGAACCGAAGGCTCGGTTCTGCTCTTATTTCGAAACGATCCGAGCTCGGATCGTTTCCAACAGTCCTCGGATCCGACAGGTTCGGATCCGTCTCCCAGATGATCAGACGAGCCCTCGGATCCGACTGGGTTTTGTCAGATCCGAGCTCGGATCGTCTGTTTTCTGCATTAATTGCAGAAACTGCAATTTTTCAATTTTTACCCCCTAATTCCGACCAAAACCAAATTACACCTTGGACGTACTTTTTATCAATTCCAACCTCTCACGCAAGTGTAATATCCATAAACACCATCCAATCTCTCAAAACACATCAAACACATCTACATTGCAAATCGAGGAGATGAGGTTCTTTGATCATTTTTGCACTTTTATCCAAAGTCGCACTTTTTAGGCGTGAAATGCACATCAAATGAGTCAATGAGCATATAAAACATGTTACCACCGAAACTCACTTGAATAAAACGCTTGTGCAATATTGGATATATAAACTAGAGATTTAAACACTTAAAACAAAATCCAATAGGAAAACCTCCCTTTTTACGATCATTCTCCAGGTGCACCTCCAGAATGGACATTCTTCATCCGGTAGCCCCCTACAAATACTTAAAACATTAAAAATCATACCGATGAATGAAAAACATTAAACACATATTAAACTAATTAAATCGTTGGGTTGCCTCCCAACTAGCGCTTTGTTTAAAGTCGTTAGCTCGACTCACACTTTAGGTTTCTTAAATTGAAGAAGATTCACCCAAAAGACATATAAGCACTTTGGGAACGATTTCACCTGCCAAGTAGGGTTTTAATTGTTGTCCATTGACCTTAAACCTTTCATTTCTTGAATTTGCCACTTCAACAGCTCCATAAGGAAATATTTGAGTAACTTCAAATGGTCCCGACCACCTTGACTTCAATTTCCCTGGAAAATAATCTCAGGCGTGAGTTGAATAAAAGCACTTTTTGTCCTACCTTGGAATTGTTTAGGGACAATATGCTTATCATGCCAATATTTGAGCTTTTCTTTATAAATTTGGCCATTTTCATAAGCATGCAGTCGGTGTTCCTCCAGTTCACTTATCTCAAGTAATCTCCTTCCTCCTGCAAGATTAAAATCCATATTAATTCTTTAATAGCCCAATAAGCTTTATGTTCAATCTCTACAGGTAAATGACAAGCTTTTTCCATAGACTAAACGATACGGCGACATCCCTAAGGGTGTCTTGAATCTGTTCCGGTAAGCCCATAGTGCATCATCTAGCCTTGTAGCCCAATCTTTGCGTGATTTCTTCACAGTTTTTCCAAAATGAGCTTTATCTCTCTATTAGCTAGCTCTGCTTGTCCATTGGCTTGAGGATGGTATGGAAGTGATGTCTTGTGCCTGCAGCCATATTTAAACAATAGAATCCAATTGTTTGTTACAAAAATGTTTTCCTTCATCACTTTACTATGGCTTTAGGTATACCAAATCTACTGAAAATATTCTTTTTAATGAATTTAAGTACAATCTTAGAGTCATTAGTAGGTGGAAACGATTGCTTCTACCCATTTAGAAACATAATCCACTGCTACTAAGATGTACTTATTATTAAAAGAACTAGGGAATGGTCCCATAAAATCAATACCCCATACATCAAATAACTCAACTTCTAAAGAAAATAGTTAGGGGCATTTCATTTTTTTGAGATATATTTCCAGTTCTTTGGCATGCATCACACTTTTTAACATATTCCCTAGCATCTCGGTACATAGTTGGCCAATAGAACCCTGATTGCCATACCTTTGCCACCGTTTTTGAAGTGCTAAAATGACCTCCTGTTTCAAGTTATGGACAATGATATAAAATATTATGTACCTCATTTTCTGGAATACATCTGCGTACCATACCATCGGCACAATGTCTATATAGCAATGGTTCCTCCAAAAGTAACTTTTGACATCATGCAAAAATTTCTTCTTTTGATGATAATTAAATCCCTTTTGAATCTCTCCACTTACCAAATAATTAGCAAAATCTGCATTACCATGGAGAGTTGTTAAGTGGCTAGGACAAACTCATCCGGAAAATTCTCTTGAATCGGAATTTTGATCTTTGACTGGGATATATTCCAAACGTGATAGATTGATCTGCAACTAGATTTTCTGATCCCTTTTGTCTTTTATCTCCACATCAAATTCCTGTAATAAAAGAATCCACCGAATTAGTCTAGGTTTTGCGGTCTTTCTTATGTAGCAAATATTTAAGAGTGAATGGTCCGTATTATATGATGAACTTTGGATCCTACTAAATAGGATCTAAATTTATCTAAAGCAAAATATCACCGCCAATAGCTCCTTTTCCGTTGTTGCATAATTTAGTTGTGCTTCATTTAACAATTTTGACTAGCATAATAAATGACGTGCACCCTTCCTTCTTTCTTTGCCCCAAAAACTGCCCCAACCGCATAGGTCACTTGCATCACACATCAATTCAAATGGTAGTGACCAATCGGTCGAGGTTATAATTGGAGCAGAAATCAATTCCTTCTTCAACCTTTCAAAAGCAATTAAACAATTATCATTAAATTGAAAAGGGGTATCCTTACATAATAAATCACATAACGGCTTTGATATTTAGAAAAATCCTTAATAAAACGTCTATAAAATCCGGCATGTCCTAAAAAACTCCTTATCCCTTAACATTGCTCGGAGGTGGCAATTTCTCAATAACTTCAATTTTTACCTTATCCACCTCAATTCCCTTGGAGGAAATCTTGTGGTCCCAAAACAATTCATTCTTTTACCATAAAATGGCATTTCTCCCAATTTAGAACGAGATTTGTCTCCTCACATCTCTGCAAAAATCAATTCCAAATTGTGAAGACAATGGTCAAAAGATGAACCATAAACAGAAAAATCATCCATAAATATCTCCATAATTTTCTCAATATAATCAGAAAATATAGCCATCATGCAACGTTGAAAAGTTGCAGGAGCATTGCATAAACCAAATGGCATCCTTCTAAAGGCAAAAGTGCCATAAGGACATGTAAATGTAGTCTTCTCTTGATCCTCCGGAGCTATAGCTATTTTGATTGTATCCTGAAAAACCATCAAGAAAACAATAAAATTCATAACGGCTATACGCTCCAATAATTGATCAAGAAATGGTAAAGGAAAATGGTCCTTTCTTGTTACCGTATTTAACTTACGGTAATCAATACACACTCTCCACCCTACTACAAGTCTAGATGGAATCATTTCATCATTTTTACCCACAATTGGTAGTTATTCCACCTTTCTTTGGTACAACATGAATTGGACTAATCCAAACACTATCGGAGATAGGAAAAACTATACCTGCATCAAGCCACTTAAGAATTTCATTTCTTACCACCTCCTTCATGTTTGGATTGAGTCTTCTTTGTGTTTCCACCACTGATTTGCAATTTTCTTCCAATAAAATGCGATGCATGCATATGGAAGGACTTATACCTTTAATGTCTGCAATTGTCCATCCTATTGCCTTCTTATACCTCCTTAGAACTCTTAGCAACTTTGTACACTGCTCATCATCAAGGTCAGCATTCACAATTACAGGGTAAAGTACAATTTTCTCCAAGAAATTCATACCTTAGATGAGTTGGAAGTGGTTTGAGCTCTAATTTTGGAGGCTCGACTTCCGAAGGCTGTAAAAACCCTTTTCCTTGGCCTAAACTTTCATACACATTACCTCTTTTATAAGGTGCTTGAAAATCCAAATACTTGGCCAATTCTTCAATTTCTTCACAATCTCCATTTTGCATACCTAAACTCATTAAACAATACTCGAGAGGATCGTAGTCAAAATTGACTCGGCTCATCTCTTGAGTTAGTTTTTCAATTGTACCAATAGAATATGCATGATCGGTAAAAGAAGGGTATTTTTCCATTTCATGCAATTTAAATTCTACCTCTTCTTCACCTACTTGAAATTTAAGTTTGCCATTTTTTACATCAATAATAGTACCTGCAGTAGCTAAAAATGGTCTACCAAGAATAATTGGCATAGATACATCTTCTTCCATATCTAATACCACGAAATCCACTGGAATGATAAATTTTTGAACTTTTATCAATACATTCTCTAACACTCCTAATGGATATCTAATAGACCTGTCCGCTAGTTGCAAAGTAATATTAGTACGTTTAAGTTCATGCAAACCTAATTGTCTAGCCACAGTTAGAGGAATCAATGATACACTAGCACCAAGATCACACAATGCTTTAGAAAAATCAATGTTACCTATAGTGCATGGTATGGAGAAACTTCCTGGATCCTTCAATTTTGGTGGCAATTTATTTTGTATAATTGCACTACACTCCTCAGTTAATGCTATTGTTTCGCAGTCTTCCAACTTCCTCTTTCTAGTCATGATTTCCTTGAGAAATTTCGCATAAGAAGGAATCTGCAAAATAGCATGGGCAAAAGGAATATTAATGTGCAATTGTTTGAAAAGTTTAACAAATTTTTCAAAATCTTTATCAAACTTATTCTGTTTTAATCTTTGTGGAAATGGAACCGCCGGAGGTATTGGAATGGTTGTTGAGGATGATGTTTGATTCTCTCTTGCATTCTCCCGACTATTCTCCTCCATAATCACCTCTTGGTTCCTCTGTTTTCCAGTATTTCCTTCACTCTCTTCTTCCTTACCTTCTCCAACTAGAGGATCTCCTAATTGCTTCCCACTACGGAGAGTAATGGCTTTAACATGTTCTTTAGGATTGATCTCAGTTTTGCTAGGTAATTCTCCTTGATTTCGATTATTCAAGGAACTAGCAATTTGGCCAATTTGCACCTCTACATTCCTGTACATCGTAGTAAGTTGATCCAATCTCCCTTCCACTCGCTCAAATCTGTCCGAGGTAACTTTAGCAAGTTTTTCTACTGCAATCTCCCAACCAGATTTAGTTTCAGCTTGTGGTTGCCTTGGCTGAAATCCTGGTGGATTGATTGGTCTTGGTTGATTGCCTTGCTCCTTCCATCCAAAATTTGGATGATTTCTCCATCCCGGATTATACGTGTTTGAGTAGGGATTATTCTGAACATTACGATTGTAATTGTTGACAAATTGTACCTGTTCAGAATCAACACACTCATTAGCATCATGTTCACCTCCACATATGGAACAACAAGC
Source organism: Coffea humblotiana (assembly GCA_023065735.1). Classification (NCBI taxonomy): domain Eukaryota; kingdom Viridiplantae; phylum Streptophyta; class Magnoliopsida; order Gentianales; family Rubiaceae; genus Coffea; species Coffea humblotiana. Next base: position 9,257,134 of record CM041218.1, on the reverse strand, counting down.
TACATGTGCATTAGATGAACTTGGACCAACTCCACCTTGTCTACTTAATATCTTCATCACATTGTTCATTTGAGCACTTAGCATATTAAGAGTGTCCATTTCCATCATACCTGCATGACGCCTTGTATTACCTCTCTCATTTGCCCATTGGTAGTTATTTGCGGCCATTTCTTCTATCAAATTTTGAGCTTCTTGGGGTGATTTTCCCATTAAAGCTCCACCTGCAGCTGCATCAATTATAGTTTTAGTGGAGAAAGATAAGCCATTATAGAAAGTTTGTATGATTAGCCAATCGGGTAATTCCATGATGTGGACATCTCCGAAGCAAATCTCTAAACCTTTCCCATGCTTCATATAATGATTCACTTTCTAATTGACTAAAATAGTAATATCCATTCTTAATTTAGCAGTTTTACCCGGTGGAAAATATTTGTTAAGAAATGCTCTTGACAAATCATCCCAAGTGGAAAAAGTATTAGGTGCATGAGAGTGCAACCATATTTTTGCTTTATCTCTTAAAGAAAATGGGAACAATCTCAACCTTATAGCATCATCGCTAACTCCATTCATCTTAATGGTATCACAAATTTCTAAAAATGTTGCTAAGTGAGAATTTGGATCTTCTACAGCATTACCTCCAAATTGAGATTGTTGAACCATTTGGATAAGAGATGGCTTAATCTCAAAATTGTTAGCATTTACCGTAGGTCTTACTATACTTGTTTGAGACCCTTGTGTTCCCGGTAAAGCAAAATCTCGTAGAGCTCGCCGATTTGGTTCGTTTTCCGTCATTTCTTCCTCAAACAGTAGCTCTATCAAAATTTCCTCTAACGATTGCCAACTCTCTTGTTCTTCTTGCTGTTGTGTACGCCTCCTTTGTCTACGTAGTGTCCTCTCAATTTCTGGATCAAAAGATGCTACTTCTCGAGATGATCGGTGCATACACTACAATTAGAAATCAGAGAAATTATGCAGTTTCAACCAAATTAATGCCAAATCAACTATAAACAACTTAAATAAATACACTGGAAAATATCTAAATTAATAGAGATGATTAGGCCCTAATATTGCCGCTCCCCGGCAACGGCGCCAAAAACTTGACGGGATTTTTCTATACGTACAAGTTAAAATAATTCCGAAATACACTCGTTTCTGCAAGTATACAGGTCAATCCAATAATATAGGGCATGTATCGGGTCGATCCCACGAGAAGCAAAGTTTACAAGTATTAGGTCCTTATTTTCTCTATTATTTAGACTTATAATGAATTTAAACAGAGAAATAATATTGTTGCTTTATACAATTCTGAATTGATAACTTGAAAGATACAATTGGAGACTGTTTACCAAAAACTTAAATCTAGGGATATAGATTCCACTTATGGCATAAACAACACAAATTAATAAATTTACCTCTTGTTATTGTTCTTGTTAAACCAGAGATTCATTTCCAATATTACCAAATCTCATTTTCATGATAAAATGGCTCAGAGCAGGCTAATTCTCCCTATTTTCATGGTGAAATACTAGAACTACCCTGTTTTCCTTCATGAAATGATAAATAATCCACTTAAGTGTATCTCTATTTTCATGAGCATACAACTTAAGCTCTACTTATGTGTTTCCATTGTTAAAACCAATCCTCATTGAGTAAGAACAACTATAACATGTTATTGGTGATCAAACAATAACAAGTAAGTTCAGCTGCACAAGTAGACAAGTTAATACAAGAAATAACAAGAGTGAATCACATTCAATTCATATCATTTAGCCATAAGTTTCATCTACTCCCTAGATAAAGAAGTTTAGCTATTCATGCTTGATATAACAATCATACTCACAAGTTTATTAATGCAAAACATCATTAAGTACAAGTACAAGAAGAATAAAAGAGAGCTTAGCCAATTAAGGATGAATCCCTCAAATTTCTGCTATGTCTTGCACCAAAGAAAATTACAAGTGAGGTCTCCAAGTTTTCCTCAAGAAGTTCTAGTTAGAGAGAAAACTCTGACCAGAGCAAAACTACCGCCTCCCCAAATTTTCTATCTTTCCCTCTAAAAGTAGTAGAAAGGCACTTTCTACCCCTCATAATTTCAATCCATCAACTTTTGTAAAGGAAGTCAAAAGATAAGTTGTTTTTAAGTTGTCAATAACTCATTTTGTCTTCCCTTTTGTTACAGAGGCATGTGCCACCTTTTCTCTCACCAATTTAGCTGGAAAGTTGTGTGAAAAGTGAGAAAATTCGGCTCCACACTTTCAGAAGAGAAGGCCGATCCGAGCCTCGGATCCGAGGGTAAAGATGGATCCGAGCTCGGATCGTCGATGATCCGAGGGGTTTCTTAAATAGATCCAAGCTCGGATCGTCTGACCTCGGATCCATTGCTCCAGATGATCAGACGAGCCCTCGGATCACTTTTGTTGAGTACGGATCCGAGCTCGGATCTGTCTGGTCAATTTCCAGATTTTCGATTCCTTCCTTTTTCTTCATTCTTTCGCTCCTAGTTTCTTTTGTTCTTATCCTCCAAATGATTCTTGCTCTTTCTTTATGAAGTTCTCATGTCAATTACCTTCAAAACATCACAGGTTAAAGCATTAATCCACTCATTTATCACGTTTTGAATACTTGAACAATATTTAAGCAATTATCACTAAAAGTGTTCAATTATGGCTTTAATCTTCTCAAAACATACCAAAAATTCATGCCAAACTTGTGCAAAATATACGTTAAATATTCTCTTATCAATTGTGTCCATTTGAACTTGTAACATGAGAACATCAAATTTTGCCTTTAAGCGCTTCAAACCATCTTCAAAAGGCATACATTCAATAAATTCTTGGTTACCTCTATTGAAGGAGTTTTGCACTTGGTAACCATCCATTGCCAATCTTCCACTTCTTAAGCATTGTCATGCAAATTGACCTCTCCTCCTCATTACCTAAAATTGCTTTTAAACAACTTAAGAGCAAAATTAGTAAGAAGAATAGGTTATAAAACACATACAGACGTAAAATACTAAAATAACAGAAAATAACATTCACTCTATAACTAATAAAATGTCTAAACTAACAAAGTTGCTTTTCACACCGATATTGCCAAATCGTCCCCGGCAATGGCGCCAAAAACTTGACAGGGTTTTGCTATACGTACAAGTTAAAAAATACGAAATACACCCGTTTCACTGCAAGTATACAGGTCAACTAGTAATTTATGATATATATCGGGTCGATCCCACGAGAAAGATTGAACAATTACCGGTGTTACTAAAGTTTCTCTATTATTTAGACTATCAATGAATTATAAGAAATGAAACCTACTGAACTTATGCAAAATAACAAATGAAAGGTCCTTAAGTTGTGATATCCCTAACTACTCATACAAGTGCTATATTTAATTCATTGAATACTACTATCTAGGCTAGTTATGGTGTAATTTTCTCATGTATATGAAACCTACTTTCGTAGTGAATCACTTATACTCATAACTAATCCATACCTATTCTCATGGTTATGAAATTTGCTACAAGTTCATTTTTTCAGTGAAATTACATGAAATGAATCACTTAAAACCACATAGGTGCACCTCTAATTTCGTGATGCACTCCCTATGTTTAGCACTTCTTGAACCAGTGTTAAATCTCAATTTTTATTGCAAAAACAACACCTTAGATAATCACAATTAATGGTACCAGATTAATCATGATTTAAAGAGCCAAAGTGCTAAATAACTTGCTCAAATCATAGCAATCAAATAACCAAATAATAGACACTAACAATCATAGAAAGTTCAATCAAACCCAAGGCATAAACTTTAAAGACACATAAATAACATAAAATCCAGAACTTGGATATTAACTAAATTTAGAATCAAGTACAAAAGATAAAGAGTTGGAGAAGAGATAACTCATGTCACTTGAGTTTCAAAACTCCTTCTTCTTCATCCCCATCTTCATGCTAGTCTAGTCAATCTACAAGAATGGCTAAATTATACTAATCTACACTAAGCTAACATAATACTCAGAAGATGAAAGAGCTACATTTCTGCACTCTCCAAGTTCTCCCGTATGTCTCTCTATACCTCCTTCAATCTTACAAGTTTTGGCTATATAAAATGAAAGAAGTCAAGAAAATGAGGCTTACACCACCCTTTTACAGCTGCAAAGTAGTTCTCACATGTCTGGCATTGCATGTGACTTGTTGAAGGTGAAAATAAGTTTTACGTGTAAAGAGCAGTCTTCTCTGACCACAGTCTGACCAGAAATCCAGCCAAGTTCCGGTCGGATTGCTACAGTGACATTTTGTGCACTTTTGTTCAATTTCCAGCTCTGCTCCGATTTTGCATCAATTTCAACTGAACTTTTCTTGATGATAAAAGCTGATTTAGCTCTTGACCAAAACATAAAACTTGTAGCTCTTTGAGTTAAATTTCCAATGCATCAATAATCACCTCATTTGAATCTGTGTACGCTAAGAAATGACTGAAATCCCATGACTGCTCACTGCCCTGTTTCAGCTTCAACCAATAGAAATTGGTTGCTGTAATTGGCTTTTTGACCTGGAAAACCTTAGAACTGGATTTTGATGTCTTCACCAAAGTTGTAGATCTATATCTTATCTTCAAATTGGTTCAAGAATCATCTCAATCTGATCGCTGTAACTCAAATTATAACCGAAATACGAAAATATGTCAAAACTGTCAAAATGCACAAAATCCAAGTAAAAAGTGATAAAAACCTCATTTAATCACTTAAAAGCATTTTTCACCAATTATAGTCAAAATGATTCATTTTCTTTCAATAATATAACCAAAGTGGCTAAAAATAACATAAAATATCATCCAATTATTACATAAATTAGTCACTTGTCATAATACTTTTTGTGATGTGATATATTGAAATAAAAAGGTGATTGGGAAGATAAAAAGATGATTAAAATTTGTGAAGTAAATTATTTTATCTCAAACCATCTCAACCCAAACACATATGAGTTTTGTTTTTATATATTGATCATAAATGTCTTATATTACTAGTCTCCGAACTTTAGGAGTCAAAGAGTTTGCGGCTTAGTTAGCGAGATTATAAATGATAATTCCTAGTTAAAGAAGATACACATTTTTTCTCCTTTCGAAGATGAGTTTTGTTTTTATATATTGATGATAAATGTCTTAAACGTTACATAATTTTATCCGTAATTCATTTCATGTACGTATTTCGAGATGTCGATAGCAGTTTTGAGATTGTGTTGATTTCTGTTACTTTGATAGAGTAACAGCCAAATAATATGAAGAAATCCCGAACATGCAATATACTCGAATTGAGTATGATTTAGATAAGTTGAGAATTAGTAGTAAAAGGTCTCTAGCATTGTTGCAACATAGTAGGACTGAAGCTAACTTTGGTGGAGCTCAAGTGGATTCATTTAATCTATGACAAGTACCGAACATGTGCAATAATAATAAATAAAACCTAAATATCACCAAAAGTAATCAATAATCAATTTTTGGTACTGGAGCAGGGGCTCTAGGTGTGCAATATGTTACTTGATTTACCCTGTTCCCGAAGAGTTTACTTAATCCGATATATCCGAATTAATTATCTGACTAAATTCACTAACTAACAGACAGTGGTAAGTAGGGTCGTCTCCTCAGGGATTGGAGAAAAATTCATTCCCTTTTAAGTCAAGACAGATGGGGGGGTTTAAGGATTAAATGCTAACTAAATAAATTAACTGCAAAAAATAATTAATTAAAAGAAATAATTATGAGTACTCTAGCCAAGGGTACACTTCAAAAATGGTTCATGCACTGATCATCGATTTGTAGATAATTCCAACATTTATTAATAGATTGGTTATAGTTGTCATGCACGCGATAAACAACCAACCTTTCCTTAATTTCTCGAAAGTTAAGGTACGACCGTTAACTATTTCTCTAACCCGGAAACAACCCTACGTATGACCATAGGATTTAATTTCTAGATTGCATTAATAATTAGAAAAGCCCAACCCTAACTAACAAATACGCTACGAGGGTTTGCGTAAATTAGATCGTATGTTTTCCTGACATAAACCTAATTATGTCAGTTGCTATCGAGACGGAAGTAATCGAACAATTACGGATTCAACTACCCCCAATTAGCAAATAGCCTACGTAAATAATTAAATATTGCGTACCTATTCAATCATATACGATAGCTATAACAACAATTAAAAGTAGGAAACATACAAATATCACTAAATGAAGGAAATAGTTAAAATAATTTAGATCTCACAATTATTGTTGAACCAAATCTTCAGTTGTCCCCTTGACTAGAAGTATGGAATTAGTTCTCCATAATTGGAGAACAGGCCATGCGAAAAAGTGTCTTCAAAAGCTTACAATTGTTATCCCCCAAATTCCATCCAAGGAAGAAAAGTAAAAGACGAAAATAAAAACCAAAGCAGTTGTCCTCTCCCAAGTCGGCCAAAGGAGACAAAAGTAAAGACCAAGTACAATACTCTTCCAAGAATCCCACCCGGAATTGTTGCCGGCCGAACTCTTAATCACGCGGGATCCGGCTTGCTCTTCCTATTTTTTCGTTTCCTAAGGAAAACAAACTCCTAATTGAAAAAGGAAACATTCTAAAGAGATAATACTTAATTATTTTCTAATTCAACTCTACAACTAACAAAGATAATTAATGTCTTCCAAATTCACCAAAAATGTCCATATTTGACTCAAACTAGGAAATCTCCATGCGCAACAAATTCTCGAGTCTTCTGGACTTGAATGTAGGTCCCGAACGTACCACCACCAAATTAGCTGGAAACTGCCCCTTTTAATCATGTTTTGGTTATTTCCCTACAATTTAGCACCATTAATCAAATATAAGTAGAATCAATCAATTAAAATAATATTAGGCTAAAATCAAGGCAAAAATAATTATAAATTTAGCAACAAATTATGACCTATCAATCTACCTATGTACATTACTAGTCCCAAAAAATTATAAACAAATCCCCTGTTAAAAAAAATTAGGAAAAAGTTACCTCATGTAGATAACTTAAAGATGAATACAAGGAATTGAAAGATACATCCAGTTCCAGTTCATGACTCAGATTTAAGTACTCATCAGTTTAATATCAATGTAATATTAGCATAAACAATAAAAAGAAACAGGGAAGTCTTATTGGCTTTTGAAACATTTCATCAACAATTAATTCATCTCGTTACTCAATTAATCAGTTATTAAATGTGATAAAATGGGAGAATGTAGGCATATATTTTCTAATACGTATTGTTTCATTAATATATAACTACTCTCTTGTATTCTAGATTACAACTGTTGGTGTAGGCATGCAAACAGTGGTGGAGTTAGGACCTAAAGTCAAGAGGGACAATTGTCTATTATTGGACAATATAAGGATTGGATTGAGAACCAACTATATTGATGGTAGTTGGAGTTGGTCAGAGTTCAAAACAACTATCTTGGTACTATGAGTAACTACAAAACGCGAAAATACCTCATTTCTTATATAATATGATGTATTATATTATTAATTGATAGTTAGCAAGAAGTGACTAATCTTAAGAAATTTAGTGTGGCCAATAAATTTGTCAAACTATCCAAAGTTATTTCGTGAAATTCTCTTATATGTATTTCCTTAAAAAGCAAAAATTAGAATTAGCATTTTCACTCAATTTATTAGTTAGTTGAATAACTAATATTCGTGTTTACAAAATTATATGCATAATTAGTGAATATTATATTGCAGTGTGTTCAATATCCCAAATAAGATACACAATTACAAATCATCCAAGAGTGAGTTGATAAATTAACCAAATAAAAGAGTAATGATACAAGGTAATTCAAATTTAGTAACGAAAGAAATAATCTAAGAAATATTTTGTCATGCAGAAATATTTCAAGTGTATTTTTCTTTGTTCTTCTTTTCCCATAATTAGCTTTTTTTCTCTCTTAAACACATTAAACGTAATTGGCTATCCCTTCCATATTACTCTCAATCTAATATAGTTTTATTGGACTTTTTATACATGTATTAACTTCTTTCTTATTTTTTGAATTTTGCTTCACTTGTTTCTTATTATACATGGGATTTTGATTAATTTAAATTTCAGTAAGCACCCCTTATTATTTTGTTCGAGGGGGTGCAATACACAACTTTTGTAGTTTGAGGGAGTGAAAACTATTAAACTATAACTAAGTTAAAATACAATTGATAATAGTTTTAAGATATAAAAGAGGATTTTAAAATTTTGAGTAGGGGGCAATTGCCCACCCTAAAATGTATATAACTCCGCCAATGCATACAAGGATGCACTTTCAATTGAATCGGCATATATACTCAATGGCTCAAGGAATCAAATGCAGTTAGGAGCCAACGAAAGTTAGTTTAGTTGATAATGACAAATCACTTTCTCATAAAAGTTGTGTGTTTAAATTCTATTACTAAATTGAGTAATGTGTTAGTTAGCATTCTGTAAGAACCTCTGAAAGTATATTCTAACCAGTAGTAGTGACTAGAGTCGAATTCGCCCAAAAATTTGTTTGAATAGTGAAATTATTTTAAATAATATTTCGTTTGCATCATAAACACATTTCTCAATCCATCTTTTTTATATTTCTAATCATCTTTTTATCTCACATACATCACATCACAAAAAGTGTTACAGTAATTATTTCAAATAATATTTCAAATAATAATCTATCCAAACAAGCAAAAAAATTCAAATGCTGCTAGGCATAAGAGAATGGCAGCTGCAATAGCAGTAGTGAGACTTGGATGGAGGGAACATGGTGCTGCAATATTAGCATTGCAAATCTGAATGGTATATTGACCGGGAGATTGGCGACTTTATCCAGTTGGACTGACCGTTGCAATTTTGGTTCCAAACCTTCAAACCGCGGTTCAAATTGACTCTTTATAGAGAACAAAACCTGGAGTAATCCTGTATCATTTGATTACCATTTCCTCGAACAACAAAATAACATATAAAACTAAATTAACTAAGCGTAAAAAGCGGCTATGGTAACACCTTCAGCTTAGATATGAATGATACAGCACATAAACCGTTTAATATGAAAACAGGAATTTCAGAAAAGGACATCTAACTCCAGCCGTCCGAGAAGAGATGCAAATGAAAGCATAGTCTGAAATATAGCTGCTAAGTCTTCCCATTACCAAGGGCATGAAACCTAATTCGCAAATTCTTGATGTCAAATTATTCATTCAAAGGAATCTCAGTCCATGACTAAACTGCAGCTCCAGTGAAGAAATTTGCTGAGACCTCCTTATGAGGAGACTGAATGGAAACAAATCTATTAGGACAAAATTACACAACCGCAATAGGTCAAAGGTACTAGTAGCCTACTCTTAAACCTCATGAACGTAGACAACCATTTATTCTGTAACTTACGCTGTCAAATGAATTAGTTAGAAGGAAGATCAGAATACAGAATTGCAGATGTCTCGGGAATGAATAAAGCAAGATGATGAATGCTAGCATAACTGAAAGAACTACTACCATGCTCCATGATGAAAACGAAAGTGTCATTAATCATAAACTAGATGTCAACCATGTTTGTACATTATAAAACAGTAGGAATTTGTAGAATGGCAAGACTACACCACTGCTTTGATAATTAGTCACTAGAAAGAGATTAAAAGTAAGAGAAAGAAGAAGGCATTAATCCACTCCCCTTCCCAGTAGAAATGGCCATTAAAAAAATTTTCTGCTACAGCATTTTTGTTAGTACCTCAATTGTAACTTTATGATCCACCTGCATTGTAGGTGATGGAGTGTAATCCATGGGGCGGTCTTGCCGAGGTGGAATCAGGTCAGGGTCCCAACAAACAAAGTAAGTGTCTCCATCCAAATCGCTTCCAGAACATTCATTTGGATGAGGCCTATAATTGACATTAGAATCAGAAAGAAACATTCAGAAAGCACGATATCAGGCACATTAGATATATCCTATATAACATTCCAATTATTTCACCTTCAGAAGATTGACAGAGAAGAAGTCCCTTTTGTCCAAAAATTGAGCTTTAGTGAGCACATTAGATGTCCTTGTGAACCCTTAAATTCAATCATTTGCTTTTATTAAAGATATCCTAATCCATGTTATAGGAGTGGTTTCAAGAAATATTTGGTCAGCAAATAAGCCTTAATCATACCTGCCCTTCAGCTCCCAGATCACATGTAGTTTTGAGTTTTCTAGGTGCAGATTAATAGTCTTCTAGTTTTTCTCCGTACAGCCTTAGTAAAAAAAAAAGTTTATTAAACTGTTGTATTCAACTTATTTTCAATAACATAAAGTCATGAACAGAAACTATTCTAGCAAACTCTTTCAAACCCTGAACCAACTGAACTATTTCTTCCTTGTCCTGTTAAGAGTTCATTTCCTAATCCATTTTGGACCCTGTTTTGTGCTTTGGTACCCAATAGTTTCCCTAAACTGTTAGATGGATAGCTCCTATATCCAAACCATACCATCTTGCATCCATTCTTTTCTTTCCTAAGAATCATCATGAAACAGTTATCTAAGACAAGCAATAAGGAAGACCCAAGAGATGCAGAAATATATCGTGCAAAAAGTAATAATAGTGATTCCTTTATTTGTTTAATAGCAAAATTTGGAAATAGTAGTCAAAAAAAAATTTGGAAAAAGAACCTCGACAATGAAGCCAGATCTTTTTGGGCCTAGAAACTGAGGTCATAATGCTCACTTGTGAAGTAAGAAATCCCATTTTTAGCCATGATAGATTAGGGATGTGCTAAAACGTTGAGAGGAAAGTCCATCAGTCTAGGATGTATGATCTCAAAGTCCTAATAAGCAGCTCCAGATACAGTCCAAGCCTAAAACAAGAAAGTTATCTTTTCAGGCCCTAACCGAACTAGAAGTCATTCAACTTAACATGCAACAAGGGAGGTGATGCAGCATGAAACCTCTTGGTCTCCCTTGAATGTACTAGATTGTAATGAAGGAATAGGCATCTTATGTCAGGACATGAGATGTGCATCAATTAAATGAGTCAAATATTCCCAGACTGCTTTTACACAAGTCTACCAATTAGCTGAGAAAAGCTATCTACTTGGCCATTTTTCGCTTTGATTATGAGATCAATCAACCCCTTTTGCTTACCAAACAGTGTAATGCCAGGAATGAAACAAAAATGAACATTTATTTATTAAGATTATTACTTACAAATGCTCTCTTAAGGCTTACAGCAAGCAGAGGGAGTGCTAAATGTATACAAAAGCTGTACTAAATAGTAAGGGAAAGATGAGAAGTGAAAATTATAAGAATCACTTCTAAAAAGTTGTGGGCATCTCACGTGAGGTTGGATTGCATGACCAATCTCAAGAAGGCTCCACAGATCTACAGGAAATTTTGTAAACAAAAATCTATTGCTTTGACAGAAATGCTCTGTTTATGGGCTTTCAGACATTTCCCTATTCAAATCAAGACATTAGAATCTTGTAACACAACTAAGATAAGATTCAAAAACCAGTGTAAAACAACCAATGGTTTCTAATTGAACTCAAAACTAAGACACAAGAAATATTTGATTCAAGAAACCAAATTAAGTAATAATGGACCGGTAAAATTACTGCAGTACTTACAAAAAACAGAAGAAAAGAGGAAAAAACTTTGTTTTGTATTTGTTAATATCTAAAATAAACTTTGTTTTGTAGGTAAACAGCCACATCTCAACAAAGAAGACACTAGTCCACCATTAAACAATCTATCGAGTTTAAAGAAAGATATGAGCATATTCTGAAGGCCATAACGTCAGCTATGAAAGATAATTGAGGAGATTAAACAAAATCATGTTGTATATGCTCTCAACAGTTTCTAAAGAATGTAGTCATGCAACCAAATCACACCCAAAAATAGCTCTCTGCTATTTGCTTTTCATGCGGGAAAATGTAAGTTGTTCTTTCATGCCAATAACTAGACATAATAAGAGAAGAAACTTTCTTATTTTTTTCCCTTTTTTGTTGGGGTTGCAATCTTTGAAAATCATTAGAGCGAAATCTGTTTGTCTTAAATTGTATAAAAGAACAGCAGAAGAATACCAATCAACAGATATCACAAAAACAGAAGAAACTTAAATTGGATGTCTTTCAAGATCAGCAAATATATTACTGGATCTTAACCTTTGTATGCATTTCCAATATTGTCATCTTCAAGTAGCTAATTTTAATTTCAGAAACTCGAATATTCTCTGTAAGAGTTGCAACATAAACCATACAAAAGATCTCAAAAAGGTATTTATCTCTTTCCTTTCTCGGGGAAGACAACACAGTCCACCATATGATGTAATGCTGGCAGATTAACAGCTTTCAGAATACGAATGTCACCAGGGTGCAAGCATGAATTTTTTGCCACCACCACCTTTTCCTCAAGAATGACATTTTGTTCAGAAAACTGGTTAGAATCATCATAAAATTGCCCATTCCCAGCACTAGATAACTGAACAAACACCTGTTCATATTCCAAGGTTCTGGTTTCATCCAGACATCCCATCATTGATCTTCCATTCGGTATGAATATCCTTGTTTTAGTCCGCAATTCCAGCAGCTTTGATGCCCGGAAAATTTGCAGCATCAATGAAAGAAATGGTTCAGAAATAGGCTTATAGCCACATTTCAGCATCTCCTTGAGTACATTCATATTCTCTCCAGAAGCCATTAAATCTAAAGCCTCATGTGCCCTTAATGGATCAGTTAGAATAGTGTCCAACTGGGAAACTGCTTCACATTGCTTCTTTTCAAAGACAACATCCTTGACCCCCAGGGTAGACAGAAGAGTGATGATATGAGGAAACAAGGCCGATATTTACTCCATGCTAAAACATCCAACTTGGTGTTATCGGATTCATATTTCTTCATGCTCTGTCTCAGCGACAACTTCTTCGATAAAGTAGGATCAACAGCCACAACAACTTTAAAGCCACCATACCGAATTTGAAAAGCAGATGGAGTAGAAGTTGTGTGGCCACATTTCCTAGCAACTCGCCTTGCAAATTGAGCAGAGATTTTCCAAATGCCGTCAGAAAAGACATACTTGGATGCGCCAAAGTAACCACCTCTTACCTCTATGTCTGGAATCATTTCAATCTCATGCCTACCAACATTTAGTGTTTCCGTGGAGGAGCTGAAAGATTGACCAAGCCTGGCAGCATATTTCGCCACATTTCTTATCCTACTAAAATCACCCATCCATGTTCTTATATCAGCAGCAGTAAGCATAGGCCTTGAAGCAAACATCCACACTGAATTATCCCTTAATTGACTTGAAGAAAAGGCAAGAAATTCAAACTTCTTATCCCCAATAACTATGCCATTTTTTAATGTTGACAGTATTCTCTCGTAGATTTTGGTTCTTCGATTCTCATTTGCAGCAATACGAGGAGAAAAGTCTGTGGCAAACATTTTGTTCCCCTCTTCATCAATAAAAGAAACACGAAGGAAATTGTCGATGTCCTCTGAAAAGTGGCGCAATACATGATTAGATACATTGTCCTCTGGACCACAGTTGATAAGCGTGTTATTTGGTTAGAACAGGGTTTCTCTAATTCTTAAGGCAATTAGAAAATTGAACTCTATGATCGTACCTAGGGTTATTTCTTGATCAGGGAAGTGATTAACGGTCGTTCCTTGATCATCAATACAGTAAGAAGAAGTTGATTGCCATCGCTTGTTTGGTAATTATAACGTATTTGTTAGTGAGTGAATGAAATTATTATTGCATCCATGATCAATTGAGTGAATCATCTCCAAAATTATTTCTTGGCTAGAGTTTATTTATTATTGTTTCATTTTTAGTAAATTATTAGTTAGGCATTTTTATTTGATTTATTTAGTTATTCATACTTTTATAAAAATCCCCCCATACTATGACCTTGAGGAGAAACAAATTTCCTCAATTCCTGTGGATTTGACCCTACTTACCACTGTATATAAAATTTATACTTTATTTGAGCAGGTATTTATTATTGTACAGACTCGACACTTGTCAATGTCAATCTTCACTAGAAACTTAGTTAATTAGTTATAAAAGTAAATAAAACACACCAAAATTAAATAATAAAACACACTTAAAATGTGTAAATATGTACTTATCAATTATCACTTCCTTGCCATTTAATTGGCCATCATCTGAGGAATACAACACTTTACTTGACTAAAAATGAATGACATTTTATAAGTATGTATTTTGCCTAATATTTTGTACATATTTTGGATAGATTGTGATGGAATTGGGCTTAAAATTATGTTGAAAATGACTATTTTGATGATTAGGCGATAACTAGTTGATGTAGTAAGCAAAATATGAAAAATTGTGTGAAAATGGAAAGATTTATCTGCTAAATTGGTTGTGACAGGAAGACAAGATATACGGCGTTGGATACTTGGGTTCAAAGGAAATATACGATGCCAGATAGAAGAAATCAAGTTGGATAATCGCACCAGATACTCATCGGTGATTTTTTTTGAAGAAGAATGCTTAGCAGTATACGGTGCCGGATAGTAAAATTTGCTTCGGATACCGCACGTCTATTTGGGCGGGAAAAATCTCTAAGTTGCGCAATTTGCACAACTTGATACAAACTTTTCAGCTCGTTTTTTGGTAACAATTAGGACGTCTTAACAGCTGCTAGATGGGTCTAAAGCATCAATTTTTCTCACCTTTTTGTAACTTCAAGTCATTTTCAATATCCAATCATGTCAAGAAATGAGAGATGAAGACTTTTGGAGAGAAGAAGCTTCTTGAAGAAGAGAAAAGCATTTTTGTTAGATATATCAAGAAGTTAGAATAGAGGAGAAAAGTAACTGTTTTAGATTAGAACTTGTACTTTCTCTCTCTAGAATAGAATAGGACTTTTAACAAAAGCTCTTGATGAACTCTTGATGTAATCTTGGCACTTTGAAGGCAACGGAGAATTTGGAGTATGGAAATCCTTGTTCCTTCAATTGAATAAGCATTTTCTTCTCCCTTTCTCTTTATTTTGTTGGATATATGTTGGAATTCATCAAAGATTTAAGCTTCATGTCTAGCTAATATATTTGTTCTAGGAGTGGATGATGCCTTGTGTTTCTTGATCCTGGTTGGAATGAGTTGATCAATATTGCTTTTTGTACTTGCTAGTTCATTTAAACTTGTTTGGACATTTATGAATTCTTGATCACCATTTATAAATTATTTTAGTTGTTCTTTATCAATGAAAGTTGGTAGATTATCATGGAACTAGTTTAGATGGAACTTAGGATCTTGGCACACAAAAGTAGTGTTTAGATTAAGTGGGTTTTACTACATTCTTGAGTTTAATGACACTATACTTGTTGTTTCACCACGAAAGTAGGGAAATGCATGTATAGGTGACACTCGATTCATCGTGAAAGCGAGTTTCTGATACCTTATGTGAATGAACCCTTAACAAGACGAGTAGTGTAATATTTATCACTCTTTCGAACTATAGACAAGAACACTTGGTTGATTCCATATCCTAGAGTTTGTGTTTTAGTTGAGTTCATCCACTAACTTGTAGTTGTTACACATTAATATATAGAGCAGCTTTTATTTCTCATTATTGTTGCTTGTTTAGATAATAAAGTAGGATTAAATTCTAGTAGTTGTGTGTGCTCCTCGAGAGATCTATCTTAATTTCCTTGTATTACAAAGCGACCTGTATATTTGCAACTAACGAGCGAGTTATTGAATAAAACGAGAGTGCAGAGGAATCTCGTCAAGTTTTTGGCACCGTTATCGAGTAGCACGGCAATATAAAAACCAAACGATCTTTATTAATCTAGACTTTAATTGTAGTGAGATTTTGTATATAACTTTTGGTGTAAAAGATTGCTTCTATTGAAGTAATTGTAGTTATATTGGGTAAAAGTTGTCTTGATTTATCTTTTTGACTATTGGTAGTATATGCACCGAGCATTTCAGACAATTGTGCAGTTGGACTCAGAAATTGAGAGGACTTTGAGGAGAACGAGAAGGCATACACTACAAGGAGACATAAAAGATCAACAAGAAGGGACACTATATATTGAACTTCCCCTGATAGAGCAAATGGAAGAAGAGGCCAATAGGAGAACATTGAGAGATTTTGCATTATCAGGAGGAAATGGCCTATAAACAAGTATCACATGACCCATGGTAAATGCTAACAACTTTGATATTAAACTTGCATTAATACAAATGGCACAGCAATCTCAATTCGGAGGTAATGTTACCAAGAATCCTAACTCTTATTTAGCTATATTTATTGAAATTTATGGTACCATTAAATTAAATTGTGTTAGTGAAGATACAATTCAGCTGAGATTGTTTCCATTTTCATTGAGGGATAAAGTTAAGGTTTGGTTGTTAGTGAAGATACAATTCAGCTGAGATTGTTTCCATTTTCATTGAGGGATAAAGTTAAGGTTTGGTTGAATTCACATCCACCTAACACTTTCACAAGTTGGGAAGATCTGTCTCGCTCATTTTTAAACAAATATTTTTCACCAGCAAAAACTACTAAGTTAAGAATGGATATAACTAGCTTTTGTCAGCAGGAGGAAGAATCTTTGTACGAAGCATGGGAGCGATTTAGGGAATTACAACGAAAATATCCACATCACGGTCTTCCAAATTGGCTCATTGTGCAGACATTCTACAATGGATTGAACTCATTACCAAGACTCATGTGGATGCTGCAGCCGAAGGAGCATTGATGGGTAAATCAGCTACCCAAACTCATCAATTGATTGAAGAAATAGCCGCGAACAATTATCAATGGGCTAACGAGAGAGGTAATACTAGAAAGGTGGCAGGTATGTTTGAACTTGATAGCCTAAATTTGTTGAATGCCAAGATGAATAATGTGATAAAGATGTTGAATACTCATGTGACTAGTATTGGTTCTAGTTCGACTTTGCATGCTAATATAGCTTGTTGTACCATATGCGGAGGAATTCATAATTATTTTAGTTGTGCTAATGAATACGTACAGTTTGTTAGCAATTATAATCGGCCTCCACAAAACAATCCTTACTCGAACACATACAATCTTGGATGGAGAAATCATTCAAACTTTGGATGGAGGGACCAAGCGAACCAACCAAGACCACAAAATTCCCTGGATTTTTAACCAAACTCTATGAATATAGAGACAAAACCTGCTTGGGAGCTTGCTATAGAGAAGCTAGCTAATGCTTCAAATGATAAATTGATATATTAGCTAGTGCAACATTCGAGAGATTTGAGAGGATTAAGGAGAGGTTGGACCAACTTATTACAATGTATAGAAATGTTGAGATCCAAATTGGTCAAATTGCTAGCTCTTTGAATCCGGGAGAGTTACCTAGCAAAATCGAAACAAACCTGAGAGAGCGAGTCAATGCAATTACTCTTAGAAGTGGCCAGCAATTGAGTGATTTTTCTACTGTTGAGAATAAGAAACTGATGCTAGAGGTGAGAGTGTAGGAGAAGGTCAAAAAGAAAGAGGCAAGATAGAAGAGAAAGTTAATGAACCTTCAACGTCCGAAACTATCCCTATACCACCTCCAGTGTCTTTTCCTCAAAGATTGAAGAAGGCTAAGAATGATAAAGAGTTTGAAAATTTTGTACAACTTTTCAAACAATTACACATTAACATTCCGTTTGTTGATATCATTTTGCAGATTCCCTCTTATGCAAAATTTCTCAAGGAGATTATGACATGCAAAAGAAAGTTGGAGGACTGCGGAACGATAGCATTGACTAAAGAATACATGCTATTATTCAAAACAAGTTACCGCCTAAGTTAAAGAATCCAGGTAGCTTTTCTATCCCTTGCACTATTGGTAGTGTTGAATTTTCTAAGGCATTATGTGACCTTGGTGCGAGTGTGTCTTTGATTCCTTTAACTGTGGCGAGATAATTGGGATTGAATGAGTTGAAACATACTAACATCACTTTACAACTTGCCGATTGGTCCATTAGGTATCCTATGGGAATATTGAAAAATTTGTTGATCAAAGTCCAAAATTTCATTATTCCTATAAACTTTGTAGTGTTAGATATGGAAGAGGATATTAATATGCCTATTATTCTTGGTAGGCCATTTTTGAAAACTGCAGGTACAATCATTGATGTAAAACGTGGTAAACTCAAATTCCAAATTAGTGATGAGGAGGTAGAGTTCAACTTAAATGATGTGGAGAAATACTCTGCCTTTACCGATCATGTTAATGCTATTTGTATGATTGAACAATTAACTCAAGAGTTTTATCATACTAAAACTAACCATGATGTTCTCGAGTTTTGTTTAAATGATCTAGGTATGAGCAAGAAAGACTTTGAAGAGGTTCAAGTGATGGCTGAGTACTTGAATGTCCAAGTCCCATATAAGAGAGAAAACATGTATGAAAACTCGGGGAAGAGCAAAGGACTTCCATCACCTTCCTACGAACAAGCTCTAAAACTTGAGCTCAAACCATTGCCAACTCATCTTAGGTATGCATTTCTTGGTGATAACGATACATTGCCATTTATTGTGAGTGCAGATCTAAATGATAAGCAGCTTAAGAAACTTTTATGAGTTCTAAGAAAGCATATAAGAGTGATAGGGTGGACTATCTCCGATATTAAGGGAATTAGTCCCACTATTTGCATGCATTAAATTCTAATGGAGGAAGGGTGCAAACCAATGGTAGAACCATAGAGAAGACTAAATCCAAACATGAAAGAGGTGGTAATAGCAGAGATTTTTAAATAGTTTGACGCAGATATAATTTTTTCGATCTCTGATAGTGTATGGATAAACCCAACACATGTAGTGCCTAAAAAAGGTGGATCACTATAGTTCAAGGCAAGAATGATGAGATGATTTGTAAGGATCGAAGACAATCTAAGAGGGGGGATGAATTAGGTAAATTAAAATCTAATCAAGTTATGAGACACTTTTGACTCAATATGAAATTTACCCTCTTTTCTAGATGACCACTCAACGGAACAATTAATAAGAAAGTAAGATTGCTTGTGAGTAGAAGAAATGAGTAATTTATGTTTACAAAATAGTAAGTAATAGGGAAAGAATAGCGAACTAATTTCATTTCAAAACCCTTCTTGAACTTGAATAACACTTTATAGAACAAGATTCTTCAATGTTGATCAATTATAACCAATCTTTATGTACAAACGAAGGATCACTTTCTCTTTATTCCAAGTTACACTTGATCAAGTTAGAAAGTTTTACTATTACTCGGATAACCCTCACAAAACTATACTATTGAAGTATTTTTCTCACACAAATCACCTTATACGAAATTTACACAACTAAGAATACAAATCTTTTTTGAAGAGTATTTTCTCACTAAAACTAATCTTGACTTTCGTATTTTTAATGTGCAAAAGTTATCTAAAAGTAGTTGACCATACACTATTTATATGAGATCGAAAAGCGCCTCTATTAATGCTTACAACGGATAGAAAACAGTTAAAGAGTCAACTAGCCGTTAGGAGTGTTGGACATCCAGTACTCCCGTTTCTTGCGTCCGACAGCAAGCAGTGAGTTTGAGAGATTTTCTTCAATTCTTTCGAACGTCCGGTGTCTCTGATGCATGCGTCCGAAAGCAGATGGTAAAAATGAAAAATCTTCTTCAATTTTTTCAAACGTCCGATACCTCTAATACTTTGCGTTCGAAGTGCTGCATAGTTTGTCGGATGCCCTATAGTCTAATGTTTTGCGTTTGATCAAAGTCAGTGAGTTAGAGGAAATGTATTAATTACTTCGGACGTCTGGTGGTGGAGTTCTTCATGCGTCCGAAATTGCGCAATGATTATCGAACGTTCGGTCTTGTCTTCACAAGCGTCGACAGTTTTCAGTAACCTTTGTTTCTTTCAATTGCACTTGATCTTTGAATCTGATTTGCTTCATAGTTGAAAGTATTTCTTGAAGAGATATTAGTATCATCCATTTGTTTTGTAAACATCAAAAGTTAGGAACTAAAATTAACAATCTCTCCCTTTTTTATGATGACAAAACAATGGATGGAGGAAAAAATAATTGAGGCAAAACTTCCCCTCACTCAATGCATCAAGGAAGTTTTTAAGTGTAAAAATTTTTAAGGTCAAAATAATTTCCTCTCAGGATAACTCCCCCTTACCTATTTACATATACATTAACCAATTTATACTTCCTAAACATCCCAACATTCATTTTTCTTTCTTTTTTTTATCATAAGATAATTTTAACAACCAATAGTAGCAATACAATATCAGCACTGCAATTATACAATGAACAACAGAAATTCAATCCAATATCCAATCCGATATACAAGAACATACCAGAAATGCAATCCAAACACAAACACAAAAAATTAATACCAGAAATCAGAAGAAGTACCAAACAAAAAAGCAAATTAACTAGAAACCATTAAAGTTAACCAATATCCATTAGTACAAAGTACTTGAAACATCAAAAGAGAATTACAGAAGATGCAAATGCCTAATATGAAGTGCCATCCTAAAATGAAATGCAAGTGTCTAAGAGTGCTTAAATGGTGATCCTGAACGATCCGTGCCTTCTTCTTGCAAGGCGAAACTAAATAGGATCCACTTCTTTTTCAGTTTCCTCATCATCATCATCACTAGCTTCAGCTGTTGAAACCTTGCCCTTATCTTGTGGCTGAGAACTTGAGGCATGGACTTCAGGTTGTGGCTCTTTATCTTGTGGAATAGGAGTTGATTCAGTTCGAGACTCCTTTTGATGCATCTTTTCATCTTCTTGTGGGACAGGAGGCACAAGTAGATTTTTTTTTTGTCTATAAAAGTGGTTTGTTATTCAGATGACATGGTCATCATCAGACCAACTTCAAGAAGGAGAATGTGTTGTTTGAATTCCTCAAATAAGGAGATGATTTCATGATTGGATGAGAAAAGTTGCATGGATGATCTTCTAGGATGGAGGGTAAAAGGTAAAATAAATTTAGATTGGTCTCTCGGAGGTCTAGGGGTGAGAAGAGTTTTATAACGACTCTTTGTCCTAAACTCAAAAACAGACTCCTTGTAGCTCCAATGATCATTAAAGAATCTAAAATTTTTTCTTTCAAAATAGGCTTTTGAAAAGATGGTGGATGCACTGTCTATTGAAAACACTCCAGTGAAGAATATTTTGAAGTGAGCAAAAATTGGAGTTAAAAACTTTTGATAGGAGAGTTTTCTACGGCTATCAGTGCTGATTTTGAGCAAAAATTTACACATTACAAAGCCAAAATTAATTCAAACTTTTTCGACAAAGCAATAAAACAAGTAAAACTCCATTTTATTGATATCAATCCTATGACCATCAATAGAAACCAACAAATTTAAAATTATGGAAAAGATGATCAAATTTTGAGAACTGAGATCCTCTAATTTTACTTCAACAGGTGTGTTAAAATATTATCAGAAGTAAGTCATCAGTTTTTCAACATGAAAATGGTGATAGGCAAAAAGAAACTCTTCATAAGAGAAAAAGTTTACAATTTTTTCTTTAAAATCATTTTCAATTTTGGTTTTTAAAATCATATTGACAATGTCAGGATTGAGTGCAATATCAATTGAATTGACACGAGAAACAAGATCAGTGTGTGAACTACCCTTTCTAAAGTTAGCAAAGAACTAATAAAGCATATCAGGATAATAAGAGTTAGGTAATGTCAGAATGTGAGACCATTTTTGGAATTCAAAGAGTTTAAGAACTGGTTCAAGACCAAACTTACCGAATTCAGGGGGGAGAATGGTCTTTTGAGAGATGAATCCCTTCTGTGAAATTCATTCAAACCTCTTCTTGGCATCATCATCAATAAACTTGGGCAATGGAATTGGCTCTTCCTCAGTTTGAGCAATAGGTTGCATTCTGGCAAGACGTTTTCTTTTTCCACCGTGTTGAACATCAGTTGGCACATCAATCTTTTTTCTAAGTGATTTTCTGGTCGAAGACTCAATATTTTCTTCATCTCTGAGCCTGGTAGTGTGTCCGGAACCAGCAGGGTCTCCTCTCAATCGTACCATGATGATATGCAGGATGATTTCGATGTAGAGATTGATGAAACTGTGTATAAAATGAACTAAAATTGCAGTTTAGACTACAATGTATGCTTGAATCTTTCAAACTGAGTGAATTTTGAGTATTTAGGGTATCGAATGAAAATTAGGATCAGTGGAGTGGTTCGCAGTTAAAAGAGGTTGTAAGTGCCAATTAATGCGCAAAAGAGTTGTGACTGTATTGGTGAAATCAATTTATTGAAAATTGATCAGAGAAGAGACGAATTTAAATTTTGAAATTGAAAGAAGGTGAAGGGATGCGTCCGAGACAACGGTTAGATTTGAAATAAATGAGGGAGAAAACTTCTTTATAATAGGCCACTTTTAAGTGTCGGATGGCCGAACGAATAGAAGTGTCCGACACTACCGTCCGATTCAAAATTTTTCTAAAAAATGGCTTAGAACACTATCGAACGTCCAATAAAGTGCGACCAGAGAATTTTTAAAAATTCTTTTCCAAAAAGCCTAATTTTGTTCTCAGAAATACAAACTGATTCAGTGGTAAGACTTTTGTAAGAATATCAGTAATTTGATCTTTTGAACAAACATATTGTACGCAAATTTCACCATTTTGGACAAGATCACAAATAAAATGATAGTTTATGTCTATATGCTTTGCCCTAGAATGTTGAATGGGATTTTTTGTCAAATTTATGGCACTTGTATTATCATAATATATTGGCACACATTCATACATCAATCCAAAATCATTCAAGGTGCTTTTCATGTATAACAATTGAGCAAAACATGCTCCGACGTCAACATATTCCGCTTCGGCCGTAGACAAGGAGATAACATTTTGTTTCTTACTAAATCATGATACTAAACAATTACCAAGAAAATGACATGTGCCACTTGTACTTTTTCTATCTATCTTACATCCACCAAAATTGGCATCCGAAAAATCACATAAAAGAAATTCATGGAATTTTAAATACCAAAGACCATAATTCAAAATTCCTTTTAAGTATTTAAAAATTCTTTTCACCGCAATTAAGCGAGATTCCTTTGGACAAGATTGGAAATGAACACACAAACAAATAGCAAATATAATATCAGGTCTACTTACGATTTTTAAATAAAACAAACTATCAATCATACCTCTATACTTCTTCTCATAAATTTTTATACTTTCTTCATCCTTGTCAAATTTTGTAGATGTGCACATAGGTGTTTCAACTTATTTTGAATCCTCTATTCCAAATCTTTTGAGAAATTTCCTTGTATATTTGGCTTGATTAATGAATGTGTCTTCTTAGTTTTGAATCACTTGGACCCCAAGAAAGAAATTCAACTCTCCCATCATGCTCATTTCAAACTTATTTTGCATAATAGAGGGAAATTTTTTGCATAAACACTCATTAGTAACACCAAAAATTATATCATCCACATATATTTGCACAATTAAAAGATCATTTAAACTTTATTTAGTGAAGAGAGTGGTATCCACAATACCTCTTTTAAAATCATTCTCAATAAAAAAATCACTTAAATGTTCATACCATACTTTTAAAACTTGTTTTAATCCATACAAAATTTTTGAAAGGTTAAACACATGATTTGGATATGTCTCATTTTTTAAAACCGAAAGGTTAGTCAACATAAATCTCTTGATCAATAAAATCATTTAAGAAAACAGTTTTAACATTCATTTGAAATAATTTAAAATTCTTGAAACATGCAAATGTCAAAAATATTCTAATTGATTCTAGTCTAGTTATGGGAGTAAATGTTTCATCAAAATCTATTTTTTCTTCTTGAATATACCCCTTAGCGATAAGTCTAGCCTTATTTCTTACAACTTCACCTTTGTCATTCATTTTATTTTTAAAGACCCATTTTGTGCCAATAATAGGATGATTTTGAGACCCTTCAACTAATGTCAAAATCTTGTTCCTTTCAAATTGATTTAGTTCCTCTTCCATAACTAATATTTAGTTTTCATCTTTCAAGACATCAACAACATTTTTGGGTTCAAAATATGAGACTAAAACAAAATTATTGATCAATTGTTTAGAGGAAGAACGAGTTCTTACTTTTTCGGATGGATAATCAATGATAAGTTCCTTGGGATGATTTTGAACAAACTTTCAAACTTTTGAAAAATCCCTAGGTCACCATCATTCATGTCATTTTCTTCTAATTCTTGATTCTTTTGAAGATTATCTTCTTTTCAATTTTCTTCTAGTGGAGCATTATCTTGATCATGAATTGTGACCTTTTTAAAACCTTCTTGAATACCTACATCATCATTCTCACAACAACTCTTGGAGATATCATCATTAGATTCATCAAATGTAACATGTATTGTTTCTTCTATAACAAGGGTCCTTCAATTATAGACTCTAAATTCTCTTTTGTTTTCACAATAACTCAAGAAAATACCTTCATCGGATTTCTTATCAAATTTTTCTAGATGTTCCTTGATATTTAAAATAAATCATTTGCAGTTAAAAATTTTGAAATATCTAACAATTGACTTTTTATTAAACATTAATTCATAAGAAATTTTGTTCAAAATTAGTCTCAAAAGAACTCTATTCATTGCATAACAAGCCATATTTAAATGTTCGGTTTAAAAATATTTTGGCAAGTTGCATTTACTTAACATGGTTCTTGCAACTTCTTGAAAAGTTCTATTTTTTCTTTCAATAACATCATTTTATTGAGGAGTTCTTCCAATTGAAAATTCATATGTAATTCCATTATTATCACAAAATTTTAAAAAATCACAAAATTTAAATTTCAAGCCATTATCACTTTTAATTTTAATAATTTTTAACCCAATCAAATTTTAAACTTTTGCAAATAAGGAAATAAAATTTTTGAAAACATCATCCTTGTGAGTAAAAAATATCACCCAAGTGTATCTAAAATAATAATTAACAATAACTAAATAATATCTTTTACCACCTAACCTAACAATTTGTGTAGGACCAAACAAATCAAGATGTAAAAGTTTCAAAGGTTTTGAAATAGAAACACATTTTTTGGGTTTAAAAGAAACTTTAATTTGTTTTTCAAATTGACAAACATCACAAATTTTGTCCTTTTCAAACTTAATTTTTTGCAACCCTATAACAAGTTTTTTTTTGAAAATTTCTTTTAACAAATCCATATTGAAATGACAAAATCTTCTATGTCACAACCAAGAGTTTTCATTTGAAACTTTAAAACATTTAAAGATAGACGAACCAATATTTTCAAGAATAACTATATAGATATCATTTATTTTTTTCTTTGAAGATAATATTAAACTTTGAGTCAAGAATTGGACATTCATGCTTTTTGAACAACACAAACAGATTTCTATCACACAATTGACTAACATTTAGTAAGTTATAATCCAAATTATCAATTAAAAGAACATTGTGAACAAAAGTTTGACCATTCTTACCAACATCTACTACACCAATTGTTTTGGCTTTGTTATCGTCTCCAAATATTACTTTTTCACTTGATTTTGACTTGAATTTGATGAATTGTGATGGATCACCGGTCATGTGTTTTGAACATCCACTATCTATGAATCATTTTGATTCCTTAATGATATTCACCAAGTTCACCTACACAAAAGTTCACAAGATAATATTTGGTACCCTTTACTTTTTGAATTCTTGAGTGTTAGTATTATGTCTAACTATCCATATGCATTTCATGTCATTTCTCATATTCTTCCGTACATAATAGTTACTTTTCATATGATCTATTTGGCAATGAAAACTATACATAGTCAACAAATTACTTGTATGGACAAGTTTAACAAATCGAACTTGTCCTCTCTTATAAATAGTAAATTCGTTAGTATAAGAATTCAATCTTTTCTCATGAATGTCAATTATGGGCCTTTGATTCATTCTTTTGAAAATAGTTTTGTTTCTTGTGTTGAAACAATTTATTTAGATTATTTATTTTTCTTTTCAAATCACCTTGTTCCTTTTTAAAAATTTCACAAAGTTTTATTTTTCTATCAAATTCAACATGTAGATTAGTCTCAACCTTTTTGAAATGATCATTTTCATCTTTCAGATTCTTGTTTTGTCGAAAAAAGTTTGCATTGTCTTGAATAAGAAAATTAATTTTTTGTTTTAATTTCTTGTTTCTAACATATGATTTTTTCAAACTATCATGCAGTTTTTTAATGAAAGAGTTAACATCATCATCAGAATCATCATCACTATCAAGTTGAGAGATACAAGTGGTTACCTCATTATCACCGATTGCCATGAAAGTTATTTAAGCAGATTCTTCTTCCTCTTCAATATCGCCATCCAATTTGCAATCATTCCATGTAATTTGAAAGTTGTTGAATTTTGACTTTCGTTCAACTTTTCCTTCTTTCTTTTTCTTCATTGGGCACTCACTCATATAGTGTTCAAATTAACAGCATTCAAAATATTTGTCAGTTTATTTTTTATTGATCTCTTGCTTTCCTTTGTTTCTTGCATTGTTGAACTGATTTAGAAATGAATTGCTAGGTCCTCCTTTTTTGAATCTCCTTTTGTTGAGAATTCTTATGATAAGAGCAAGATCATTGTCATCAATTTTCACATCTTTTCCATCCAAGAAAGTCAAGTCATCTTCATCTTGAGATGCTTTTAAAGCAATGCTCCTTCTCACCTTTGTATTCTCTTCCTCTTGTACCTTGTCTTAAAATTCAACTCATAAGAGGTTAGAGAATTAATAAAAGATTCAATAGGTATAGAATTCAAATCTTTAACATCTTCAACGGCAGTTACTTTACTTTCTCATTTTTTGTACAAAACATTCAAGATTTTTCTATTTTTCTCACCTAGGGAGTATTCCTTTTCTAGCACTTCTAAATCCTTAATGAGATGATTGAATCTATAATACATCTTGTCAATTTTTTTATGAGTTTTCATCTTAAATGATTTATATTTGGTAACTAATATAGATTTCTTTTGTTCTCTCGCATTTTCACTGCTTTCATGAATTTCTCTCAATTTGTCACAAATCTCTTTAGCAGATCTACAACTTTTAGCGCTAATGGATTCATTTGAATCTAAAGTACCATACAACACATTCATAACCTTTGCATTTAAGGTAAGATGGGTTCTATCATCACCAGTAAATTCATTTTTAATTTTTGGTTTTAGTCTATGAGGGATTTCATCTATTATAGAGGCATCATTTGAACCTTTATTAATAATAAACCACAGTTTAATATCAATCGATTGCAAGAAGATAATCATTCTTTCCTTCCAACTCACATAATTAGATCCATTAAACATTGGGGGTCTAATAACAGATTGTCTTTCAAAAAATATGACATTGTTAATTGTGATTTTACTCTAAAATCGCTTGATCTTAATCTCTGGGAGACCAAGATTTGATACCAATTGTAAGGATCGAAAACAACCTAAGAGGAGGGGTGAATTAGGTAAATTAAAATCTAATCAAATTATGAGACACTTTTGGTTCAATATGAAATTTACCCTCTTTTCTAGATAATCACTCAATGGAACAATTAATAAAAAAAAGCAAGATTATTTGTGAGTAGAAGAGATGAGCAATTTATGTTTACAAGATAATAAGTAATAGGGAAAGAATAGCAAACCAATTTCACTTCAAAACTTCTCTTGAGTTTGAATAACACTTTATAGAACAAACTTCTTTAATGTTGATCAAATACAACCAATCTTTATGTACAAAGGAAAGGTCACTTTCTCTTTGCCCCAAATTACACTTGGTCAATTTAGAAAGTTTTACTATCACTCGGATAACTCTCACAAAGCTACATTTTTGAAGTATTTTTCTCATACAAGAAAAGTTTATACGAAATTTACACAACTAATAGTACAAATATTTCTTAAAGAGTATTTTCTCACTAAAACTACTCTTGATCTTTCGTATTCTCAATCTGCAAAAGTTATCTAAAAATAGTTGACCATACACTATTTATATGAGATCAAAAAGTGTTTCTATTAATACTTCCAACGAATAGAAGGCAATTGAAGAGTCAACTAGCTGTTGGGAGTATCGGACGTCCGATACTCCCGTTTCTTGCGTCCGACAGTAGGCAGTGAGTTTGAGAGATTTTTTTCAATTCTTTCAGACATCCGGTGTCTTTGATGCATGCGTCCGAAAGCATATGGTGAAAATAAGAAATATTTTTCAATTCTTTCGGATGTCCGGTACCTCTAATACTTTGCATCCGAAGTACTGTATAGTTTATCGAACATCCGGTACTTTAATATTTTGCGTTCAATCGAAATCAGTGAATTAAAAGAAATGTCTTAATTCTTTCGGACGTCCGGTGGTGGAGTTCTTCATGCATTCGAAGTTGCGCAATGATTATCGGATGTTCGGTCCTGTCTTCACAAGCATCCGACAGTTTTCAGCGACTTTTATTTCTTTGAATTGCACTTGATCTTTGAATTTGATTTGCTTTATAGTTGAAAGTATTTCTTGAAAAGATATTAGTATCATCCATTTATTTTGTAAACATCTAAAGTTAGGAACTAAGAACATGATTCCCTCTAGAATTGTGGTAAGATGGAAGGTATGCATAGATTATAGGAAATTAAATTCCGCCACAAGGAAGGATCACTTTCCATTAGTTTTTCTTGATCAAAATTTGGTGAGATTCGCTGGTTATGACTTTTATTGCTTTCTTGATGGATTTTCAGGTTATAACCAGATGGTGATTGCTCCGGAGGATCAAGAAAAAAATCATTTTTACAAGTCCGTACGGTACATTTGCATTTAAAAAGATGCCCTTTGATTTATGCAATACTCGAGCCACTTTTCAACATTGCATGATGGTCATTTTCTCGAACTACATTGAGAAAATAATGGAGATCTTTATGGATGACTTTTCTATTTTTGATTCAACTTTTGACCATTATTTAACTAATTTGGATTTAATTTTGTAGCTGTGTGAGGAGACTAACTATATTCTCAATTGAAAAAAATGTCATTTCATGGTACGAGAAGTCATTGTTTCAGAACACAAGATCTTATCCAAGGGAATTGAGGTAGATAAGACGAAGATTGAGGTCATAGAAAGAATGCCTCCACCAAGCAATGTAAAGGGAATTCAGTGTTTTCTTAGGCACGCGGGATTTTACTGACGAGTTATTAAAAATTTCTCTAGAATAGCTAAGCCATTGTGTGATTTACTTGCTAAGGATGTCCCTTTTAGCTTTGATGATAATTACTTACTTGCTTTCAATAGATTGAAAAAGGAACTTACCTCTATACCAATTATAGCATCATCAGATTGGAGTTTGCCATTTGAACTAATGTGCAATGCTAGTGACTTTGCTGTAGGGGCAGTTCTTGGACAAAAATGTGAGGGGAGAATGCATGTGATCTACTATGCAAGTAGAACACTTAATGAGGTCCAAATCAACTATACAACAACGAAAAAAAAGCTGCTTGCGGTTATATTTGCATTAGACAAATTTAAATCCTACTTACTAGGATCTAAAGTTATTATTTACACTGACCATGCAGCTCTTAAATATTTGTTGAGTAAGAAGGATGCCAAATCTCGACTAATCCGCTGGATCTTGTTATTGCAGGAATTTGGTTTAGAAATCAAGGATAAAAGAGATCAGAAACTTGGTGGCGGATCATTTATCACGCCTCGAATATATTCCAAATGCATATCAAATTCCCATTAAAGAGTGCTTCCCTGATGAATTTCTGTTGGCTCTCATCAAGTCATCATGGTATGCCGATATTGCAAACTACTTGGCAAGTGGGGTGATTCCAAAGGACTTGACATCACATCAAAAGAAGAAGTTCTTCCATGATGTAAAGACCTATTTTTGGGAAGAGCCATTGCTTTACAAGTATTGCGCGGATGAAATGATTAGACAATGTGTTCCTGAAGAGGAGGTGAGTAGTATTTTGTACAATTGCCATAATTTAGAAACCGGTAGACATTTTAGTACATCTAAAATAATAGCTAAAGTTTAGCAATTAGGATTTTATTGGCCCTTCATGTATCGGGATACTAGGGATTTTGTCAAGAGATGTGATACATGTCAAAGAACCGACAATATCTTTAGAAAGAATAAAATGCCCATTACCAATTTCATGGAGGTAGAACTATTCGATGTGTAGGGCATAAATTTCACGGGACCCTTTCCTAGTTCATTTAACAATAAATACATCCTCTTGGCTATAGATTATGTTTCAAAATGGGTTGAGACTATTGCTTCTCCAACCAATGATGCTAAGGTTGTGCTTAAATTTGTTAAAAAGAACATCTTTAGCTGATTTTGAGTCCCAAAAGCCATTGTAATTGATGTGGGTAAGCATTTCACTAACAAAAAACTAGATATGTCGTTACTCGAATATGGTTGTAGGCATAAGACTTCACTTCCATGCCATCCGCAAGCAAATAGCTAAGCAGAGTTGGCAAATCGGGAGATAAAGCTCATCTTGGAGAAAACTGTCAATAAGTCAAGGAATGATTGGGTACAAAAATTGGATAATACACTTTGGACTTATCGAACAACATTCAAGATATCATTGGGAATGTCACCATATGGGCTCGTATATGGCAAAGCTTGCCACTTACCTGTAAAAATCGAATACAAAGCATATTGGGCTATAAAGGCAATTAACATGAACTTTGCTCTTACAGGTGAGAAGAGATTGTTGGAGTTGAGCGAATTGGAGGAATTCTGTTTGAATGCATTCGAGAACGCCAAGATTTACAAGGAAAAACTAAAATTTGGGCATGACAAACACATAACACCAAGGCAGTTTGAGATAGGACAAAAAGTGTTATTGTTTAACTCATGTCTACGCTTGTTTCCAAGAAAGCTCAAATCAAGATGATCCGGACCTTTCATGGTAACTAGAGTTTTTCCTTATGGGGTAGTGGAAATCATGGATGAGAGAAGTACTACTTTTAAGGTTAATGGTCAATGGTTGAAACCATATCTTTGTGGCGAGATGATCCCTAAGAGAGCTATTCTCCTTTTAGGGAAATCGCTAGCCATTTGAGAAGCTTAATTATTAAGTCGAGCTTAATGACTTTAAACAAAGCGCTGGTTGGGAGACAACCCAACCAAGTTTAGATTTTATTGTAGGTAACCTGTTAATGAATGTTTTGTTTGTGTTTGTAGGTTGCAACATCAAGGAATTAAGACAAAAGATGGTAGCATGAGCTAAGGACATACGGAAGTTTTCATTCATTTTCATGAGTTATTTCATGTTTCATGTGTGGCAAAGATGAGTTTTGGTGTTAATTTTTTGTGTAGGAGATGTTTTTGAAATGATGTCATGAGAGTGGAAAGCATGGTACCAATGGAACATAGGTGAAAAGTACTGCATAGACACTCTTTGGGGAGATAACTAGGCCTATATCTGATGCATTTCATTGCTAAGCGGGGCCAGATTCTGTGTTTTTCAATTTCTTAGAATTTTTTAAAAATCTTCAGTATACGGCCTCATATAATTGTTATCGCCCCATATACTTACCTCAGATAGCAGACAGAATAGAGCATATTTTCCAACCTGTATATGTTTCTAATATCTGGTGTGAGTTTTAGTATATGTCTTCTGGTAGCAGTTTAGTATCTGGTTTCATATAGTTGTTTTTGCCCCAGATAGTGCATCAGATACTATTAAAAAGCTTGGCATCTGATTCAAAATTCTCTGATCACTATCTGACCCAGTATCTGATACTAAACAAGTATATACGCCGCCAGATACTTCCGGATCTACAGTTATAATCACTTTGAAAAAAAAAAAGAATCTCAATTTGCTTTCTTCTTCTACTTTCGCAACTTCAAGCCCATTTCATACCACACCTTTAGATTCTTCATTTCCGGCCATTTAAATTTCAAATTCTTTTCTCCAAAGCACTTCTCCACCATTTGTGACTCAGACCCACGGATCCAAAGTCAGAAAACATGGTTTAATCCAAGGAGTCAACCAAGAACCCTAGCATTTGTAGCTTTGAATTCGCGGCAATTTGGACAAATTTGGTGGTTAGTTTTTAGGAATCTTCACATATTCTGCATCACAAATCATCCACTCACTTGTTCCAAGTACAATTATCTTACAAATCCTTTAATACCAAATTTCGCCTCTGCTAACTAGCAAATTTTTTTTACGAAATGGCGAAGTTGAGATGCTCTGTACATGATATTGATGTTTGATAATTCCTCTTTGTTAGATAATGCATATTATTGGTGATAAGGACTTCATGTGAGATAACTTTTACCTACACATTGCACTTTTCTTGCAATTTCACTGATTCTACAGGGTACTTAGTAGATAAGGGTGAATTTCTCATGGGTTCATGTAACTTAAGAGATTCTGGTAATACTATGTTGGGAGTTCTTAATGTCATGCCTTAGAATATAGAACTCCTCTTGTCTTGTTTGAATTCAGGTGCACTATTGGAGTATTCTTATTGCAATAAGGAGAGACTGGTTCTAATTTAAGGGGAACTTTTGCATTTATAATTTAGGCAATGACTATGTTGTTGGTATTTTCAAAGTGACCGAGCATTATGCCTCCCAGAAGGAAGCAAGCTTCAGTCAATACACATTCAATACTTGGGTCATCCCGAGACCCCTCTCCTAAAAAGCCCCAAACCAACAAGTCTGGGCTATTAAGGACTAAGGGAAAAACAACTGATACTTCTAGAGTCAAGCGAAAAACAAGAACTTCAGCTGCAAGGTTGGTTGATGAACCCACCGATAGTGAGGAAGAGCACAGATCTTCCAAATCTCAAGAAGAGTCTGAGAATTCTAAAGCCTCTGAGGAAACTGAAGAAGAACCAGTAGAAGAGAAGGCTCAACAAGATCGGGAACTAGCTTTTGATTCATCCAGATTCACCTCGTTGGCTAATCAAGAGTGGGACTATAAACGCAGCCATGTCAAAGTGCTTGTGGAAAAGGATATAGCTGATGATGTGGAAGGGCATTACCATCTACTATCCTTCTTCAAAAGCTAAGTTGGGATGGGTTCTTCAACCTTCCCAAGCAATACAATTTGGATTTGGTGAGAGAATTCTATGCGAATGTGCAGGATAAAGAAAAAAAGGAAGAGTTTTTTCAAATCTATTCGTAGCACTGTGCGAGGCAAGGCTGTGAACATCTATACGGATGATCTCAAAAACTGGTTGGGAGTACCACATGAAGGACCAGCAGTATACATGAAGAAGGCCTTTCAGCCTTTAGAAAAGAACTGGAGCCCTCGACTCTTCCTTGATCAACTCAAGGTGTCTTATGCTGTTACTCGTGATGTTGGTCAAATAGCAGTCCTCACCACTTCTTTTACCGCTCAGTACCGCCTCCTTCTCTATTTGTTTGTTTATAACATCATTCCCAAGGCTGGTGGGTATACTGAAGCAAGGACGAGTGAGCTCTATTTCTTGGAAAAAATGATGAATGGACTTGGTATGCTCGATTCCACTAGCTGACGTTCTAATCAGCCACATAAGAAGTGTTGTTCGTGGCAAAAGTCCAAGGAGTGCATTACCATATGCTCGATTTCTCATGTTAGCTTTTCAAAAGAAGGGAGTTCCACTAACAGGCATTCCAATGACTCGACTCAAACCAGCTGACATTCTAAGCACGGCAACATGTAGAAACATAGGAATTGAAACTGATTTTGGTCTCCCGTTAATTCAAGCAGAGCGTCTCAGTGGATCACAATCACAATAGGAGCATCAAGCTGGACCTTCCACCTCTCACCTATCAAAGAAGAAGAAAACATCTCAATGGAAGCAACTCATGGACAAGCTGCTGTACATTGAGGTAGAAATTAAACAAAATTCAAAGCGGTTGACTCGAATTGAGGAGAAATTCGGTATTCTGCCTCCACAGCAGCAGCAGTCCGACCATCACTCAGAGTGACTCTTTTGTTTTTGAAACTCTTTTGATGTTGCAATGATGAACATTTTTACTTGCTTTAAATTAGTTCCTCTGTTTTGTATTGTGATGTTTCTCTACTAGTTTCTTTTGACGTTTTTAGTGTTCTTTGTTTGTGTTGTGTTCAAGCTAGGAAGTACGATTCAAACTCATTCAACTCGCTCTACGGCCAAAGCAAGGGGAGTATTGCTTCTCTTATCTCTCTTTATTAGTTTTCTTCTCTCACATTGCGGACAACGTGAACTTTAAGTGTGGGGGAGGGATAATTTTGGGTGCATTATGTGAGTTGTGATGGACAAAGTAAAGTATTTGGACTTTTGACTAAATTATAAGTGCATAAGGTTTATATTTTAAATTGCTGGCAGGATATTTTCGTGCATGTGTGGAGAAAATGCTGTTGAATGTTTTTGGGATGGTAAACTAGGAAATGACTCCCCTGTTGGTTGATTTAGCACATATTTGGATTAAAAAAATTTTATGACCTAAAGAATTGGAAGTAAATTGTGATGCGATTGTGTTAGTATTGAATTTAGGGAAGTATATTATATGAAACAAGAGTGTTTGTGTTAAAATTGCATGCTTAGTTAGAAGATTTGTCTTTAAATGATTATTTGAAATTATGGGATTAACATGATGAGTGAGGGCATCACTTCTCTACTTGTAGCTCCTTGGTTTTGATGCAACTTTGGAAAAAAAAAGAGGAAAAAGTGTAAAAAGAGGGAAAGCAAAATAAATACAACTTGAGCACTGAATAACTGGGCGTTAGCACCTACAAGTGTTAGCTCTCGCATCAAAAGGTACTTGAGTAAGGAAGTGCTGAGTATCGAGAACTAGCATCTACAAATGTTGGTTTTCGCGTAAAAAGGCAGCTCCAATGTGCTAAGAAAGAAAGATTGAATTCCTTTTTGCAGTCTATTTGCACAAAACTAAAGAGCAAAGAGTAGAGGAGTTGGAGCATGCATTAGTTATAAAAATCATACATTCATGTGATCATTTGAAAACCAAACTTTGACCTGAGTTCGTCCACTTTGAAGCATGAGTACCCTTATTCCATATAATATCATGAGTACTAGAACGGTTATTGAGCAATCGCATAGCAATTAGCTTTGGTGACTCGGAAAAGAATTCTTGATGGGGTATATGTGCGATCTCAACCCTTGAATCATTGCATGATAGATTTTGTGAATTGCTTGAGGACAAACAATTATTCAAGTGTGGGAGAGTTGACAAGTATGTATTTTGCCTAATATTTTGTACATATTTTGGATGGATTGTGATGGAATTGGGCTTAAAATGATATTGAGAATGACTATTTTGATGATTAGGTGATAACTAGTTGATGTAGTAAGCAAAGTATAAAAAATTGTGTGAAAATGGAAAGATTTATCTGCTAAATTGGTTGTGACAGGAAGACAAGATATATAGCATTGGATACTTGGTCTCAAAGGAAATATACAACGCCAGATAGAAGAAGTCAAGTCGGATAATCGCACCAAATACTCGTCAGTGATTTTTTCGAAGAAGAGTGCTTAGTAGTATACGGCGCCGGATAGTAAAATTCGCTTCGGATACCGCATCATATACTTGGGTGAGAAAAATCTTCAAGTTGCGCTATTTGCACAACTTGATGCCAACTTTTCAGCTCCTTTTCTGGTGACAACTAGGACGTCTTGACAGCTGCTAGATGGGTCTAAAGCATCAATTTTTCTTACCTTTTTGCAACTTCAAGTCATTTTCAATATCCAATCATATCAAGAAAATGAGGGATAAAGACTTTTAGGGAGAAAAAGCTTCTTAAAGAAGAGAAAGGCACTTTTCTTGGATATATCAAAAAGTTAGAATAGAGGAGAAAAGTAACTTTTTTAGACTAGAACTTGTACTTTCTCTCTCTAGAATAGAATAGGACTTTTAACAAAAGCTCTTGATGAACTCTTGATGTAATCTTGGCACTTTGAAGGCAAAGGAGAATTTGGAGCATGGAGATCCTTATTCCTTCAATTGAATAAGCATTTTCTTCTCCATTTCTCTTTATTTTGTTGGATATATGTTGGGATTCATCAAAAATTTAAGCTTCATGTGTTTATTCTTCATGTCTAGCTAATATATTTGTTCTAGGAGTGGATGATGCCTTGTGTTTCTTGATCTTGGTTGGAATGAGTTGATGAATGTTGCTTTTTGTATTTGCTAGTTCATTTAATCTTGCTTGGACATTTGTGAATGCTTGATTACCATTTACAAATTATTTAGTTGTTGTTTATCAACGAAAGTTGGTAGATGATCATGGAACTAGCTTAGATGGAACTTAGAATCTTGGCACACGAAAGTAGTGTTTAGATTAAGTGGGTTTTAATACATTCTTGAGTTTAACGACACTATGCTTGTTGTTTCACCACGAAAGTAGGGAAATGCATGTATAGGTGACACTCGATTCATCATGAAAGCGAGTTTCTGATACCTTATGTGAATGAACCCTTAGCAAGACAAGTAGTGTAATATTTATCACTCTTTTGAACTATAGACAAGAACACTTGGTTGATTCCATATCCTAGAACTTGTGTTTTAGTTGAGTTCATCCACTAACTTGTAGTTGTTACACATTAGTATATAGAGCAGCTTTTATTCCTCATTATTGTCGCTTGTTTAGATAATAAAGTAGGATTAAATTCTAGTAGTTGTGAGTGCTCCTCGAGGGATCTACCTTAATTTCTTTGTATTACAAAGCGACCTGTATACTTGCAGCTAATGAGGGAGTTATTGAATAAAACTAAGGGTGCAGAGGAACCACGTCAAGTTTTTATTTATTATTGTAGAGGCTCGACACCTGTCAATGTCAATCTTCATTAAAAACTTAGTTAATTAGCTATAAAAGTAAATAAAACACACCAAAATTAGATAATAAAACACACTTAAAACATGTAAATATTCACTTATCAATTATCACTTCCTTGCCTTTTAATTGGCCATCATCAGAAGAATACAACACTTTACTCGACTAAAAATGAACGACATTTTCTCCAGCTAAATCATTACTAGTCTCTGAACTTTTGGAATCAAGCAGTTTGCAGCTTAGTTAGAGCGATTATACATGATAATTCCCAGTTTGCCAATCCATAATTGAAATTTTCTTTAACTTCATTTTCTAACAGGGTTATACATTTTGATATATCTAAACATAATTATGTTATTTTAAAGAAGAAGATATATAATTTTTTTTATATATTGATGACAAATTTTATATATTGAGAATGAGTTTTATATATTGATGATAAATGTCTTCAATGTTATCTAATTTTTTTTATCACATTTTCATTTTATGTATGTATTTTTGAGACATTGGTAGCCATTTTTGAGATTGTGTTGATTTCCATTAATTTGTTAGAGGAACTCATCTATATAATATGAAGAAATTTGGAAGAAAATACTCAAGTTGATCATGATTTAGAAAAGTTAAGAATTAGTAGTAATAAAAGTCTAAAAGGTCTCTAGCATTGCTATTTGCCTCTTCTTTAGATTTTGCTAAATCTGATTATGGAAAGTGATTATACAGAATCAACAAAAACTAATTTTAGACGAGTATGGATTTTAGCTTTTTTTATAACAAAATCTAAAATTTGAATTCAAAAATAAATGAGAACATCTCAAAAATGAATTATTTTCTAATCACAATCTATACTCAGCTAAAGTGATCAATTGAAAACAAGCGCTAATAGGGCTGAAGCTAACTTTTGTGGAGCATAAGTGGATACATTTAATCTACCCATACATTACTAAGTCAAAAAACGATGGCAACCACTGACAGAAAGCAATGGCTGCTTTAACATTGATAGAATGAACACACTTTTCCCTAGAAAATTTCCCGAGAAAATTTTTTTACGTATTCCTTAAAAATATTTCTCAATTATCTTTTATCTTATATACATCAAATCGTTATAGTATATTTTTCTTCAAAAACTCCAAAAAAATAGCAATCCAAACAAGGCCAAAGTTATTAGAACACAAATCAGATTTTGAGCCTATGTATGTTAATATGTGTTTAATCAAGAGATGATGTGATATACTGTTGAACAATCTGCTATGTTCTTGCATTCTAGATTATAATTCACTGTATAGGTATACAAGGGAGCACTCTCAACTGAATCCGCATCTATACTTATTGGCTTGAAAAATAAAATGCGGTTAGGCGCAAGAGAATGGCAGCTGCAATAGCACTAGTGAAAATTGGGGAGAGGGAACGTGGTGCTGCAATGAGCTGAGACCTTCCTCTGCTTCCCTTTTTAATCTGAATCAGCTTATCATAGACACACCATGGGAAACTAATGTAGTGAGCCCGGTTCAGTCCCACGTTGCAGCGACCCCAGTAATCAGGATGATAAGTGACATGGTACCATGCTGATGCTTTTGCATATGCATCATCAGAGTGACCACCATTCCTGTCGAACCAGGACCTAGCTTCCTTCATTAAGGATGTCACGGCCAATCCAACAGCTTCTGCATCATTTCTCCGGTCCAAAGATTTTGAAACCCACATCATACCACTACTCAATATTTCTGCTTCAGTTTTTTGCCATAGTAGTCCATCAAATTGCCCAATTTATAATCATACTCACTTTTATAAACAAGAGCTTCATCAACATAATCCTCAATTCCATCTACTTGCATGTCAGTATCATATGATCTTCTTGCCACTTCCCTCGTAAATGATTCAATAGAGCTTGTGAATGGTGCCTTTGGTGCCTTTTCTTTGACCTCTCGGAAAAGCTTTCCAATCACATTCTGCGACTCATACGTTTGCTTGTCAGACTTTTCCATGAAATCAGGAAATTTTCTGACACGTAGATGAGATGGTATCTCAGCAGGAACTCCAGTCTTTGGATAGTCAACTGCAATCGAGTGGAGCTTCGCAAGCTCTAGACATGGTTTACTCCTGGCCTTTTGTGGTTGCAGATCAGCAAAGACAGTATGGGCATGTGAAATGGTTCCCAAAGTGTCATTCATGATATAGTCGGCGAAATACTCTTCAACTTCCTGCAACAGAGAACCGTAAGTCGTTTATTTCCTAGAATTGTACAGATAGCGGATAGAGGAAAAATAAAGGTCTTCGCATCCTTCAATGCGGATTAGGAACTCTTCCACTTGTCCAAATCCTTATTTGCTGGACGAAATTTGCGGCTTGTAAAAGCTAAAAAACAAACAACTAACATAGTTCCCTTGCTAAATTCATCAAAGGTTCTTAATTTATACATAGTTCCCTTGCTAAATTCATCAAATGTTCTTAATTTATCTGGCAGTTTTATGGGTACTAAGTATGGTTCAAAGACTCAGCTGAGTCGTCACTGTCTCGGGCCCCCCGATACGATATTAGGACGATACAATCCGAGATACTTGACTCACTGAGACGTCAT
Source organism: Coffea humblotiana (assembly GCA_023065735.1). NCBI lineage: Eukaryota > Viridiplantae > Streptophyta > Magnoliopsida > Gentianales > Rubiaceae > Coffea > Coffea humblotiana. Next base: position 9,217,799 of record CM041218.1, on the reverse strand, counting down.
CGTGAAGGGTTGAAACGGTTAAGTGACACCGAATCACTCCGAGTTATCCCGAATCAACTCGAAATTTTATTATTTTTACTAATTTTTTAATTATTTTTGTTTATCATATTTTTACAATTTTTAGAATATTAAATATTTCAAAAATTCGCATCTCGTCGAAACCATGACTAATATGCTAAGACCGATGTGGATCGGTTCGGACCACGACCGCAACCGCGACTTTGAACCATGGTACTAAGAGAGGATATCAATAGGCTCCAACCATTTAATGTCAATGAAAAACAGTATCACTTATTCTTAGTCTTGCCTAAAGATGGAGAATCTCTATAACCATCTAAATTGACCAAGCTAAGGAGACTGAACAGAAAGAAATCTATTAGTACAAAATTACACCACTGCTATAGGTCAAAGGTAGTAGTAGCGACTCTTAAACTGCATGAACGTAGAAAATCATATATTCTGTAACTTATGCTATCAAATAAATTAGTTCGAAAGTGTCATGAACCACCACTAGACGTCAATCATATTTGTACTTTGTACTACCCCACTTCTCTGATAATTAGTCACTAGACAGAGATTAAAAGTAGAAAGTAGAAGGCAGTTTCCTTTCCTACTCATCAAGCTGTGGGTTCAATAATCCACCTCCCCTTCCCAATAGAAACAGCTATTAAAAAATTAAGTTCTGCCACAGCATTTTTGTATTAAAGTATTAGTACCTCAATTATAACTTCATGATCCAACTGCATTGGAGGTGCAGGAGTGTAATCCATAGGTTCGTCTTGCCGAGGTGGAATCAGGTCAGCATCCCAACAAACAAAGTAAATGTCTCCATCCAAATCGCTTCCAGAGCATTCATTTGGATGAGGCCTGTAATTGACGTCAGAATCAGAAAGAAACATTCAGAAACCATGATATCAATCACACTAGCTATATCCTACATAATAATTTCAATTAGTTGGTCTTCAGAAGCTTAAAACATAGGAGTCCCTTGTTTATCCAAATTGAGCTTTGCTAAGAACATTAGATATCATAGTGAACCCTTAAATTCAATCATTTGCTTCTAGTAAAGATATCCTGACCCATGTCACAGGAGTGGTTTTCAGGAAATATTTTGTCAGCAAAATAAGCCGTAATCATACCCGTCCGTCAGCTCCCAGATTTGCTGCAGTTTCAAGCTTTCTAAATGCAGATTAGCAGTCTTCGAGTTTTTCTACATACAGCCTTGATAAAGAAGTTTATTGAACTGTCGTATTCATCTTATTTTAAACAACATAAACTCGCGAACAGAAGCCATTCTAGCAAACTCTTCCAAACCCTGAATCATCTGCACTAGTTCTTCCTCGTGCTCTTAAGAAAACTAGTAACAAGTAACGTGCTTTGCATGTGAATATATATTTTTCCAAGATATAGAACCTTTAATATATTAAATTTCTGTGTAAAACTTTGATATTGGCATAATATAAACTAGGAAACTATATGATGAACAAAATTAATCAATTGGTAGTTGTACAAAATGTTTATTGTGTACAAAACAATTAAAAGTTTATTGTGCATTCTACCATTATAAAAACTTTAAACATAGAAGATTATCATATTTAAGTTAAGTAGTTGGTATAATATTGACTAAGAACATATATAATAAATAAAATTAAGCAATTACTAGTTGTAAAAAATGTTTATTGTATAAAGCAATTAAAAGTTTAATGAACTCTAGAAGATTATCATATCTAAACTAAGTTATTGTATATTTTACTTGGATTGTGACAAATTTTTTATAGTGTCAAATCAGTGTATACAACAAAACCTAAGCAAAATACATACTAAAACATTCTGATTTGGATGCAACAAATTTTTATCAATTTCAGTAGTTGTAAACCTTTTCTATTATATTTTTTATAATTATTGATAAATTAAATTTTTTTGAAGTTTTCTTAGTCAATATTACATTATATAGTGAATTTAATTATCAATTTAGCCTTTTGTTTTCTCATTAATTGTTTATAACCTTTTGTTTTCTTATTAATCATGATTTTCTTCTAAACCAATATGTATACAAAAAATACAATTAACTTTAATTATCATGCATAAGAATATAATAATTGGAGATAATTTTAACACATACAATAATTGGAGATGAAGAAAATGATCGGTGAATATAGTTGTAAATGGGAATTTCTTAATTTTAATTACCAACATTTTGAGATGTAACTTATTGAAACTTTTCATTTTTCTTATGAGTGTCATGATTGAGATGCAATAACTTTAATTAAAAGACATGAAGATAATTTAGGTATAACAAAAACTAAGGTCAAAATATGCTTACATTCTTACACTACCTATTGCCAAAACTTATCATAATTTTTATGCTCCTAAGAAAATTTTTCTTCCTTATGTCCTTACAGGTTCATTTCACAATCCATTCTATACCATGTTTTGTATATTTTTACCCAATAGTTTTCTTAAACTGCTAGAAATAGCTACTATGTCAAAATCATCTTGCATCCGCTCTTTTCTTTCCCAAGAATCATCATTAAACAGCTATTTAAGATTAGCAATAACGAAGACCCAAGAGTACACAAATATATCAGGTAAAAAGTAATAATACTGATTCCTTTATTTGTTTAATAGCAAAATTTAGAAAGAGAACCTCAATAGTGAAGCCAGATTTTTTCTTTCCATGAAACTGATACCTTAATGCTCATTTGCTAAGTAAGAAATCCTTTCTTTTTTTTTAACCATAATTAATAGATTAGTACTTTGCTAAAAACCTTAAGAGGAAAGTCCCTAAGTCCAGGATGTATGATCTTAAAGACCTAATAAGCAGTTCAAGATCCAGTCCAAGCACAGCATTTTATTTAAGGCCTTAACCCAAGAATTCATTCAACTTCACTTGCAACAAGCCAGGTGATGCAAAAAGAAATCTCTTAGGTCTCCCTTGAATGTAAAACATTGTAATGAAGGAACAGACATCTTAGGTCAGGACATGAGATATGCAACAATTAAATGAATCAAACATTCCCTGACTGAGTTTGGATAACTCTACCAATTAGCCAAGAAAAGCTACTGCATGCATGCCCATTTTTTGCTTTGGTTCTGAGATGAATGAATCCCTTTTGCCAATAAATTGATAACCAAACGGTGTAATGGTGGGAATGGAGCACAAACAAACATTCATTTTGTTAAGATTCTTCGTTACAAATGCTCTTTTAGGGCTTACACATTGTTTATGCTCTCGAAAGTTTCTAAGGAATGTAGTCAAGCAACCAGATCACACCCAAGACAGCTATCTGCCATTTGCTTTTCATGCGAGAAAATGTAAATTGCTCTTTCGTACCAGTAACTAGGCAAAATAAGAGAAGAATCTCTTTTTACTTCCAATCCTGTTTGACTTAAATGTTATTAAAGAACAATAGAAGAATATCAATTAACAGTTCTCACAGAAACAAAAGAAACTAATGGATCTTAGGCTACCTGCATATTTCCAATTCATCTTCAAGTAGCTAATCTCAATTCCAGAAGTTCAACATTCTCTGTATGAGTTACACATAAACCATATAAAAGATCTCAAAATAATATTTACCTCTTTCCTTTCTGGGGGAAGACAATACAGTTCACCATATGATGTAATGCTGGCACATCAACAGCTTGTAGAATACGAATGTCACCGGGGTGCAAGCATGGATTTTTTGCAACCACCACCTTCTCCTCAAGAATATTATTGTGCTTAGAATATGTGATAGAATCATCATAAAACTGCCCATGCCCAGCACTAGAGAACTGAACAAACACCTGGCCATATTCCAAGGTTCTGGTTTCATCCAGACATCCCATCATTAATCTTCCATTCGGTATATATATCCTTGTTTTAGTCCGCAAGTCCAGCAGTTTCGATGCCCAGAAAGCTTGCAGCATCATTGAAAGAAATGGTTCAGAATCAGGCTTATAGCCACATTTCAGCATCTCCTTGAGAACATTTGCAATCTGTCCAGGAGCCATTAATTTTAAAGCCTCAAGTGCCTTCACTGGATCAATTAGAATAGTGTCCAACTGGGCAACTGCTTGTCTTTGCTTCTTTTGAAATACAACATCCTCGACCCCCAGGGTAGACAAAAGAGTAATTATCTGGCGATTGAGGAAACAAGGCTGGTATTTACTAAACTGTAATACATCCAACTTGGTGTTATCGGATTCATATTTCACCATGCTTTGTCTCAGCGACAACTTCTCGGATGAAGTGGGATCAACAGCCACAACACCTTTAATACCACCATACCGAATCTGAAAAGCAGACGGAGTATAACTTAGGCCATATTTCGTGGCAACTTGCCTTGCAAATTGAGCAGAGATTTTCCCAATGCCATCAGAGAAGACATACTTGGATGCACAGCCGTGAGCATCTCCTACATTTATGTCAGGAATCATTTCGATCTCATGTCTACCAACATTTAGTGTTCCCTGGAAGAACCGAAAGATTGACCAAGCCTGGCAGCATATTTCGCCACGTTTCTTATCCTACTAAAATCACCCATCCATCTTCTTATATCAGCAGCAGTAAGATCGGGTCTCGAAGCAAACATCCATACTGAATTTTCCTTTAATTGACTTGAAGAATAGGCAAGGAATTGAAACTCTTTATCCCCAATAACTATGCCATTTTTCAGCGTTGACAGTATTCTCTCATAAATTTCCGTCTTTCCATTCTCATTTGCAGCTTTACGAGGTGACAAGTCTGATGGAAACATCTTGTTCCGCTCTTCATCAGTAAAGGAAACAATAAGAAAATTGTCAATGAACTCTGAAAAGTGGCGCAATACACGATTAGATACAATGACCTCTGGACCACAGAAATAGACTTTGCATGGTGTAACTTGCACCCTCCGTACATATACCAATCTCTCTGCCATTGTAAGAGTACGTGAATTGGAAAGTCGCGGAAGCTCGTCATACTTATCGTACTGCTCCTTGAGCCACTGCACCGGCTCATAGCAGCACTCTTTCAATGTGTGTAGCTTCTCTAGGGCATGTTCTATGTATCTGTTATCTATTCTTTGTGGGTCAACAAACCTAAAGATATTAGCATCTAGTGACGGCCCTGGAAGACATCCGGCCTGTACTAAACAACAGACCTTAAACAAGATTTCATATGGCAAATATAGTCCTTGGGGGGGACGCAGAATAGGAACAAAAACCAAATTGTCTGAATAGGGGAAACCAGTTTCCAGCATAAATTGGCTGTCACTTTCTTTGTACCAAGGAAAATAATCACCTAAATTTGGCAGTTGAATACCACTAGGAAGCTCCAAACATATGCCAGACGATTGCCCAATACAGGATGAAGTGAAATCTGTCGTCCTGACCCACTGGTCAAATGGAGTTTCCTTAAAGTAGCGATAGGGGGATTCTTCAAGTTTTTTGAAAATCCGAGGAGCACCAGATAACTAAGTCATAAGTGTGTATGTCAATATTCAAACTCATAAACAATAATTTCACATCAGAAAGGTAACAGAAACCCATTTGTAAACAAAACAAAGAGTGGAGAAATGCATGCTGGTTATTTGCCATATGACTTTCGTATTTTGGATGGGTTTCAGGGTTCAAATCATGGTAGCAAAAAGGGTTGATCCAAAAGAAAGTTCACGTGACAGTGCGTAGGAAAAGAAATATGGCTAAGCAATGAATTATGTTCAACTGCAGTTGGGAGGAGAGAGAGAAGTTATAGTATTGAAATATAATAACAGCAGAACCATTTTTTTTTTTCTCACACAGGTGTTGCAATCCATTATTTCTCACACCTAATGCATCTATCTATCTATATCTATCTATCTATCTATAGATACATATTCTGTCCAAAGTACCATGAGTATTGGTATTTTGGAGTGCAAGTATAAGCAATGTTGTAATCTTAGTTTTGGGTATTCCAATTATACCCTTCTTAATTTGTGGTTAAAGTTTCACGTAATCTTAATTGTGGATGGCTTAATGATTGATCATTAAGGTTATTATATTGCATCATACCATATTGATTTAGAAAAAAAAATCTCCTTAAAGTTATAAATAGTGAAATGATTTGAGAAACATTTCTTGGATGAATTATATAAGTTGTACACATCTAATTTTCATGCGGCACCCAATAGAATTTCAATATATAAAAAGTTGTGACACATTTATGATTAAAATAGCAATATTAAACTGAAAAAAAATCTAAAATAGCACCACACAAATCATTATTATCATTAATAGCAACCCTTCAAAACAAAGAAAACTTAAAAAAAAATAAAACTATTCATAAAATGATATAAAGTGAATAGCAGATGGAATTAAAAGGGAAATACAATTCAAATAATACCAAAGACAACATCCAAATCACTAACATCCATGAGGAGACAAACATTTTTATTGACAACAATATAGTAATGCTTCATTTATATTGGTTTGAGCAAACCAAATCCATCCATCAACCCATGCAGAAGCCATCTCCAATGACAAAATAAAAATTATAATAAGGGTAAACTTAAAATGAAGAATGATATCCAAATTATTTTCAATGGTGTTCAAAATAGTGTTATTTTTCTAATGATTACATATATTTATTGTATTGTAATATTAGTGAATAACAGCTGTGGTTATGGAATGACAAGTTTTAAAATAATGTAATTGGACAAACTTAGTGCATTCTAATAATTGACAATAATGGTAGCAGTTATGGATATTAAAAGCTGGCAATTGGAAAAAATAAAACACTGCAATATACTAAAAATTGATATTAAAATTGTTAATTAGCCACAATTCTCATTCCAATTCCATGATCATCAAATTCAAAAACATTGATACTGAAACCAAAAATACCATGCTCATATGTCAATAGTAGACTTTCTTTGCATTGGATTGTGCTAAAATTTATGAATAAAAGAAAAGAAAAATGGAAAAAATTCAACTATCTTTATCTATAAAATTTCAATTGACAGAATGTCCAAGACAAAAAAATCTTTACATGGTGAATCATTTATACTCCATTATTGACAAAAATAGCAATAAAAGGAACACAAAGAATTCAAGTTACATGTATGCTTATTTTTCTAGCTTAATTATATTCTTTGTTTATTAAAAAAAATTGTAACGGTTGTGGTTTATATGTAATAAAATTATGAATATACAATAATTTTGGTAAAACATGATATTATCAATATTTGATATGTTATAGAGTTCAAGCTATAAATCAAACAATGTTTGGTTCATGATTCCAATTATAATATTAAAGAACATGTTAACTACATTGGAATGTTTCTATCTCTTCCCATTTGATAAATTTTTTAAAAGTAAATGGCTAAAGAAAATAAATAACATGAAAATACAATATTATGATGTTGATTATCAAAATTTTACAAACATTTTTAGTATCTAAACAATAATATGTTTTAGGATATTATAATCGCGTGTAAAGCACATAAACGATTACTAGTGTGATAACATATACTAACTTATTTTGCCATGAGATCATCCAGGTATTGAAAAAAGTGTTCTTCACCTAATATAGATAAATTGATTGATGGATGAATTGTTGGGTGAAATTTAAGACAACACAAATGTAACTTGAACAAAAAGGAACCCGGAAGAGGTTACAGCTCAGTGTTTAGAAATGAAATGCAAGGCCAATTATTATTGCTGTCACACGTTTTTGACAGCCAAACTAGCATGTCAAGGCAGAATAAAATTCTAGAGATATGCACTGAAACTTAGGCCAAAAATTTGGAAGCAAAAGGGATCAAATATGTAGAACCAACAGGAAACATCAAATCTTTCACTTGAACGACCAAACCTGTATGAGGAGAAACTCTGCTGCTTGACCTCCTCCATGCAGTACAATCTGCCATATGTTTTCACGGGATAATTCAAGCTTGTAGTCAAGAGAGTGAAACTGCAAAATAAAATACATTTTCTTCATTCCAATTCCGAATCTGACTGAAACATTTGCCACACTCCATAGCACTGAAAACCTATTCTCTGACACCTGACACCCAAAGTTCAAAACTATTTGCTCCATGTGATGGTCATAGGTTATAGGCCACGGAAACCAATCTTTGTCCTCTTTTGAAGCCCTCAAATACGAAGAACCATAATAAAGGCGTTTCTTTGGCAATGCGATAATGCATTCAGCGCTCCTCTCATCTGTGAATTGGACCCTAGCATATGATCTAGGTCCTCCTCGTTTCGGCTGCTTAACCTCTAAAGCATATACTGTCCCCTGACCTGTGAATCCTTCCAAAAACTCGACTACTTCTGCAGCCACGACATCAAGGAAACCAAAAACATGAATTGTCTTTCCCATGCAGCTGAACTTCACTGCCAATTCTATTAACAGAATTTTGTATCAGAATGCTCCTGTAAATGTCAGAGCATAAAAGAGTCAGACAACTATTGATTGGCTATTTATAAGATTGCTAATCGACAGACAGAGAAGGTGTAATAGAACGAAAAGGAGAAGAAAATGCACACATCCAAGATACATTTTGAGAAGCTAAGACAGTTCATTTTGACAGAATTTTTCTTCTTTTTCATTCCAGTGCCCCACTTTCTTTAAGTCATGCCTGGATCCCCAAGAATCCAATACAACTCAGAGACCATACCAGCATAACGGGCCTAATAGAACCTTAAAGTTCTAAGAAAATGCTTCCTGTTTTGTTCCCTCCAAATCTAAGAAACCGGAAAAAAAAAAAAAAGAGCCTGCAATAGAAGCATAAACAAAGGGTAAAAAAAGAGAATTTTGTCTCCCTTACCAACATGCAGATGCAACAAATTTGCAAATCCACTACATATTAAAACAGTGAACAAAATAACAAGTCACAGATCATGCCATCATATTATATGTAACCAAGAACTTTCCAGTCAAGACTCAAGACAGAGGCATGAAAGGGATCAAATACTAATCCAACATGACAAACAATAAATCTTACTTTACTTGAGACCAAATCTCCAAAATGATAGAGAAACAATGAAGTAAATTCAGGATTACATAACAAGTATTCTGTTGTTTCTTCAATTTCACAGGATCCTAAGCTACACGTAGCCATGAAAAACGTTTTTTTTCTTTTTTCAGATAGAGCCACTCCAATAGCAACATTTCTAACCAACTGTCTACTGGGATTTTTGACCAAATAATAATAATAATACTAATAATAATAATAATAATAAAGACAAAAGAAAAAGGAATCCCAGAGAAAAGTCATAAAAATTTCCAAATTATGCACTAAAATCGAAACCAAACGAATTCCAACAGAGGATGATATAGTCTGCATTGACCACCAGAAGTTATTGAATGTGGTAACATCCTTGGCAGGAAATAGGTAGAAATCAAAGCCAAAATACTTTGCTTATCTCAAGAGTGCTCTTGCTTTAATAGCATATAAATGCGAAATCCAATATATTAAGAAAGCATCTCCTGTCAACCAAAAAACAATGGCAAGATCAAAAATGCAACTCCTCTGATTCTGTAATGCCCACTTCGGAGTGTTCCCATGTCTCTTTCTTTCTTCCTTCCCTTGCATTGTACCAAAAAAAAAATCATTCTACAGCTAACAAACAAGATTAAAAAGCAGAAAATTTCTTCCAGAATTCTACAAAAAACTACTAATTCCCATCAACAAAACCACTGAAAAGATTGGTATCACCACTTCGATATAACAACATATGCGACCAACTGCCAAAAGGATCTTCAGGGAGGTTTTATAAAAAAAGTATCCTAGAAAAACTCTGATCATTCCAAATAATGCATTAAACATTAAGCAGAAATAATCCCACAAAAAACATACCTTATCAGAGAATAGAGACTTACAATACAAAAGAGCCTTCGTCAAAATAAATCCAAGAGGGTCACTTTCTATCTCTATACAAAAGGGAAGAGAAGGAAAGACTCACAAATCCAAGAGGAGGTATCACGCCCAGGTTGAAGGCTTGAAGCAAAGTGATGGTATCACAAGATGAAGCTCTCTGTTAATAATATATTGACTTTAAATATCCTTAGCGTGTGTTGTGCATGAGAGAGAAACTGTGACAAGGAATGATATGGAGTCAATCCCAAGTTAATCATTCTCCACAAACAAAATAAAGAATGTCACTTTCTCCACTTTATTTTGATTGGCTAATTTCAAGGGACTCACTCTACACTAGCAATACCGTTGTTTGTCTAGTTCTACTGAAGTTGAGTAGGGAAAGCTACAAAAAAAATTTTATAATTTTCTTTATTTTTTAAACAGGGGAAGGTGAGATTTAAGAAGAAATAAATGAAAAAAGATTAAAAACAGACCTCTCAATCTTGCAACCTTAACCTGAGTAAGGTAAAGGTGTTATAGGTGTTCAATTTTCAATTTTTACTTATTACTGGAATACAAGGTTTTTTTTTTTTTTTTGGGGGCGGAGGGGAAGGGGTTCTTCCTATAGCACCAACAACTATTTTAGCGTAACTTGATTTTATACAAAGGAAAATTAGGCGGAGTTATAGCCCATTTCTAATTAAAATTATTTTAAGTGATGAATTTTTGTAATATCCCAATTTATCGACATACTCAAACTCCCAATATATGAGCGGAAAATTTTTACTTCCTATTCCTTAAATAATCCCCTTTAATTATTTTCACCTGATTTTGTATTCTAATTTTAGATAATTACTTTTTTATATTCTTATTCGCTTTTGCTTCTACAATTTAGATCTCATAAATTTAAAATCTACCTAAATCTCTATAATTACTTTTGATAATTTGTTTTTGCCAAATTTTGGGCAAACCAAAACAGACCTTGTATCTGGTTGATGTACTAATAAGCTAAGATAGGTTTAGTGGATATCAAAGTATCGTATCTTGTGCATCACAAAATTTAATTCTTTATCATAAAATTTAATTCCTTCTGTAATTAGGTTTATATCTCTTTAAAAAAAAAAAAAAAAAAAGGGATCCAAAGTAGAATATGTATCAATTTTTTCCTAGTATGGGACTGATGAGTTTTAAGAAACGGGGAGGGAATAGGGGGTAAGATATATATCAGTAAACTTCTATATACTTGCATGAGTTTTTTTTTTGAATCAGTAATTTTGATATTTGCGTTATTTATACTAAAGTAGAACGCTAGAACTGCACAACATAATTGTCCCTGTTCTCCAAGTAGGTTCTCTTTTTCATTAGACGTAATAGTAGCATAAGAGTTGATGCTTAAGGTTAAAATGATTAATTGTTTGGACTTCACATTTAGACTGAAGAAAAAAATGAAAAAGAATTCGGTCAAATACCCATAATTTGTTTTAAGAAGTTATTATAGACAAAATTTGAGAAAACCCTGTTTACTAAAAAGTAGTAAAAATCAAGGCTTCCAAACAGACCCTATCTTCCATATGGGTCCCGTCCCATTCTTTTGTTAAACACTTGGTACTTTACTACGCTCCACCGTTAAGAAAGCAAAAGTAGTTTCTTTACTCTTTTTTTTCCGTACTACTTTGTTTCTCCAAGAATTTATGTAAAAAGAGAGTGTACTTTGATGATATATGAAGTTTACATCGGATCCCGATAGATTGTCCAATCACGAGTGCACCTCAGAGTCATATATGGAGTAACCTTTTTGTATTGCCAGGTTTCGACTTTTAATTGGCCTGGGAAATTTGAAAGAACTTGTCGAGTTCTTTTCCTGTTCTTGGTTCGGGTTTCTCTCATTTTGTTGGACTTTCACATTTATTTCGGTTTCTTTATAATTTTGCTTGTTCCCAGATGGCATTGAATTTTGTGCTATAGGCACACAAAAAAAAAGTTCTCCAGGTTAAAAAGAGCTGATAACGAAAAAAATCAATGGCTTCAATGGCTAGGACTATGAAAACTGTAGCTAACCAGTTGGAACCAAAAGCAGAAACAACCTTGAGGGCTACAAAGCCTAGGATGATATCCAAGGAGTACTGCATCTAAACAACTCTGAATGGAAAGGCAGGCTAGGAAAACTACAATCCAGAACAAAGTCCTGCAATCATCTACTAGCTGGGAGATGTCGGATTCTCATACTGACGGCTTTATACTTGCTGGGGTTATCCTGTTTTTAAAACTACATGGTTTGAGTTCTTGAAACCTTTCAAAGTTTCAATGCTCTCTAGAGATGAACTCTTATGAGGAAAAAAAAAAACAGAGAGAGAGAGAGAAGGGTTTCTAATTTCTTATTTCTTGTTTCTTTTTCGTTTTAGGTTAGAAACCTATAAATAGTTACAAGAAGCAACCAATAAAGCAACTAAGAAAGTATGACATACCTATACTATAGAATCAGAAGTGAGAATAGTTTAAAAAAAAAAAAAAAGGAATTGGACCATCTTTAACCTTAGGAGTGTTTGCATAGAAGATTATTTAGAAAATTTTTAGAAATAATCATTGTACCACTTTTTGTAATGTGATGCATATGAGATCTTTTTTATAATATGATGTATGCGATATAAAAAGGTGATTATGAAAATAAAAAGATAATTAATAGACGTATTTGGGATGCAAGTAAATAATTTTTTACACAAAGAAATCCAAAGTATTTTTATTGCATAGAGTCATGTGTTATAGAGAATAGTATTTTTCTAAATATAGATGGTCCCTCTATTATGTAGATTATTTTCTTGTGACACTTGTTGCAAATTGATATATTTTATAGAAATTTTTTTGCCAAATGAAGACTATTGCATAGAATTTTTAACTGAAATTTGAGGGATGCCAAATTAAATCAACGGCTTAATATTTTTATAAACACTAATCCTACCTTACTTTTATCCTAGGTTTGTTAGGACATAGAATAAGAGATGAGCTATTAAAATTAAACTTTGTCTAGAATAAGAGATGAGCTATTAAAATTAAACTTTGTCTACAAAAATTCAAAAAAGTTTCCTAAATTCAGCAGTTTGGTGACACCTCTATTTTTTTTTTTTTTTGGCATACTTATCCTATGCTTTAAGGCACAAAATAGAAAAATCCCGTTATCTAATTCATATGACGTGGATAGAATTTGTGCATATATCAAATTAATGATCATGAAGTGCACAGGATGTATGTTACTCAAGTTATCCCAGTTTATCCCTCTTCCAAAAAGATATAGCGCCATGCAAATGCATGCACGGGTTAAATCTAGTCTTAACTTATTTTTGCAAGTTTAGGCTTTAGGATTTTAGGATTTAGAAAAAAAAAAGATTACACGAGAAATAAATCTAATTAGCTTTTTCAGGCTGTTTTTGGAGAACTTAACATGAAGAAGGTCAAAAAAGGGTCATCAATATGCTCACCAATGTATTATTTCTCTTCTGGGAATGTAGCTGTTACATTTTATGTACCAATTATAAAGTTGGCAATTTACGTTTCTTTATGGCTGTAGTACTACTTTGTTTAAAACAGCATATGTATGATACAAGGCTTCTTTTATTTTGTACCCGGCACTCGACAAGAGGTGGGACGTCTATTTAGTTGTGTGAAGGATAATATTTTCTCTTCTCAAGGGACGTAAAGTCAAAATTCTAAAAGTAAAGCGTGAAAAAATTCATGTGAGAAGAAGGCGTTTTGAACAATTTTTCCAAAAAGAACATAGGAAACACTTACTTGTTTGTACCATTATTCCAAGCTGAAACCTCTCACCCCAAGTAATCGAAAGAGATTGGATCGTACAATAAATCACTATTGACCTCTCAATTCTTATTCATTATCACTTCCATGCCTTTTAATTGGCCATCATCACAAGAAGATAAAGCTTGTCTAAAAATTGTATGCAGGCGTGTTTCTCTGGATAGGAGTTTATCTAGATGATTTATTTGAGACAATTACTGTAACACTTTTTGTGATGTGATATATGTAAGATAAAAAGGTGATTGGGAAGATAAAAAGATGGTTGGAATTTGTGAACAAATTATTTTATCTCAAACCATCTCAATCCAAACACATATGAGTTTTGTTTTTATATATTGATGATAAATGTCTTATATTACCGGTCTCCGAACTTTAGGAGTTAGAGTTTGCGGCTTCGTTAGTGAGATAAGTTGAGAATTAGTAGTAAAAGGTCTCTAGCATTGCTGCAACATAGTAGGACTGAAGCTAACTTTGGTGGAGCTCAAGTGGATTCATTTAATCTACCTATGTACATTACTAGTCCCAAAAAAAATTTACCTAAAAAAATCCCCTGTTAAAAAAAATTAAGAAAAAGTTACCTCATGTAGATAACTTCAAGATGAATACAAGGAATTGAAAGATACTTCCAGTTCCAGTTCAGGACTCAGATTTAAGTACTCATCAGTGTAATACCAATGTAATATTAGCATAAGCAATAAAAAGAAACAGGGAAGTCTTATTGGCTTTTGAAACATTTCATCAACAATTAATTCATCTCGTTACTCAATTAATCAGTTATTAAATGTGATAAAATGGGAGAATGTAAGCATATATTTTCTAATACATATTGTTTCATTAAAATATAACTCCTCTCTTGTATTCTAGATTACAACTAATAGTATAGGCATGCAAGCAGTGGTGGAGTTAGGATCTAAAGTCCAAGAGGGACAATTGTCTATTATTGGACAATATAAGGATTGGATTGAGAACCAACTATATTGATGGTAGTTGGAGTTGGTCAGAGTTCAAAACAACTATCTTGGTACTATGAGTAACTACAAAATGCAAAAATACCTCATTTCTTATATAATATGATGTATTGTGTTATTAATTGATAGTTAGCAAGAAGTGGACTAATCTTAAGAAATCTAGTGTGGCCAATAAATTTGTCAAACTATCCAAAGTTATTTCGTGAAATTCTCTTATATGTATTTCCTTGAAAAGTTAGCATTTTCACTCATTTTATTAGTTAGTTGAATAACTAATATTAGTGTTTTACAAAATTATATGCATAATTAGTGAATATTGTATTGCAGTGTGCTCAATATCCAAAAGAAGATACACAATTACAAATCATCCAAGAGTGAGTTGATAAATTAACCAAATAAAAGAGTAATGCTACAAGATAATTCAAATTTAGTAAAGAAAGAAATAATCTAAGAAATATTTTGTCATGCAGAAATATTCCAAGTGTATGTTTCTTTGTTCTTCTTTTCCCATAATTAGCTCTTTTCTCTCTTAAACACATTAAACATAATTGGCTATCCCTTTCATATTACTCTCAATCTAATATAGTTCTATTGGACTTTTTATACATGTATTATCTTCTTTCTTATTTTTTGAATTTTGCTTCACTTGTTTCTTATTATACATGGGATTTTGATTAATTTAAATGTCAGTAAATACCCCTTATTATTTTGTTTGAGGGGGTGCAATACACAAGTTTTGTAGTTTGAGGGAGTGAAAACTATTAAATTATAACTAAGTTAAAATACAATTGATAATAGTTTTCAGATATAAAAGAGGATTTTAAAATTTTGAATGGGGGCAATTGCCCACCCTAAAATGTTTATAACTCCGCCAATGCATACAAGGATGCACTTTCAATTGAATCGGCATATATGCTCAATGGCTGAAGGAATCAAATGCAGTTAGGAGCCAACAAAAGTTGGTTTAGTTGATAATGACAAATCACTTTCTCATAAAAGATCGTGTGTTTGAATTCTGCTACTAATGTGAGTACTGTGTTGGTCAGCATTCTGTAAAAAGCTCTGAAAACATATTCTAACTAGTAATAGTGACTAGGGTCGAATTTGCCCAAACTTTTATTTCTACAAGAAAAAAAAATTCAAATGTCGCTAGGCATAAGAGAATGGCAGCTGCAATAACAGTAGTGAGACTTGGATGGAGGGAACATGCTGCTGCAATGTTAGCATTGCAAATCTGAATGGTATATTGACCGGGAGATTGGCGACTTCATCCAGTTGGACTGACCGTAGCAATTTTGGTTCCAAACCTTCAAACGGCAGTTCAGATTGACTCTTTATAGAGAACAAAACCTGGAGTAATCCTTTATCATTTCCTCGAACAACAAAATAACATATACAAACTAAATTAACTAAGGGTGAAAGCGGCTATGGTAACACCATCCAGCTTAGATATGAATGATACAGCACGCAAACAGGACTTACTTGTTACACTTCCTAAATATATAAGTTTGTCACATGACAATAAATATGTGCACGCTCAAGAACTCGATTAATTTACAGCAATAGATATGATCAGTAATGCAGTAGATGCAAATGAGAGTAACGCCTGCAGCATAGTCAGAAATATAGCTGCTAAGTCTTCTCATTACCAAGGGCATGAAAGCTAATTCGCAAATTCTTGATGCCAAATTATTCACTCAAAGGAATCTCAGTCCATGACTAAACTGCAGCTCCAGTGAAGAAATTTGCTGAGACCTTCTTATGCTTGCTTTTTTTATCTGAATCAGCTTGTCATAGACACACCACGTGAAACTAATGTAGTGAGCCCGGTTCAGTCCCTTGTTGTAGCAACCCCAGTATTTCGGATGATAAGTGACGTGGTACCATGCTGATGCTTTTGCACATGCATCATCAAAGTGATCACCATTCCTGTTGAACCAGGTCCTAGCTTCCTTCCTCAAGGATGTCACCGCCCTTCCAACAGCTCCTGCATCATTTCTCTGGTCAAAAGATCTTGACATCTTCATGATACCACCACTCAATATTTCTGCTTCAGTTTCTATGCCATAGTAGTCCATCAAATTGCCCAATTTACAATCATACTCACTCTTGTAATCAAAAGCTTCAGAAATATAATCCTCAAATCCATCTACTTCCATATCAGTATCATATGATTTTGTTGCCACTTGTTTCGTAAATGACTTAATAGAGCTTGTGAGTGGTCCCTTTCCTTTTACCTCTCGAAAAAGCTTTCCAATCACACGGTGAGAATCATACATTGGCTTGTCAGACTTTTCCATGAAAT
The DNA here is from genome assembly GCA_023065735.1 of Coffea humblotiana. Taxonomy (NCBI): domain Eukaryota; kingdom Viridiplantae; phylum Streptophyta; class Magnoliopsida; order Gentianales; family Rubiaceae; genus Coffea; species Coffea humblotiana. The sequence goes on along the minus strand of CM041218.1, from coordinate 9,200,913 downwards.
CAGGAAATTCTTTGACATGTAGATGACATGGTATCTCAGCAGGAACACAAGTCTTTAGAAGTCAACTGCAATTGAGTGGAGCTCCGCAAGCTCCAGACGCGGTTCACTCCTGGCCTTTAGTGGTTCCCGATCAGCAAAGACAGTATGCGCATTTGCAATTATTCCTAAACTGTTATTCACGATATAGTCAGCGAAATACTCCTCAACTTCCTGCAACAGAGAAGCAAAAGTTATTGTTTATTTAAAACATGCGTTGCATAAGACTATTTGCTCCATTAATGCTAAATATGCATGAGAGTGCAATCAAGCATCTTATTTTTCTAAGACAGAGGGCTATACCCCTGGTGAACACTTTTCATGGTTAAGAAGATTGAGAAGAAAACAGAAGAGTTCCTACAATTGTACAGATAGTGGATAGAGGAATAATAAAGGTTTTAGCATCCTTCAATGCGGATTAGCAACTTTTCCGCTTGTCCAAATCCTTATTCGCTAGACAAAATATGCAGAGTATAAAAGGACAAAAACGAACAAATAACATAGTTCCCTTGCTAAATCATCAAGGTTCTTAATTTATCTGTCAGTTTTATGGGTGCTAAGAAGGGATATTAATAGGCTCCAACCATATACAGTATCACTTACTTTTGGTCATCCATAAAGATAGAGAATCTCTGTAACCATTTAAATTGACCAAGCTGAGGAGACTGAATGGAAACAAATCTATCAGGACAAAATTACACAACCACAGTAGGTCAAAGGTACTAGTAGCCTACTCTTAAACTGCATGAACGTAGACAACCATTTATTCTGTAACTTACGCTGTCAAATGAATTACGTAGAAGGAAGATCAGAATACAGACTTGCAGATGTCTCGGGAATGAATAAAGCAAGATGATGAACGCCGGCTTCAGGCGGCAGCCCGGACGTGATGGAAGCATCACGTATGTAGAATGTACACGGTTGGTAAAAAGAGGATGAGGCCTTCGGCTGTTCGCCTTTTGATTGAGTTTCCGAACGAAGTGGTTCTTTCTGCTTGTCGAGCAGTCTCACTTCATTCATGCATGCTCCTTGATGAAAACAAAAGTGTCATAAATCATAAACTAGATGTCAACCATGTTTGTACGTCATAAAACACTAGGAATTTGCTAGAATGGCAAGACTACACCGCTGCTCTGATAATTAGTCACTAGAAAGAGATTATAAGTAAGAGAAAGGAGAAGGCAGGTTCCTTTCCTGCTCATCAAGCTGTGGTTCAATAATCCACCTCCCCTTCCCAATAGAAATGGCTATTAAAAAAAAATCCTGCTACAGCATTTTTGTATTAAAGAGTTGGTACCTCAATTGTAACTTTATGATCCAACTGCATTGTAGGTGCTGGAGTGTAATCCATGGGGCGGTCTTGCCGAGGTGGAATCAGGTCAGGGTCCCAACAAACAAAGTAAGTGTCTCCATCCAAATCGCTTCCAGAACATTCATTTGGATGAGGCCTATAATTGCCATTAGAATCAGAAAGAAACATTCAGAAAGCATGATATCAGGCACATTAGATATATCCTATATAACATTCCAATTATTTCACCTTCAGAAGATTAACAGAGAAGAAGTCCCCTTTTGTCCAAAAATTGAGCTTTAGTAAGCACATTAGATGTCATTGTGAACCCTTAAATTCAATCATTTGCTTTTATTAAAGATATCCTAATCCATGTTATAGGAGTGGTTTCAAGGAAATATTTGGTCAGCAAATAAGCCTTAATCGTACCTGCCCTTCAGTTCCCAGATCACCTGCAGTTTTGAGTTTTCTAGGTGCAGATTAATAGTCTTCTAGTTTTTCTATGTACAGCCTTAGTAAAAAAAGTTTATTAAACTGTTGTATTCAACTTATTTTCAATAACATAAAGTCATGAACAGAAACTATTCTAGCAAACTCTTTCAAACCCTGAACCAACTGAACTATTTCTTCCTGGTCTTCTTAAGAGTTCATTTCCTAATCCATTCTGGACCCTGTTTTGTGCATTGGTACCCAATAGTTTCCCTAAACTGTTATATGGATAGCTCCTATATCCAAACCATGCCATCATGCATCCATTCTTTTCTTTCCTAAGAATCATCACGAAATAGCTATCTAAGACAAGCAATAAGGAAGTTACTTTATCCCTGATTGAAGGAACTGATTGTTCTGTTTGCTTGAGTGAATTTGAAGATGATGAATCTCTTAGGCTTTTGCCAATATGTAGTCATGCTTTTCATATTACTTGTGTTGATACATGGTTGAGATCCCACAAATATTGTCCACTGTGTCGTGCCCCAGTAGTTTGCGATTCTGATGTCAATACTAGTACAGATGTACCTCAGATGAATACATCACAACCAGTTTTGGATAACAGATTGGATACATCAAGTCCCAGGGAAGATGATAGATTGGATAATCAAGAAGAAAGTGATGCAGTTGCAGAAGGCATGACTAGCGAGTTGAGAATCAGAGTTGAAAATATCGGTCCAATATCGCATGAAGAAGGCAAGGTTTTGGAGCTGCTGAGGAAGAATTGTAATAATTTTTCTGCGGGGAAGAACGGGGTTCGAGTATTGAGTGATTTGGCTGATCATCGCATAAGGATTGGGGAAGAAATGCAACCAGTAAGGAGGTCACTTTCAATGGACTTGCCTTCGGCTTCAGTGATTTATGCTGCAGTGGCTAAGATTCATCCAGTAATAGACGAAGGGTCTTCTAGTATTCAGGATTTGGAAGTGAAGAAACAGAATTTAGAAATAGTTGCAGCAAAGCTATCTACAAGTCATTCAACTTAACTTGCAACAAGGCAGGCGATGCAGAGGGAGTGTGAAATGTATACAAAAGCTGTACTAAATACTAAGGGAAGATGAGAAGTGAAAATTATAAGAATCACTTCTAAAAGCTGTGGGCATCTCACGTGAGGCTGGATTGCATGACCAATCTCAAGAAGGCACCACAGATCTACAGGAAATTTTGTAAACAAAAATTTATTGCTTTGACAGAAATGATCTGTTTGTGGGCTTTCAGACATTCCCCTATTCAAATCAAGACATTAGAATCTTGTAACACAACTAAGATAAGATTCAAAAACCAGTGTAAAACAACCAATGGTTTCTAATTGAACTCAAAACTAAGACACAAGAAATATTTGATTCAAGAAACCAAATTAAGTAATAATGGACCGGTAAAATTACTGCAGTACTTACAAAAAAACAGAAGAAAAGGGGGAAAAATGTGTTGCTAGTTTCCAAGTGTTTGTTAATATCTAAAATAAACTTTGTTTTGTAGGTAAACAGCCACATCTCAACAAAGAAGACACTAGTCCACCATCAAACAATCTATCGAGTTTAAAGAAAGATATGAGCATATTCTGAAGGCCATAATGTCAGCTATGAAAGATAATTGAGGATCACGTGTGAGATCAGAGATTTAACAAAATCATGTTGTATATGCTCTCAAAAGTTTCTAAAGAATGTAGTCATGCAACCAAATCACACCCAAAAATAGCTCTCTGCTAATAGCTTTTCATACGGGAAAATGTAAGTTGTTTTTTAATGCCAATAACTAGACATAATAAGAGAAGAAACTTTCTTATTTTTCCCCCCTTTTTTGTTGGGGTTACAATCTTTGAAAATCATTAGAGCTCAATCTGTTTGTCTTAAATGGTATAAAAGAACAGCAGAAGAATACCAATCAACAGATATCACAAAAACAGAAGAAACTTAAATTTGATGTCTTTCAAGATCCGCAAATATATTACTGGATCTTAACCTTTGTATGCATTTCCAATATTGTCATCTTCAAGCAGCTAATTTTAATTTCAGAAACTCGAAAATTCTCTGTAAGAGTTGCTACGTAAACCATACAAAAGATCTCAAAAAGGTATTTACCTCTTTCCTTTCTGGGGGAAGACAACACAGTCCGCTATATGATGTAATGCTGGCAGATTAACAGCTTTTAGAATACGAACGTCACCAGGGTGCAAGCATGGATTTTTTGCAACCACCACCTTTTCCTCAAGAATGACATTTTGTTCAGAATACTGGTTAGAATCATCATAAAATTGCCCATGCCCAGCACTAGATAACTGAACAAACACCTGGCCATATTCCAAGGTTCTGGTTTCATCCAGACATCCCATCATTGATCTTCCATTCAGTATGAATATCCTTGTTTTAGTCCGCAATTCCAGCAACTTTGATGCCCGGAAAGTTTGCAGCATCATTGAAAGAAATGGTTCAGAATTAGGCTTATAGCCACATTTTAGAATCTCCTTGAGTACATTCATATTCTCTCCAGAAGCCATTAAATCTAAAGCCTCATGCGCCCTTAATGGATCAGTTAGAATAGTGTCCAACTGGGAAACCACTTCACATTGCTTCTTTTCAAAGACAACATCCTTGACCCCCAGGGTAGACAGAAGAGTGATGATACGGCAATTGAGGAAACAAGGCTGATATTACTCCATGCTAAAACATCCAACTTGGTGTTAGTGGATTCATATTTCTTCATGCTCTGTCTCAGCGACAACTTCTTTGATGAAGTGGGATCAACAGCCACAACACCTTTAAAGCCACCATACCGAATTTGAAAAGCAGATGGAGTAGATGTTATGAAGCCACATTTCCTAGCAACTCGCCTTGCAAATTGAGCAGAGATTTTCCCAATGCCATCAGAAATGACATACTTGGATGCACCAAAGTAACCACCTCTTACCTCTATGTCAGGAATCATTTCAATCTCATGCCTACCAATATTTAGTGTTTCCATGGAGGAGCTGAAAGATTGACCAAGCCTGGCAGCATGTTTTGCAACATTTCTTATCCTACTAAAATCACCCATCCATGTTCTTATATCAGCAGCAGTAAGCCCAGGCCCTGAAGCAAACATCCACACTGAATTATCCCTTAGTTGACTTGAAGAAAAGGCAAGAAATTCAAACTTCTTATCCCCAATAACTATGCCATTTTTTAATGTTGACAGTATTCTCTCGTAAATTTTCGTTCTTCGATTCTCATTTGCAGCAATATGAGGCGACAAGTCTGTGGCAAACATTTTGTTCCCCTCTTCATCAATAAAAGAAACACAAAGGAAATTGTCAATGTCCTCTGAAAAGTGGCGCAATACACAATTAGATACATTGACCTCTGGACCACAGAAATATACTTTGCATGGTGTAACTTGAACCCTCCGTACATATACCAACCCATCATCTGAAGAGTAGGTGATTTTGGGAGCTGCCGAAGCTTGTCATACTTATCGTACTGCTCTTTGAGCCACTGCACAGGCTCATAGCAGCACTCTTTAACATGTATAGATTCTCCAAGGCATGTTCTATGTATCTAATCTTTATTCTTCGTGGATCAACCAACCTAAAAAAATTACCATCTAGTGATGGCCCTGGAAGACATCCAGTCTGTACTAAACAACAGACCTTGAACAAGATTCCATATGGCACATATAGTCCTTGAGGAGGACGCAGAATAGGAGCTAAAACCAAATTGTGTCAATAAGGGGAAGCAGTTTCCAGCATAAACTGGCTGTCACTGAAATTGTACCAAGCGAAAAAGTCACTGAAATTAGGAAGTTGAATACCACGCAGAAGCTCCAAACATATACCAGACGATTGCCCAATACAGGATGAAGTGAAATCTGTTGTCCTGACCCATTGGTCATCCGGAGTTTCCTTAAAGTAGCTAAAAGTAGATGCTTCAAGCTTTTTGAAAAACCCGAGGAGCACCAAATAACTAAGTCATGAAGAAAAGAATATGCATGTTTGTAAAATAAAACCATGAAAAGAGAAATGCATGCTTGTTGTTTACCATATAAATTTTTTATTTTCTTGGGTTTCTTCAAGTCATGGTTAATACCGGTGGCAATAAGGGATTATCCAAAAGGCCTTCAAAAGAAGAACTAAAAAACGTAAAATTTAGTTCTCGTAACACAGTGAGTAGGAAAAGAAATATGGCTAAGCTGTTTACAGGCTTTAAATGATTTATGTTCCAGATGATCCCTGCAAGTGATCAACTGCATGTTTTGTGTGTGTGTGTAAGAGAGAGAGAGAGAAAGAGAGAGGGAAGGAGGGAGGGAGGGAGGGAGGGAGAGGATTAGTTACAGTATTGAAATACAATAAAAGCACAACCATGTTTTTCTCTTGTACAACTTATGCACATATTATAATGCAGCTAACTCATACTGTTATTGGTTCAAAGAGAAGAGATGCATGTTTAACAAGAGCAGCAAAATCAAAGACTTCGAAATCACAATGCTGAATACATGCACATGAAATGGCTGTTTTAAGCATAATGATCATTCATTTGATTTTTTCATCTTCATCGCATCAGAAGCCCTTTCATTGACCTATATTTTCCACGAAAAGATATAGTTTATATAAATTACACCTAGCAAGTTAAACGTGACAATGTTTCAGGCTTAAATAAACAGATAATACATGCCTGCTTTGTTGCTCATACAAAGTAAAAACAGAATCAAGTTACTGATAAGTACAATGACAAAGCAAGTAAACAAGATTTCAAAGTTGCTTCAGATGCTGACAAGCATTTACATTTAATTAGCGAGTGATCAAAGGAATTATTGTACCATAATGGAAAAGGACCTACTTCTAATGGAAGCCCACTATTCATCTGTGGCTCCAAATAGACAAAATTTCTAAAATATAAATGACAACCTAGTGAAATAGTGGTTTTAGCAACAAAGCATGTTTCAAAAATTTCTAACATTCATGTGTTAAAAGAATAGACAAAATGTCTAAAATATAAATGACAACCTAGTGAAATAGTGGTTTTAGCAACGAAGCATGTTTCAAAAATTTCTAACATTCATGTGTTAAAAGAATTAGAAAAACAAACATTCTACCTTAAACTAAGTAGCTATGACAAAAGCTACCACGGCCCCTAAGGGCCGTAAGTAAATTCCTTACATTTGCAACACAACACAGTACAGCTTTCAACTGCCACATACCACTGTGCTGCAGTTCCATTATTACTCACACCTAATATGATAAAACTATAGTGACTTGTTTTGCCATGAAATCATCCAGGTATAAAAAAGTGTTCTTCACCTAATACAGATGATTAGATTGATGGATGAATTGTTTGGTGAAATTTAAAGCAACACAAATGCAACTTAGACAAAAAGGAATCTGGAAGAGATTACAGCTCAGTGTTTAGAAATGAAATGCAAAACCAACTATAATTGCTGTCACATATTTTTGAAAGCCAAACTACCATGTCAAGGCAGAAGGAGACTCTAGAGATATGCAGTGAAATGTAGACCAAAAATTAAGGAATCAAAAGTGATCAAAGATTTAGAACCAACAGGAAACATCAAATCTTTCATTTGAACAACCAAACCTGTATGAGGAGAAACTTTGCTGCTTGACCACATCGCTGCAGTACAATCTGCCATAAGTTTTCATAGGATAATTCAAGCTTGTAGTCACAAGAGCGAAAACGCAAAATAAAATACAGTTTCCTCATTCCAATTCCAAATCTGACTGAAACATTTGGCACATTACGTAGCACTGAAAACCTATTCTCTGACACCTGACATCCAAAATTCAGAACTATTTGCTCCATGTGATGTTCATAGGTCCTAGGCCTCGGAACCAAATCACTGTCCATTCCCCAAGTCCTCAAATATGAAGAACCATAATTAAGGCATTGCTCTGCCAAGGCAATAATGTATTGAGCACTTCTCTCATTTATGAATTGGACCCTAGCATAAGCTCTAGGTCCTCCTTTGGACTGCTTAACCTCTAAAGCATATACTGTCCCCAGACCTGTGAATCATTCTAAAAACTCGGTGACTATTTCTGCAGCCACAACATAAGGGAATCCAAAAACCTGAATTGTCTTTCCCATGCAGCTAACCTTCAATGCCAATTCTATTAACACAATTTTGTATCAGAATGCAACTACTGTATACTCCTGTAAATGTCAGAGGTTGAAAGAGTCAGACAACTATTGATTGGCTATGAATAAGATTGCTAATCGACAGACAGAGAAAAAGTGTAAGACAATATACACATCCAAAATACATTTTGAAATTATTTAGTCAATCTGAGAGGCTAAGACAGTTCATTTTGGCAATATGCAGGGACGTGTTCCAAATTCTTCTTCTTTTTCATTCCACTGCCCCATCTTTAAGTCCAGCTTCGATCCCCAAGAATCTAATACAACTCAGAGACCATACCAGCATAATAGACCTAATAGAAACCTAAAGTTATAAGAAAATGCTTCCTGTTTCTTCCCTCCAAATCTAAGAAACCTCGAAAGAAAGCCTGCAATAGAAGCATAAACAAAGAAAAGAGAAATTTTTACTCACTTACCACCATGCAGATGCAGCAAATTTGCCAATCCGCTACATATTAGAAATTTGAACAAAATAACAGGTCATACGTCATCATATTATGTGTAACCAAGAAATTTCCAATCAAGACTCAAGACTGAGACACGAAAGGGATGAAATAGTAATCCAATATGATAAACAATAAATCTTACTTTTCTTAAGATCAATATATCTAAAATGACAGAGAAACGATGAAGTAGTAAAAACAGGATTACATAACATGTTTTGTTTTGTTTCTTCGCTCTTGCAAGATTCTAAGCTACATGTAACCACCAAAAACCTTTTTTCAGATATAGCCACTCCAATAGCAACATTTGTAACCAACTGCCAACAGGGATTTCCGGCCAAAAAATAATGCAAAAAAAAGGACAAAAGAAAAAGGAATCCCAGGAAAAACTAATATAAAACATTTCCAAATTATGCATTAAAAATTAAAGCAAACGAATTCTGACAGAGGACGGTGTAGTCTACTACCACCAAAAGTTATCGAATGTGGTAAATAACTAATCCCTGGCAAGAAATTGGTAGAAATCAAAGTCAAATACTTTGCTTATCTCGAGAGTGCTCTCCTGATTTAACAGCATATAAATGCGAAATCCAATATATTAAGAATGCATCTCCTGTCAACAGAAAACAATGGAAAGATCAAAATGCAACTCCTCTGATTCCGTAATGCCTGCTTCAGTGTGTTCTCTTGTCGCTTTCTTCCTTCACTTGCTTTGTACCCAAAAAAAAAAAAAAAATCATTCTACAGCTAGCAAACAAATTAAAAAGCATAAATTTTTCTCAGAATTCAACTAAAACTACTAATTCCCATCAACAAAACCACTAAAAAGATACTATCTTTTCAGGTATCACTACTTCAATAACAGCATATCCCACCAACTGCCAAAAGGAATTTCCAGGGGGTTGAAAAAAAAAAAGAAGTATCCCAGAAAAACACTGATCATTTCCAAATAAGGCATTAAACATTAAACAGAAATAATCCAACAAAAAACACACCTTATCAGAGAACAGAGACTACAACACAAAAGAGCCTCGATCAAAGTAAACCAAGAGGGTCACTTTCTATCTGTATACAAAAGGAAGTTATCACACAAATTTGCACACACTGATTGAAGGCTTTAAGCAAAGTGATTGTTGCATTTGATGAAGCTATGTGTAGGCCTGTCAACGGTCCGGGTCTAGACCCGGATCCGGTCCGGATCCGTGAAATTATTGCGGGTATGGGTAAGGATTTAATTCCGTTACCGGACCCGGATCCGGATCCGTTTTGTCAAACAAAAAAATGGATCGGATATGGAATATAGTATTCCGGCCCGTATTAAACCAGGATCCGGATATAAATAGATTAATAATTTAAAATATGTATATTTATCAATATAATTTGATTAGGGTGATGTATTTGAGTAAAGTCAATTTAATTTCTTTTCTTATTTGGTTTTTTTTTTGTATTAGTTAGAAATTAGTGTATAAATATATTTTTTCTCATTTTTACTAGAAATTGTAAAATTTGATAAATTTTCCGGATAGACCCGAATCCGGATCCGAGACCCGTCGGATCCGGATCCGGAACATAGAGTAGAGACCCGTCGGATAAACGGGTCGAATCCGGGTCCAATTTTGGTATGCCGGATCCGGGTCCGGAATAATGAATTTCGGCCCGGACCCGGCCCGTTGACAGGCCTAGCTATGTGGCCGTGTGGATTAGCTTTTTTTGAAGTATTTTTAAAAAATTTTACTGAGTTTTCAGAACATATATTGGTATATTTTTAGAAAATTTTTTAAAATATTTAAAAGTAGTAGAGTTTTTAAAATATTTTGTGAATATTAAAAAAAATTACACTAATTTTTAGAGTATTTTTTAGAATAATTAATAATATTTTAAAAATTAATTTTTGAAGAACTAGTGGATCCGAGCAGTGTTGCACTATGTACACTGTAAATACGTCTAGTGTGTGTTGTGTGTGAGAGAAAGACAATAATATTATAATGATAGATAATAATAGAGTCAATCCCAAGTCAATCTGTCTAGTTTTTCCACAAACAGAAGAAAGGACGTCACGGATATAGGGCAAGGACGGTCATAAATTTGGCTAAAAAATTATGCGATCTAGATTTCATCTTATATTTCGATTTTAATAATATATGTGAGATCTATAAAATTTTATTCTAAAATTATATATTATTAAAAATAAGTTACATCATATGCAAATAAAATTATACACTATACAAAATACACGTAACTATCAGGAACGGTTGCACGTGGATGTCACTTTCTCCACTTCATTTTGATTGGCTATGGTCCCGCCTACTTTCAAGGGACACACACTCTACACTAGCGGTACGCGAGCAATACACTGTTGTTTGACATGGTGCCAGTGAAGTTGAGTAGACTAAGCAAAGGATCTTCCATTTCAGTTACCGTACCATTCCCTTGTTCATTCTTGTTCATTGGTAGTGGTGTCATATTACATCGCCATATACAGGCCTTGGTTGAGTTTTTGACCAAGTTTATTTCTTACAAATTTTTTAATCATTTTAACTATAATAATTTTAAAAAAATTTTCATAGTTTTTAAACTACATACTTTAAAATACCTAAAATACACAAAAAAGAAATTTTATTTTAAAAATTTTTCCTATAACATCTACAGTAAATTATTGTAAAGTTTTAGACAAATACTCAAAAAAACCCATTCGTCAAATGGAGCTATTCTTCATCAGCATTCTACTTTAATTTTTTTCCCCTTAAGTTTGTACACCTACTAATATAATAGATAATATATTTTTTAGTAGAATTAAAAAGGAATGTTCGTAAAGGATATATTGCGATACATTGATATAATAAAGGTGGGATAGAAAATGGATCAGAAAGTGGGATAAAAACTCCTTTCCGAAATCATTGGAATACGTTGTTTTCTTTTTTTTTATTTTTTGGGGCTTTCTACTGCACCAACACCCGGTTTAGTCTAACTCTTTTTTCTTTTTTGTAAAGTTTTTCTAGAAACATGAGAAGTGAAGAGGGGATAGGGGATTTAAACTCAAAATTTCTAATTTTTGTTACTCGATCTTAATCATTAGACCAAAACCTCCCTCGCAAGTTTAGTCTAACTTGGTTTATAAAAAGGAGGATTAGATGAAGTTATATCCCATATCTAATTTTTCAATATCTATATTTAAACTTCCAATATATGAACTAAATTTTTTTTTTACTTCCTCTTTCTCTTTATTTGATAAAATAGTGAAAAATACTATAGTCTTGTTTGCGTATGGTGCTCATGATTTTAATCTACTTACATCTTATTACATTATTTAATGATTTAAACTCTTGAAATAATATAAGAATTGATATCTCTTATTGTATATCCAACAGAGAATTTAGTCTCATCTATTCAATACACAAAAAGGATTGTAAAATTCCCTAACATCACTTTCTTATGAATCTTGTTGAAAATCATCTAGCACGAATTGACGAACAAAATAAGATTAGACATTACATAAGGCTTCCAAACTGGTGGCTGATTTTGCATAATTGCTAAAATAGGCCCTATATCTGGTTGATATACTAATAGGCTAAGATAGGTTCAAAGGATAGCAAAGTATTGTACTTTGTGCATCACAAAATATAATTCTTTTCACAATTAGGTTTATATCTCTAAAAATGAAAAAAAAAATCCAAAGTAGAGTATGTATCAATAACCTTCTATATACTCGCATGAGTTTTTAATCATTATACTAAAATAGAACTGCACAAGATAATTGTTGCTATTCCCCAAGTAGGTTCTCTTTTCCATTATACGTAAGATTAGCGTAAGAATTGATGATCGGCATCTTCCAAAAAAAATAAAATTTAATGCTTGGGGTAAAAATAAATAATTGTCTGGACTTCATTCCAGATTTAAGAAGATATATATATATATATATATATAACAAAAATCTATGTCAGATATAAGTCCCATCTCATATTAGTTAAAGGATAATTTCAGAAACCTCCCTTGAGGTTCTGGACAATTTTGCCTGTCCAGATTTCAGCCTATCAAAGTTCAGTCTCATGTTTGCCATTTGCAGGAAGAGTAAATGATTGCTCAGTAGGTGTTTTCCTTTTTGTCCTAATTATTGGTCAGAGACGATCTTTGAAAACCTTAGAAGACCAAGCCCTACCACAAATAAATTTCACATAGCCGGGCACTCGAGTGTTTGAGAGGGTTTGGTTATCTCATCGAGTATGAAATTGCAATTAGTTTTTTATTTTTAAATGGCATCAGATTTTAACTAGTTTATGCTTTTATTGAAGCTCTGAACTCGAGTTGAGGTTAAATAGCTTTAATTTTGTATCAAAAGTTTTAAATTTTATGTTTTTTGGGTTGATTTTGAGGTAAGTAGCTTGAATTTTATTAACTAGCAAATTAAGTCTGAACAATTTCATATCAAGTCAATCTCAATTCAAGTATCGAAATCCTGTACGTAGTAGATTGAATTATTGTTAAAAAAAAAAAAACAGACTTTCAATAATATATGCCCCTGGATGAGTAGAGCTGAAAACTCTCAAATTTCTTGCCCTCCATAAACATATACAATTGCAGCCAAAGACAAGCGCAAAACATTACACTTGAGTGTCTTCTTCAGCGAGTGACCGCGGGTAACATCCATGTAAATGGCCAAAACTTGGGTAGACCGGACTTTCAAAGATCCAATGATTTAAATTGTGGTATAATCTAGGCTATTGAATTTTTAAAAATCAGATCTATTCAAGTGTAAGTCAACAAATTTCTAATAAGGGACAAGCAGCAAATAAGTGCTCACAGATTTCTAACTTTCTACAGCATTACTATAGAATACATGACCATCGTCTTCTATCATTCCCAAAGGACAGTAACAAATCTTCACCTTGACAATCACTATTATTTGGACTATCTACATATCTAATTTAGCAATAAGTTTCAAAAAAAAAAAGAAAAAAAATAGAGGGGCTACCTATTTTTGAAGCTTTCTAATTATCCACAAAATCATCAATTTTCAAAACCCTAAATACCTATTCAGTGATGGACGTAGGATTTTGACTTAGGGAGGGCGAACAGAAAATCAAGAAACAATAAAAAAATCTTAAAAGAAAATAAACCACACAAACTGGAAGTTTATCAGATGATAACTAACAGATAAATATTTTTAATAACAAAAAACACCATATAAAGTCAAACATCAAATTAGACTCTCCACTACTTTATTTGCCTACAAAAGATAAAATTAACTCATGGGCCAAACCATACAAAATTTAACTAAATTCTATAAATCACATTAAGGCTATGCAAATTAAGACTAAAATTCTAAGATACAAATTAGAATAAGAATAATTGAAATTTTAAAAATCATTAAAAAATTCTATATGACAAACTTAAAATAAGAATAAGTTCCAAAGAATTAATGATTTTGAATTAAAATATGGTTGAAGGAATTGTAAAGGGGAAAAAAATTAGACTTGCCTTTAGGAAGAGTAAATGAAATGTTTGAGACGAGTTTTATGCATTAACGCTTTAATCTCTGAGCTTTACAAGTTTTAAATGTGTTTCTATTTTTACCACAAATAGCTTTTGGTGCAGAATATAAACCTAGAAATGTGAGTTTGAAAGCAAATAGGCTGCATTTTTAATCATAAATGTTTCACACAAAAGCTGTTCATTTTTAATCAAAAAGACAGGTGACGTGTCCTCGTAGCATAGTAAGGCATTTGTTAATGATAATCAGTAAAATTATCTATAAAAAAAACAAATTAAATTAGTTTTGCTGATTATATGACTTAATTGATTTGATTAAATTGTCTTTTCTGGCATTTGGCTCGAAACTGAACCTAATTTCGGTCATGGCTAAGGTACCAAAAATGATGATGTATGCAAATATAAATTAATAAGAGAAGAGTAAACCATAAAGCAATACGTAATAAGAAGGTAACAGATAAGGAATTAGTAAAAGTTTTTTTTTTTAAAAAAAAAAAGGTGATTCGATTCCTATAGTACCTGTGATTAAGAATCGACCTTATACTACAAGTTTCACGACACAATGAACTAAAAACAGATATCAGCAATTGCTGCAGAGAGGGAGAAGATATTTGAAAAACGTAAAGACATTTAGTCGGGGAGATCTCCAGCTCAATTTTCAAACTCTTTACCATCCCCTTGTAAAAGCTTGGAGTGACCCTAGTACCAACAAGAAGCTAGCAATATGTTCGTGGAGCATCATTAGTCAGTCTTAGAGATGTTTAGGCATCAGGTGGAAAGCCCAAAGTCATTTCCTCAGTAAGTGCAAATCTGCAGCTTACAAATGCAGACCAGCTTAATAAAATTCACGCCATGACAAAAGTAATGAATGGAAAACAGGTTTGAACACTAGCATTTCAACACCAAACATATTGGTACAAAATTTTCTACTGAAAACCACGGAATGAATTAACAAGGCTACCAAAACTCGGAGATTTCAACTAGTAGTGCTACAAAACTCGGAACTTTTACTCTCTTTTATCTCCTCTTTGAGGAAAGACGCGAGGGTCTTCAAAGTTCAAGCACCAAATCCAACATTTAGATATGATTCGAAATAAATCTCACTCGCAGAAACATCTCTTTTACTTCAGTAGCATCTCGGCAATCTGAACAGCATTTAGAGCTGCACCCTTGCGTATTTGATCACCGCAGACAAAGACATCCAACCTGTTGCAACACCAGGCATTTAGCTTTAAACAAATTGGAAGTTAAAGAAGATAATGTTTCTACGTTTGATTTATTACCCATAGTCTCCATCTTGAGAGACATCACGTCGAATTCTCCCCACTGCAACAGCATCTCTGTTTGAAACTTCTAGTGGAGTTGGGAAGTGATTGCCTGCACGGTCATCAATAACCACTACTCCTGGAGCATTCTCAAGTATATCCCTCGCAGTATCCTGTACAACAACATATTTTAGAACCTAAAGTCTATCCCAATGTTGGAAAAGAAAATTTAAGGATCTTATGAAAAAGAAAGGCAATCATAAAGTTATATCCTTTACTAAGTTTCTCTGCCACAATGCTCATAATGCTTTGGGTCTGAATGCTTGTCATTCATCTCTCCTTGTCCACCAAACTTGGTGTAAGAGCAAAACTTAACCCATAATCCCCTTGACACTATTTCCAACTATTTCTTGAGATGGCCCATAAACAGTAGGATGGGTTTTACAAACTTCTCGAAGGTATCTTAGGTTGTATCTAAATAACTTCACCCTCAAATTCATACAATTTAACCCCAATCACGTGTTCCGCATCTAGAAGGAACACAGCAAAAAGAAATTCCATCCCAAGTAATACCATGAATGATAGAGCACCAAAAGTATTACCTCGTGTAATGGCTTCTCAAACTGAAGATTTACACTCTCAGCATGTGCACGCATAACTGGAACTCGTATGCAAGTTGCAGTGACTTTTACATTCGCGTCATTCTAGACAGGAGCAGAGACAAGGTTGTTAGTTTGAGTCAATAGGTTCGTCTATCAAAGTATCTAACTAAAATGTGTAATCAGATGTGTCTAATTCATCAAATATGGTAGAAAAATCTAGTGGAGATGGAATAAAAATGCTAACCCATATTTTCCTCGTCTCTTTTACAAGTTTCATTTCCTCCTCATTGTAGCCATTTGGGAGAACAGGTGCATTATGTGAGAAAAGATTGAATGCATACTGCATATGGAGAACTTAACCGCATTAAAATTCAAAAAATAGATAAAAGCTAAATCCATGACAGTTTGTATGGTGTCACTGATTGACAAACCTGTCGCTTAAAGATTTTACAGGTTGGTTCCTTCCCATCTAGCACCTATAGCAGAAAAAAAAAGGTGTTAATCTGTTGCATAAAAAGCTGAAAGGAAGCAGATGTTGATAGGCTGAAAACCTCACGAGTTTGCAGTTCAAGCTCTTCCATTGCAGCAGCACCAGCACCACTAGCTGCCTGATAGGTACTAACAACCATGCGTTTAACCTGGAAATTTTATGAAATTGAAACACCAAACGAGATCACTTAGGGGAAGGGGCGGCAGTAATGTCGAACTTCAACAAATTTGTGGAAACAAGTTGATCTAGATAAAGCAAGACATTAGACCATAACATTCTGAACCAACATTCAAATATTTATTTACACCATTCTCCATGTAACTAAAGCTGTCCATTACAGTGACATTACCAATAACAATAAGAAACTTGACAAGTTTCCTCCTTTCCCATGTACCATTTTGATTTTTCATTTCATCATCTTCTTGTTATTCTTCTTTCTCATTTGAACTGCCAAGCTGACCTCACTTCAAAGATGGCAGGAATTCCATTGGCAACCAATTTCCAGTGCTAAGATAAAAAATTCATCCAAAAACTTATGGTCTACACACCACACTATTTACCGTCCACCAAGCAACATAAAGGGTACCTTTATTAATCAGCTTAACATGTCTTACCAACCATTCATCAAAAAATGAATATCTAAGACTAATTACTATTCTTTGGAGCCATTATACCAAAGAGAAAACCTTGCAAAAGCTACTTATTCCAAAACATTAGGTAGTTAAAAATCCACAGGGAACTAATCTGTCCAATGACACCAGGCATTACTCATCAATCTAAATACACCAGGCATCGCTCATGTATGCCAGGACCAAGATTCTCTTGAATCCTTGCCAGAAATAAATCAAACTCTCATAATTAAGGTAGCCTAAAATCTGTAAAGATTCCTCAACAAATCAACAAAATTTCTATAATACGTAGATGACGACATTACCCTGTCCCATGCATCAATAAATCTCAAACCATCCTCCAAATTCAACGGAAAGCCACCATTATCAGGGTGACAGCTTGAATTAACTGATGAAAATCGGTCACACCAATCACGAAAAATCTCCATTTTTTCTCACAATCACATAAAAAATCATGCATACAAAAAAGGGTTACACATAGGCGCGTAAATCACGATTTCTTCTTTATAATCAGACTCTCTTGAAAACTCCAAAAATAGAAAAATAGCAAAATAATGATCCTATCATACACCACATTTTCAACTACTTCCATTAAAAATTTCATCTTTTGACTTCCCATCTTCTAATGAGGAAAAAGCAAACAATATAACCAATTTATACCAAATTCACTTGCCTTGGCATGGCGATGCAGCGGAGTAGCTGCCATCAAACATATGATAGTCGAACAATTCGGGTTCGCAATCAATGCGCCTTTACCACTCCCAATCTTGATATGCTCCATAGCCTCCGGATTAACCTCTGGGACAACAAGGGGAACCCCATCATCCATCCTGAAAGCAGAGCTATTATCCACCACAATAGTCCCATCTTGCACGGCCAACGGCCCAAATTTCTTGCTTATCGAACCACCAGCGCTGAAAAGCGCAATATCAATATCCTTGAAGCTTTCTTCATTCAGTTCTTCAACAATATAGGCCTTATCTTCATAAACTATTTCTTTCCCAGCTGATCGTTTGCTGGCCAGGAGCTTAAGGGATCGGTAGGGGAAGTTCCGGCCGGACAATACGGAGAGGAATTCTTGGCCGACGGCTCCGGTGACGCCGACGATGGCGATTGAGGGGGCATTTTCCGTGAGTGACATTTTAATTGGGGAAAATGAGGTGCGGAGTTTAAAGGATTGTGGGGTTGGGGTGGGTTTTTTATGGAAAATGGTGGCGGTGGTGGTTGTGGACGGGCAATGGTGGTGGTGGTGGAGGGAGAGGGAGGAGGGATTCATTTTGACGGCGGAGAAGGCGACGTTGGTGCTGGGAGTGGCGGCTGAAGAGGTTTAGTTATATAGATGGAAAATCAACCCCTAAATTTATCTATACCCGTCGTGAATAGATGGATATAGGTATCTTAAATTTTTGTATATAGATATAAATGGATTACCTTGAATAGGTACTATTAAGTAATCTATTAAACTCAATTAACTCATTTAGAATTCTTTTTCTCCCAGTCTCTTCTCTTCCTCCACTCATTTTTTTTTCAAATTTTTTATTTTATTATGACGTTAACTACTTTTGTTTTATTATTATTATTATTATTATTTGGTTTAATTTATTATTTTATTTTCTCTTAGTTTGTTAACTTGCTCATTTTTCAACATTACCAATTTATGATAAGTTTTAGCCTCTTTTCTTATCTTCTAAAATAAAATTTTAAATTTATATATGAAAAAAATATTAGGGGTTCAAAATTTTTGGATTAAATTTTTATATTAACTTTTGTAGTACTTAATTCAAAATTTTATATTCTTATTATTAAATTATTAAATAATATATAATTTTACGATATAGAGTATCAATGGAAAAAAAATTGGTAATTAGGCTTATTAAGTATTATAAGTAAATATTTAAAACTAATGATGAGTACAAAGAAGAGTGAAAATTGATAACTTAGTTTGCAAAAATAAATTTAAATGAGTTTACAAAAAGTTAAAAGAAATGGGTTATAAATGGGTAATTGAGTTACCCAATTCATTTTTTAACTTATCCATTTATACCCATCTAATTAAATGGATATAAATGGGTTGACTTACTTATACTCATTACCCATTTTACCCAACTCAAACCCACCCAAATCATCCATTTTGACATCTCTAGTTTGGGCCGTATGGTGGGAAAGTTGAAAAATGAGGGGAAAAAGGAATATTTTGGGATTTTTGGAGAAAAACTAGTCAAAAGAAGTGACAAGAGGAGGTTGAAGAATTGGAATTTTCTATAAGTGTATTTTGGTTTTTTTTTGAGGGTTTAGCAAGAGTGCAATTAATCTTGAAAAAGTATAAGGGCGTTCAAATCCGTAATATAACTATGTATATTAATATAATAAGTTAAGTATAATTTACGACACTTGTTGAAAAAATTCTTTTTTATTTTATTTATTGCATAAGTAGATTTAGTGTCATTTTCTTGAGCTAAATTAAACATTTTTTGCCATATTATTTGCAATCCGAAAGGTAAATTTTATTTGACAAATTACCATTTTAATATGAGTGCACATTTAATTTCTCTATCCATCCCATACTTGCTAGGAATTTTTTTAAAATAAAGATAGCCTAAAACTAAAAAAATCTCTTCAATTTTCACATGTCTTCAATTTTTCATGTGTGGTAGCATATAGTTTTTTTTTTTTTTTTGACAAATCTCCCATTTCAAAAGTGTTGTATCATGCAGTTAAGTGGTAAGAAAGAAATTATTTTAGTCACAAAATTATCTTACATGTGCCTATCATTTGATATTTCTCTTCATGCGTTGCCGTACTCTGATTTATAGTATGATGGTTACTCTTGATTTTTTTTCCCCCTTCTCATGCATTTGGATAGGAGATTATTTTTAAAAAATTTTAGAATAAAACTATAGTACTTTTTTTTGTAATATGATATGTGTGAGATAAAAATATTAATAAAAAAAATATAAAAGTTAATAAAAAAATATGTTTATAATACAAGTCAAATAATATTTTTTAAAAAAAAATAGGATTTTCATCTTATAAGATGGACCTTACCCATCTCTCCTGTTGTTTCTAGCAAATACATGTGCCCCATTATTTCGTTAAGTTGATGGATTGTAAAAACTTGGGGAAAGTAATGGCGGCTGATTGAAGTAGTGAATCAGGGAAAGGTGGCGGGGACTCGGGATTCCAATGACTAAAATAGTGTGGGAAATATCATTGAAGCAGTCTAACAAATACATGTGCCCCATCATCCATCCTGAAAGCAGAGCTATTATCCTCCACAACAGTCCCATCTTGCACGGCCAACGTCCCATTTAAGGGTTATGCCATAGCACTTTCTTGATCTAGTTAGGTCTGTATATCCACTAGCCCCTACAACAGCCTTCCTAAGCTTCCCCTCCCCCCTAAATTAAGGATAGACTAGATTATACAAATGTATCGTTGCTGATAAAAAAAAAAAAGAACCACCAGCGTTGAAAAGCGCAATATCAATATCCTTGAAGCTTTCTTCATTCAGTTCTTCAACAATATAGGCCTTATCTTCATAAATTATTTCTTTCCCAGCTGAGCGTTTGCTGGCCAGGAGCTTAAGGAATCGGTAGGGGAAGTTCCGGTCGGACAATACGGAGAGAAATTCTTGGTTGACGTCTCCAGTGACGCCGAAGATGGCGATTGAGGGGGCATTTTCCGTGAGTGACATTTTAATTGGGGAAAATGAGGTGCGGAGTTTAAAGGATTGTGAGGTTGGGGTGGGGTTTTTATGGAAAATGGTGGCGGTGGTGGTTGTGGAAGGGTAATGGTGGTGGTAGTGGTGGCGGCGGCGGGAGAGGGAGGAGGGATTCATTTTGGCGGCGGAGGCGGTGACGCTGGTGTTGGGAGTGGCACCTGAAGAGGTTTAGGGCTTATGGTGGGAAATTTGAAAGATGAGGGAAAAAAGGAATTTTTTGGGATTTTTGGAGGTGAAAAACTAGTCAAAAGAAGTGACAAGAGGAGGTTGAAGAATTGGAATTTTCTATAAGTTGAGGGTTAGCAAAAGTGCAATTAATCTTGAAAAAGTGTAAGGGCGTTTAATCTGTAATATAACTATGTTTATTAATATAATAAGTTAAGTATAATTTAAGGACACTCGTTAAAAAAATTCCTTTTTATTTTATCTAATGCATAAGTGGATTCAATGTTATTTTTTTGAGTTAAATTAAACATTTTTGGCCATATTATTTGCAAACATTGGTGGCAGGAGAGGGAAGAGGGATTCATTTTGGCGGTGGAGGCGGCAACGCTAGTGCTGGGAGTGGCGCCTGAAGAGGTTTAGGGCTTATGGTGGGAAAGTTGAAAGATGAGGGAAAAAAGAAATTTTTTGGGATTTTTGGAGGAGAAAAACTAGTCAAAAGAAGTGACAAGAGGAGGTTGAAGAATTGGAATTTTCTATAAGTTGAGGCTTAGCAAAAGTGCAATTAATCTTGAAAAAGTATAAGGGTGTTTAATCCGTAATATAACTATGTTTATTAATATAATAAGTTAAGTATAATTTAAGGATACTCGTTAAAAAAAAATCCTTTTTATTTTATCTAATGCATAAGTAGATTCAATGTTATTTTTTTGAGTTAAATTAAACATTTTTTGCCATATTATTTGCAATCCAGAAGGTAAATTTTATTTGACAAATTACCATTTTTAATATGAGTGCACATTTAATTTCTCTATCCATCCCATACTTGCTAGGAATTTTTTTTAAAATAAAGATAGCCTAAAACTAAAAAATCCCTTCAATTTTCACATGTCTTCAATTTTTCATGTGCTGTAGCATGTAGTGTTTTTTTTGTTTGGACAAATCTCCTATATCAAAAGTGTTGTATCATGCAGTCAAGTGGTAAGAAAGAAATTATTTTAGTCACAAAATTATCCTACATGTGCCTATCATTTGATATTTCTTTCCGTGCATCGCTGTACTCTGATTTATAGTATGATGGTTACCCTTGATTTTTTCCCCTCTTCTCATGTATTTGGATAGGAGATTATTTTTTAAAAATTTTAGAATAAAACTATAATACTTTCTTTTTGTAATATAACATGTGTGAGATAAAAATATTAATAAAAAATATAAAAATTAATGAAAAAATATGTTTATAATACAAGTTAAATAATATTTTTAAAAAAAAATAGGATTTTCATCTTATAAGATAGACCTTACCCATCTCTCCTGTTGTTTCTAACAAATACATGTGCCCCATTATTTCGTTAAGTTGATGGATTGTAAAAACTAGGGGAAAGTAATGGCGGCTGATTGAAGTAGTGAATCAGGGAAAGGTGGCGGGGACTGGGGATTCCAATGACTAAAATAGTGTGGGAAATATCATTGAAGCAGTCTTTCCATATACCAGTGGGAATTTTGTCCCATTCGAGCTGAATGTATTAACTGCATTTCCCTGCTTCGGTAAAATGTTAGAACAAAATTATCATCAGATCGAACATAGATAAAACCAAGTTCTGCATGGTAAGGGAAGAAGTTCAATACATACTGCTAATTTTACTCCATTACCGAGGACAACTTCACTGATGATCTTGCGATTAGTAGTAGTTGCTGCGATGGTGAAATGACCAGCAATCATTCCTGAAGGTTATGTGTATTTTGCACAACACGGCGTAATTTTATTTGTACATGGTGTAACTTACTTTCAACAACGTGTGTAATTCTAGAATAAAATTTTGTGAATCCTACATATATTATTAAACACGAGGTATAAAATGAGATTTAAATCGTAAAATTTTTTGTGACCAAATCTTGACCATGAACTGTCAGGAACGGTTGCTGCCTCTCTTCCGATGGTAAACAACCATGGTGCTGTGTACTCGTAATCTGTCCTGGTACATTATTTCCTGCCGAATTTACAGTAAGTATTCCCTTCTGTGCTGCATGGAAAGATCCAACTGCTATAGAATCATCTTTCAAGTCAACTGGATAATTGAAACCAATTGAAATTGTAATAATGTCAACTCCATCAGCTATAGCATCGTCGAATCCAGCCAATATATCAACATCATCACAATATGTAAATATACAAGCTTTGTATACAGCAGTCCTTGCTGCAGGCGCCTCTCCTCGTACAGTACCTTCTACAATTCCACAGTAACTCACATCCATGACATTGTTTCCTGCAGCTGTTGAGGAAATATGCGTTCCGTAACCTTCGGACCTTCTAAATCTCTTGGCGAATCTGATACATAGTAACGAGCTCCAATGATTTTGCTGTAGACATGTATATGTTGAAATGAATGCCAGTTGTAAAGTCGCGGTCACGGTTGCGGTCACGGCCCGGACCGTTCCACATCAGTCTCAATATATCGATCGCGGTCTTGGTAAGACGAGAATTTTTGAACTATTTAATATTCTAAAAATTGTAAAAAAATATGATAAACAAAAATGATTAAAAAATTAGTAAAAATAATAAAAGTTCGAATTGGCTCAGAATGACTCGAAGTGATTCGATGTGATTCGACCGTTTTAACCTTTCATAATGACATCTCGACGAGTCAAGTATCTCGGAATCATATTGTTCTGATATTGTATCGAGAGGGTCCGAGACGGTGACGGCTCCGACTCAGCCGAGTCTTTGTACCATGGTCGTAAATGTCCTCCTTCAACACTTCCAAACTCAAGCGTAGTAAATTAACTAACAAAAAGAAGAAAACTTACTTGTTACACATGAAATCATCTCCGCCGTTACATGCTCCTTTCCATTTGCTTGGAATAGGGCCAAAACCATGATCGTCAAAACTCTCTTATTCTGGCCAAATCCCAGAATCAAGAACTCCTATAATTATATCACTCTCAACTGCAAGATTTCGAGGGGCACTTTTGAGGAAAACCAATAAAGTCCCACGATGATATTGTATGAAGTTGAAGCCTTTTGCATGGAAATACAGAAACCACATCATCACGGGCTGCATATTTCGTTAGAACTTCATAAATTACTAGAAGGTAAATAGAAATATAACAGTTAATGAAATTTGAATCTATTCAAGTAGAATTATCAAAAATGGTTAATAGAGAGTATGGCAAACTAGCCAAATTGAACTCACCAGCCAGCTTTCGCTGCTCTTGCTTTGTAAGGTTGGCTGCAAATCCATTGAAACTCCCAGTATAACTTCTTACCAAGGTTTTCCCTTGGTACCTTCCATCATAGAAATTAGAAGGCACTGAATATATACACATTACATGCTATTTACAACAACGGTGAATATTCTCCTTCAGGAAGCGATCCCATGTATACAATGTAAACCTTTCATCAAGTAAAAGAAATGCACCATCATTCCTTGCCTTGCTGTAACTTATTAAATTTGAAAGCTTCAGTTCCAATTTTCTTGCTATTAAATTGCATTTGTTTATCAAGAATGTAAATTGTAATTGTGACTTTATGAGTAAAATGAAGTACTACAGAGGGGATCAGCAGCTACCATTGCCAATTAACGACAGGAATTATATCCAAATATAGACAATTTTAACCATTGTTTATTAGAATTCCTTTTCTTTCTTTTATTTTAGCATAAACTTTTATCCTTTATGCTCCTCTTAGAGAGCCAAGATCCTAGCATCAAGGGGGGCCAATCTCAGATAGCACATGAAATGTAGTAATAGAATAGTTAAGTGCAACAATGCCTATATTAAATATACCTTTTTTTTCTTTCTGAATTAATTATACTTTCAAAGTGAAGTTGTGCATAAATTCAAAAGTGAATACCATTCTATCTATTTGAGTTTAGAAACGTCGAAAGAATTTTTATGAAGGGTAATATTCATTTTTAGCTTTAAATAGGTCTAACGTTCTTGGGAAGGGTAATAATTATGAATATTTAATTATTTAGGGCAGGCAATATAGATGGAAAATTGAATTTTATAAATTCTAAATGGGAAAATATGAGCAACTTTAAAAAGTTTTAGACTTTCTAAATTTAAAAACTAATTTCCTTAAAAATGTGAAATGAAGGGCGAAAATGGTGCGGGGAGGGGGGGATATATGCAAGCTACATGTGGTTCCACCACTGTTTCTTCACCTTTATTTAATCCACCCAAATATCTTTTTGCTAACATCAAAGAATTTAAGGATCATGCAGTATCAAATGAAAACTTCATGGGTACAAAATGGTTCTTAGTAGGGTAAGCCTCTCTCTCTTAGGACATAGTAAAAAGATCAAAGATGCATGCCCATTCTTGTGCATAACTAGTATCTAAAAACAACCTCATTTGTTTGGACAGCTTTAGAAGGAGAAGGGATAATGGGCCAATGAGAACTTTGGGGGGAAGGGGGGTGGAAAAAAAACCCTTTACCACTACAATGTCATTAACTTATTGATAGAAGGATCACATCATGAAATCAAGAAAATAATAAATTAAACTATACATATTTAATCATGTATAATTTCTTGATTATATATATATATATGTATATATATAAAGCACTTGCCTGCCTTTCTTCATCTGAAGAGAACTTAGTAGCCCTGTTACAGTTGACAAAATAAATTAGAAATAAAAAGCTGTAAAACCAAAAAGAGTAGAATAGCCATTGTTGCCTTCTCAATAGAAGCATAGCGATTATTGAGGCTGGAAAAACTAACAACCAAAACCATTTTTTAACTTTTCCTTGAGGTTGTGATTTATATATATATATATATATATGTAAACATATATATATATATATATATATATATTCCCCACCACAACAAAGTTTTCATTTAAATTGTCTTTGAATGCAACAATGAGCTGTACTTTTATTCACTTGTCTGCTTAAATTAAATTAGATTTTGTTAACGTTGTAAAGGAAACACATTCCTCTAACAGTTGTAATGGTAATATTTTTGAAACCTAAATTTAATGTGTAACGCCTTTCCTATTTCAGATGGTATGACTTGTCCGTTATGCTTCTTTTTGGAGGTGTAAATTGACCTACCTACCTTCCATTTTTTTCCTTCCTACAGGACAAAGAAAATAAATAACATTTCTTAGTTTAAAATAATACTGGAACTAATAAGAATCAGCAAAATTTTACATTTCATGACAAAGAAAGCGAGGCATCAAAATAAAAATCGCGGCGTTTCGAAGCTTATTGTGACTTACAGAGAAGCTTAATCCTTGGTACAAAATATGCATTTTCATGGTTATTATGTGCCTTATTTTCCAAACACTATTGTGGTTTAATTGCCATTTTGTTTTAGAAATTAGTAGTCCAATTGTCATTGAGAAAGATTTTTTTTTTTTAATCATAGGCTACTATTTTAATTAAGAACAATTTTCTCATGTTGTGTAAAGTTGAATCGGTGTTCCCACATTTCTTTGGAATTTTGTTGATTATGATAAATGGGATACTAATAACAGTTGTTTCTGATGTAATTTTCAAATTCATTCTTTACTAGCTTAATTATCTTTACTAACTCTACTGAAATGGATTGAACTAACAAATTTGGAGGTTTCTGATTGGGCTCCTAGTGCTTTTGAGTGTAGAGCGGTGTCTATTAGCGAATATCCATTATCAATTTTGGGTCGTACTCCCAACAGCCCAAAGAATTTAATTTACAAAAATGAAAATCCGTTTGAGTTTTAATACTACACATATATGCCCCAAGATTCAATTTGGTTGGCAAGAATATTACTCAGGTGATTGTAAGTTACATGACTCGACTTTCAATCCTTTCTCTTTTATCCCTTTCTAAGGTTTGAAGTTTTCCCTTCAAAAAAAAAAAAAAAGAAAAACAGAAAACCCATATATACTATTAAAGTTGCAAATTTTGTTAATAAAACCAAAAACAAATTTAGAAAATTATTATAAACTATTTATTGCAAGTTTTGTCAATCATACACCAATTATGACTAACTTAAGAAATGATAGTTTCTTTTCCTTTTAAATAGTAAATAAGTTGAATACCCAAAAAAAGATAAATAGAAATCTTAATTTGTTTTGAAACATTATATAAACATGTATCAACACAATGTAAATCATAAATGGGAGCAAAATGTTGTTCTATACCATGCACGACACTATACGACAGAAGTAAAGCAAAAGATGGTCCATTTCCTAGCTTTTAGCTATTTACACTTCTGTGTATATTGGTATAACCATCTCGTGTTTTTTTGGTACTTTTTTTTTAGCTGAACTATAAATGTTAAGAGACTTTTGCACTCAAATGAAGACTTCTCTAAAATCTTTTTATTATTTTGAATTTTTTGCAGCTCGTAATTCAGATGCAACAGCGACAATTATGTTTCAGTGCTCCTAATCAAGTAACTTGCTAGGGATATACTCGGAACTAACAGAAAAAAGCTAGCAATTTCATTTTGCACACTAAATGCGGAAACAAAACCAATCAATTATAATTGTCTCTAATTAAAAAATTTTGGAGGATAAGGAATAAAGAGAAAGAATTAAAGATTAAAATGAATGAAATGCTTACTACAATTCTAATTTTTTATTTTTTCCCTTTTATCGTGATAGACATTTTTTTCTTTAAGAAAAAATTACACAAAGACATAAATGTTAATTCAGGATTTTCAAACATTCTGGCATCAGCTAGTGATAATAATATTTTCGTTACATGCCTTTTTACTTACTATATATATATATATATATAAAAGGCATGTTAGTATAAGTTAATTAATTCTGCTCTGAAGTTCCCCTCCTCTTGTATAGTATCAACTGCATTTAGATGACATTCCTTACAGTCACTAGCAGCCTACTACAATAAAAGCTATGGTAATATTAATTTCCTGTACTCTGAACCCTCAATAGCTGGGAATTCCGGGTCAAGTCTGTTGTTGCTGATAAACAAATGTATCCTAGTGCCAATTTAGGATTGCAGAGGAAAAGGTTTTTTTAGCTAGTAGAGCTTTTTTTTTTTTTTTGTTAAAGTATTGATTAAGTACTTTTTCTACTTGATAATGTATAAGTCTGAATTTTTTGAAACATATTTCCGTCTTCATTTAGTTAGAGTTTATGAGAAAATGGTTAAAATCAAATTTTTATTTTTTAAAATATAGAAATAATAGTAAAAGTGCCAATTTCGAGCTTGTATTAAAAATGCCTGAGTGGCAAAAAATTTTACTCCTAAATTCAAAAAAAAAATGACGCTGATTAAATACATTAAAAGTTCTTTTATTCTCCGAACGTACTTTTCTTTTAGTACAAGCAATGTCGTAATCTCAAACAGACTCCCAGTGTCTCAACGAAATATAGGCAAGAGGATTCAGTGTCATGTGTGAATCCCGCAAAATGGTGTATTAAAATTACATTGTGTTCAAAGTAATTTATATTATTAATAAAACAGATTTAAAATTTGTTCAAATAGATGTAACCCGCCTGGCAGCGCAACGGTCCCTGCCCTTATGGATAGGCTGCTAGGTTGATAGGTAATACCATACCATTGAGTAATAGCACCATTTCTACCTCTGGCTAGTATGCCAAACTATCTACTAAGGATAAGCTGTTAGCATGGTAGGTAATACCATACCATACCATTAAGTAATACCATGCCTTTATTGTCCTTTTGAGTTGTTGCTTTTGTATGAGGGAACTCTTGAGACTGAGAAGCTAGAGAATCACACTGGGCAAAAGTTACAGTAACTGAATTTAGATTGAACAAACCAGCAGCCTTTGGACTAGTGATCACCACCAAGCGGGAACCTTACCTCCTACTAACTGCCACATTATGTGACTCTCTAAAAAATCCAAACGGGTGTACTACACATCCGTCTAATTTGATGATGGTTCAATTCCCGTCAATCCTCTCTCATTGGCTCAGTTGGACCTTTCCTTATAATAAGTTAGAGTAAAAGTAGGAGTATATGTAGAGTAAACTATTATCAACTGTCGAAAAAAAAATTAGATTGAACATGAATTTAGCAATTTAGCCATCGAAAAAAAAATTAGATTGAACATGAATTTAGCAATTTAGCCACCTGAAATGCTATCCTGATAAGTTGCCAAAACTGAAGTTTACGCTCAAAAAAATTGCTTGAACTGAACACTGCTCCAAACGGGACTAATGGGTTTTATTTTGTTTACTCCAGGAAACTTTTATAGATCCAGGGTTAGAAGTGTTATTCCTCTTGATATACTGATTGAATTTTCTAAGCTTCCTCAAGTCATTTGCCTAACTTTTGACTTGGTTCGGACCAAAGAAGGATGACAAACAGATGTAGGGAGGAGTAGGGTCTTGAATCTTGTTAAAATTCTCGACTGTGGAAGAAGGCACATCAATTTTAGCCATCAGACTAAAACCTTCTCCATATATTGACAATTTGACATTGACTACGTCATAACATGTTTTAACGTATGATCACCATTTTCTTGTTTTGAACATACACGTCAGTCATTCAATGTGGCTAATTAATATCTGTATATTGCTAATTCTTTCCACTAATTAAGTGATAAGATAATTATTTTGAACGATATTTGTAGGAAAATTGTAACATAATATTTTATTAATAACCACTTTTGTGATAGTAAAAGAAGTTAGAAAGTAATTCCTGAAATTAATGTGGTTAAAAAACGCTCCATCCAAACGGAAAATTCATGTCTTTTGATTCTTTTTGTCTTTCGTAGAGGTAATCCACGAATTGGACACTTACGAAAAATTGGAGCATCAATTAAAAGAATAATTAAACAATCAACCTTTGGACTTGTGGCCACCACCAAATTATTAAAACTTGGTGAGGTGGGAGGCAAGGTGAGATGAAACCTTGTCTTCCACCAATTGCCACATTAAAGTGATTTTGTTTAAAAAATTCAGGCGAATGCGTATTGCATCCGTCTGGTCCGGTGGTGGTTCAATCCCCTCCGAATTATCCTTGAGCCTCCTTAGGTCCGTCCCCTCCCCCTAGTATAGGATAAATTAGGTTATACAACAGTTATCGTCTTTGAAAAAAAAAAGATTAAAAGAACAATCAAGTTTACATGACCAGATAAATAGAACAATGAGCAGGGAAGGAGTCAAGGCCTGCCCAATTGCACCCTCCTCAACTTTTGAAATCTCTAGAATAACCTATAAAAATTTATCTTTCATTAATGTTGCCCAACTTTTGCCTCCCTTGAAATTTAATAATATTCCCTCTAACCTCAAAATTGCCCCCAAAATTTTAAAATTTTATGCAGTTACCACAATCATTTCTACAATGCAACATTAAAATAAAATATATTATACAATGCTATTTTTATTTTCTTTCTAACAAATCTTATTCACTCAACATTAAGCTTTTCATATATATTAAACTATATGAATTACAAGCAAATCAAACATTCATTTGACTGTCTATACATTATCCGCCTATTGTATAAATGAATATATACATCTAATGCTCAATGCATAATTTAATTATTATGCACTTTTATACAATTTTTATGCATAGTTGTAATTACTATGTCATTTTATCCCATTAGAAGACCTGATAATTATTGCAAATAAAAACAAGTTGTAGACAATTTTTTAAATTATTTTAATGTTAAATAAAGTGGTAGTACATTGTAGATATTTAGTCATCCCAAAAATATCCCAAAAATCTATAAAACATTGTAAACTTATGTTAGTATTATTACAGGAGATGATACAAGTCCTTTCGGTATCGTATCCTCAAGTCAAATTCATGGTTAGATGGTGAAATAAGTTTTTTGGACCCTTAGACTATATTACTTCAATCATTTAAAATTTGAGCCACTATTACCACTAAAAGATAAAAATTAAGGGAATGGTTTCTCAAGGAGAATATAAAATTTTCTTATTATTGCGCCTCATGAATAAAGGTCCTAACTCCACCAATGAGAATGAAGGATGGCAGCCGGCTGAAATTATGCGGAAGGATTATGGACATATCCGTGAATCATTCCAATTCACCAATATAAACCCGTAGCTGTGGCATCTTGAAACCACAACCAGCTACTAGTTCACTTAGAAAGTTTGAAACACCATGAAGTTCACCTACACTTTGTCCCTTTTGGTTTTGTGCCTAACTTTATACTTAACCTTCACCAATGCTGCAAATTTCAACATTATAAACCAATGTACCTACACAGTTTGGGCAGCTGCTTCCCCAGGCGGTGGCAGGCGGCTCGACCGAGGCCAATCATGGTCCCTAAACGTGGCTCCTGGCACCACCCAAGCTCGCATTTGGGGCCGAACCAATTGCAACTTTGATGCCAATGGCCAAGGCCACTGTCAAACAGGTGACTGCAATGGGCGCCTCGAATGCCAAGGCTATGGAAGTCCACCGAATACGCTAGCTGAGTTCGCCCTAAACCAGCCTAACAACTTAGACTACATCGACATTTCCAACGTTGATGGATTCAACATCCCACTGGAGTTCAGCTCCGTTACTCCTTGCCGTGACATCAGATGTTCAGCACCTATTGTTGATCAATGCCCTGCTCAGCTAAGAACTCCAGGTGGATGCAACAATCCCTGCACTGTTTTTCACACAAATGAGTATTGTTGCACCAATGGCCCAGGAAGCTGCCGCCCGACCGAATTCTCCAGGTTCTTCAAGGACAGGTGCCCTGATGCTTATAGCTATCCTCAAGATGATCCCACAAGCTTGTTTACTTGCCCAAGTGGTACAAATTATAGGGTTGTCTTCTGCCCTTAAATAAAGCTAGATATTTAAGGTTCTTGTGACAGCTTATATGCTCCA
Source organism: Coffea humblotiana (assembly GCA_023065735.1). Taxonomy (NCBI): domain Eukaryota; kingdom Viridiplantae; phylum Streptophyta; class Magnoliopsida; order Gentianales; family Rubiaceae; genus Coffea; species Coffea humblotiana. The sequence continues at coordinate 9,169,394 of CM041218.1, read as the reverse complement.
AGAACTTCACCAGAAAAGTAGATTATGAGAAATAAACGCATATGTGAACCTTCTGGTAATGGTTCACTGGAATTGGGATAAATTTGAGCACATATAGCATTGTGCGATTTGTCTTCTTTATCAGCATTTTGGCTCTTTAAACAACTTTTGAACTAGATCACCAGTTCAAAACTAATGAAGTTTTACTAAATTAATCTGTAAGAAGGATTTACAGATCTCTAGTTTTAAATTAGATTGTCAAAATACTTTGTTCCCCGCACTTCAAAAATTGATTCATGGTTTGGTTTAACTTACATAGGAGAATTCCTTTTTTTTTTTTTTGGAATTTAGACGATCTCTCCAGTCAAATACTAAGATGTCATATAAATCAAAATAATTTGTTTAAGTTTATTACACAATCATACTTCATGTATATAAATGTTACCACAAAATCAAGAGTAAGAAAAGTTGTCTTGCAACTATTCAAGAAATGGGAGCTTGGTGTAAATTCAAAACAAAAATGGAGATTTCTTTACTAAGGTAAACCCCAAAACAATTGAAAATGGTAATCTCATGAAATAACAAAGATGGTGATATGAAAGATTACTAAGTAAGATAAAGGTGCGATTAAGGCGTTCAATCGAGGAAACTTGTAGATGCCAAATTGACAATTTGATGCACATATACTTAATAGTATTCAACTATTCATTCTTAAAAGTTGGAATTGGGCCAATATTGTAATTCAGCCCGGTTGTATATTTATTACATTATACTGTTATATTCATGGAAACAGTGATGTAAATGAATAAAATATTTCATCTACAGTGAATATAATATTAGGGTAAATTATTTATAATTCTTCTGTAATTTTATATAATGTTAGATGACCTCCCATATGTTTCAAAATAGTCACATCATCTCCTATAATTTTATATAAAGTAGAGAATGGATGAAAAGCACAATCAATTACAATGTGTATACCAAACGTGCTCTAAATACATGTGTCATAATCTTTTAGTTTCCATGTAACCCCCTTATGAGTAGTATAATTATCCACTTTACCCTCTATAATTTTTGCATTTATCCAAATAATCTTCTATGCTTTTATAAAAGATAATTAAGCTGTCAATTGATTTAGTATTTATGTAAGGGCACTACTAATATTTTAATTAATGATGTTAAATAGGCTATTTTCTATCAAATTTCCCCTTTACATGAAATCATAGGGAGTTGAAGTGGACATTTTGAAACATTAGAGGAGTCATGTGACAATAGACAAAACCATAGGGGGGTCATATATAATTTACCTATAATATTATAATGTAGTTGTACACCAAAAATTTAAACATGCACAATAATGCAACCAAATTGCACAAAAAACCCAGCATCCCGTCCCCTAAAATTATGTATGGGGAAAGAGATATATGTTACTGTAAGGATAAAATATGAATACTATTCGGCAAATTCAGAACTTGACGGTTACGATGGATTCCCGGTTGAGGATAAATGTTACTGAACATATGTAAGGAAAATAAATATGGTAAAATTTTGCCTTAAAGCATTACCAGTAGTCATCCTTGCAGATTTTATTGCTGAGGGAGACCAATTCAATTAGCATGGAATGATTTCACGTGTAGTCGCACCTGTGCCATGAGGGCAAGCCATGGATGTTCCAGATAACATATATATATACTCTAAAGATGGTGAACCAGTTGGAGGATAAGCGGCTAAGATGTCTACTCCTGGAGCACTTATATCTGGCTGCACAAAGTAGCTAATCTTGATGTAAACATTGATGTCAAATAAAAGCAACGACTAAAGGGAATTCCAGAACCGAGTTGAGTACCTTTAAAATATCTGGAAAGATTTGATTTGGACCTTTAGAAGAGAAGGAAGCAATGGCTGGAGCACCAGTAGTTTGTGTAGTTTCACTTGTGAGTATGCTGGCTTGAGGCGGTTATATATACAAACAAGAATTCATTTTACTACAGTGAAATTAGCTGAAGGTGCAAGACTAATTAATCGAAAAGTATAATGTGTATCTAAAAGATTGCATATAGAGTAGGCTCACTCTGTAGAGTTGATGTAGCTCTCAACGAGTCTGAATTGCTGATGATTCAAAGCTGATGCAGCAGAGGGAACAATATCAGAGACATCAAGTAATTCATTTGTCAGTATAACAGTTCCAAGTGCGTGCACCAGCTCTACTAGCTTCTGTAACGCCATTGTAATTGCAACAAAATACAAATTTTCCTTGCACTAGGCTTTTGTCCAAGCAACCATCAAGACACAGCCAACAGAACAAGCTATTAGCAACTCAAATTTTATGAATCATTACATGTACTAGAGCTTAATTGGCAAGGAAGAAGTGAATTTACTTGGCTTTTAATTCGTTCTTTATCCTCGAAGCAGTCTTTGCATATATACCAGAGGGAATTTTGTCCCATTCAAGCTAAATGTATTAACTGCATTTCCCTGCTTCACTAATGGTTAGAACATAAATAAAGCAAGGTGTTCTGGAACAACGTCAAATCAAACATAAAACCAATTTATGCATGATAAGGGAAGAAATTAAGGTCAATACATACTGCTAAATTTACTCCATTACCAAGGACAACTTCACTGATGATCTTGCTATTTGTAGTAGTTGCTGCGATGGTGAACAACCATGGTGCTGTACTTGTAATCTGTCCTTGTACAAGACCATTATTTCCTGCCGAATTTACAGTAAGTATTCCCTTCTGTGCTGCATGAAAAGATCCAATTGCTATAGAATTATCTTTCAATCAACTGGATAATTGAAACCAATTAAAATTGTAATAATGTCTACTCCATCGGCTATAGCATCGTTGAATCAAGCCAATATATCAGCATCATCACAGCATGGAAAAGCACAATCATTGTATACAGCATTCCTTGCTGCAGGCGCCCCTCCTCGTATAGTACCTTCTACAATTCCATAGTAACTCACATCCATGCCAATGTTTCCTGCAGCTGTGTGCGTTCCATTATGACCCTATAAATCTGTTGCAGAATCTGGTCCATAGTACCGAGCTCCAATAATTTTTCTGTAGACATGTACACATCAAAATGATAATCGAAGTTTCCTATTCAACATTTCCAATGTAAACTAACAAAAAGTAGAAACTTTACCTGTTACACATGAAATCAATCCCGCCGTAACACGCTCCTTTCCATTTGCTGGGAATAGGACCAAAACTTGATCACGAAAACTCTCTGATTCTGGCCAAATTCCAGAATCAAGTAACTCCTATGACTATATCACTCTCAAATGCAAGATCTCGGGGGGCACTTTTAGGAAACCAAATAAAGTCCCACGATGCTGTTGTATAAGTTGAAGCCTTTTGCTTGGAAATATAGAAACCACATCATCATGAGCTGCAAATTTAGTTAGGAACTCACACATTAGTGGAAGATTAATAGAATTCAAAAATCAGGAAAGTTGAAAGAGACTAACGTAGCCAAATTGCACAGACCAGCCAACTTTTGCTGCTCTTGCTTTGTAAGGTAGGCTGCAAATCCAATGAAACTCCTAGTATAACTTCTTCCCAAGATTTCCCCTTGATAATTTCCATGACATAAAGAAAAAGAAATAAATAATGTTATAAAAAAAAATTTTATGCATCAATTGGTATGTAGTATAAGTTTGTGGGCACTGAATATATGCATTCATTGCTATCTTAAGCTTCTTCCAGGATACCAACATAGTGCTCGGAAGCTGAATGTTCTCTTTCAGGATGCGATCCCACGTAAACTGTAAACCTGTCATCAACTAAAAGAAAACTATCATTTCTTGACTTGCTGCATGTTATTGAATTTGAACGCTTCAGTTATGTGACAGTTGTATTTATCGTGTAAAATGTTGTAGTTATGATCACTACATTGAAGTACAATGCTGCAAATTCAATATATTACCCGATACCCATTAATCAAAGAAAATTAATCTTTTACAGAAATGAAAAGAGAAGATATCAATAGCACTATTGCCAATACTGATGGGCAACATATCCAGTTCTATAGGCAACATTAGCCATTGTTTTCAGGAATTACATTTTCTAGCTCCAACTATATATTGTTACTTATGTTCCTTCATGTATGTTAATCTCTATTAGTACATTTTTTCAGACCTAAAAGATTTCTGGGTCGTACAATACGAAATCAAAAGGTGATGTGTACAAATGGTCCTTAGAAAGGGTAAGCCTGTCTCTTAGGACTTAAATAAAAGGATCAAAGATGCATGCCCCATTTTGTGCATAATTAATATCAAAAACCAACCTGATTTGTTTAAAAAAGTTTGTTAAAACAATGCAACATTACCTTTAGTCAAAAATCGTGAGCTATTGTTGCATTTATGAGTTACATAAAAGTTATCCATATAGGCAGAAGAAATCCAGCATTTCTTGCGGCTTTGGAGTACTTCGTTTTACTCATTTATTGGCAATGGACAAGTAGCTGAATGTGGGAATTGTGGGTGACAGATCAACTTGGTTCATGCTTGTATCTTGAGCCAGATTTGCTTGTGAAGTTCACCGAATTTTCCGGCAATTGGGCATGAATTAGAAGAGAAAAATTACAGGTGCGTATAGGATCCTTACTAGCATAAATAGCGATCTCATTTGCCATTCTTGGCATCCCATTCAACGAAAATAAGACAAGCTCAATTAGAGTTGAAGCTCTTAGAATGTTCTAATATTTAGAATGTAGTTGAGTAAGTGTTTGAACAGATATCTCAAGAGTGAGACTCTGATAAGATTAGAATAAGTATGCTCAAGATTCGAAGTGAGGCTCAACTTAGTAATGTTTTGTGCAAGATTATCTGTGAGTATTGTTATTTTATATATTTTTTTCGTGTAATGAATTATTTGTTTGCCTTTATTATCAGAAGATTTAATCCATTAATTTGGTAAACCCACCACAATCTAATAAAGTTCTGTTACTCGGGGAGTCCCATGGACACAGTACTTGTACAAAATAAAGATTCCAACATAGATATGGGAGGGCAAAATAGAGAGTCTGAAAAACATAATAGAAAAGCTTGAGAAGGGAAGTGGAAAATGGACCAATGAGAACAAGAAAATAAAACAATTAAACCCTACCATTTATTCTCATCCACTTATTGAGTAGAAGGATCATGTCATGAAATCAAAAGATTATGGAATAACTTATAACAAAATATTTTTCCCGTAATGATATACTATATCCCATATGATTGAAGAAAAAGAAAAATGACTTGCCTGACCTTCTTCACCAGAATGGTGCATAATAGGCTCGTTAGAATTGCTAATACAAATAAGAAACAAAATGCTATAAAACCAAAAGAGGAGTATAGCCACCCTAAAACATGCTTTAACTTTTCCTTAAAGTTGTGACTCAAATATTTAAGATCACATCAAAGTTTTCATTTCAATTGTTCTAAATGCAACAACGAGCTGCATGCATATTGACTTGTCTTGTTACATTAATGAATATTTTTTAACGTTGGAAAGGAAACACAAAAAATTTAAGCTATAGTGATGATTGAGTAATATTTCTGAGATCTGAATTAAAATGTGTAATACCTTTCCTATTTCGGATAGTATGAATTATGCGTTATGTTTCTCAGCTCGTAGGGAGATGTAAGTTGGCCTACCTACCTTCCATTTTTTCCTATAAAAGAAATTTTGTGTTCAATATAATACTGGAACTAATAAGAATTAGAAAAGTATTTCTATTTCCAGTCAAAGAAAATTGAGACATCAAACCAGGAACCTTATTGTAACTTGATTGTTTGTGATGTCTTTTGTAAGCATTATTTTCCATTCCGTTGGTACTAGCTTAATTATCTTTAGTAAGGTTCTATATAATAATTTAATTCAGCACTCAAATTTAACGGGTTCAGATCATAACATGTTCAAATGCATTTGATAAGTAAAAATAAGACATTTGAATTAATTAAGTGACACTGAATTTTGCAAAACTTATATAAAAAAATAAGTGATAATTTATTCAAGTATCACTTAATGTGATATACATTTAAATATTTCAGATTTAGTACTTAATAATTCAGTAAATTAATGAATTTAGATTTTAGATTTCAAATTTCATTTTTCAAACTTTAGTTTTATCAAACGTACCCTAAGGGTGCATTTGATAAAACTGAAGTCTGAAAACTAAAGTTTGAATCCATTAAATTATTGAATTGTTAAATATTAAATCTTATACATTTGAGTACATATCACATTCAGTAATAAGTGAATAGCTTATCACTTAATTTTGAGAGCAAGTTTTGTCTAGAAAATTTGGTGTCACTTAATTAATTCAGATGTTCAATTTTTTATTATCAAACGATCTGAATATGTTAAAATCTAAATCTATTAAATTTAAGTGTTGAATTGGGTTATCAAACAGGGCCTAAGTCTATAGGAGAGGATTGAACCAATAAACTTGACGAGTTTCAGTTTAAAAAAATATTTCACAAATTATCAATGCCCAATAAGGGCCCATCTAAAAGCACTTGAAACAAGTTCATACTTATTTGTTGGTTTCCGGTTGGGCTCCCGCTGCTTTAGCGGTGTCCATTAAGGAATTCCTATTGTCAATTTTGGGTCGTATATCCACCAGCCCATGGAATTTATTTACAAAGGGAAATTCTTTTAAGTTGTGAATTTAATCAGTATAACGAGAAATAATTTGAGAAAATTACAACAAAGTACAAACCATATGTGCAAGTTTTCTCAAACACATACCAATTATGAATAGCTTAAGAAATGATGAATAAATAATCTTTGTTCAGCTTTTCCTTTTGGCCCATTGATAAATCTTCTTTGTTCCCTCAAAAAAAAAAGAAAGAAAGAAATAAACTTCATCTCTTTAATTAGTGAATCAAATGTATATAAAGAGAAAAAGATAATTAAATATCTTAATACTAAAACATAATGCTACTTAAGAAATTTCAAAAATTTTGGTATCAGTTAATGATAATAATTTCTCCTAACGCATTCTTTTATCTACAAAAAAAAAAAAACGTTATAACTTATTATAAAAACCATCCAAAATCACATTGATTCTTAAGTATTTCCCTTTATCCTTGTAAGGGATGAATTACATCCAAATCAGGTTCCTTACAAGTAGCTAGCAGCCTAATGGCCTAATCCATGGAAGCCATATTACAAAAGTGGACTACAAAAGCTAGGGGAATATAATTTCCTATACTTCTTATTGTAATCATTCCCAATTTACCTTGGCATAGACTGGTTTGTTACAAGACTTCAATCACTAGCTCTGAACCTCTGGCTAGTATGTAATGGCAGACTATCTACTAGGATCACAGGCAGTTACTAGATTGGAAATCAAGGTTGCGTCTACGGTGGAAAGTTCACTTTTCTGCCCATAGTAGGCAGAACCAATGCAAGGAGGCCACCTGTGCTATGTGGGGACGCCATCTGCTACCTACAGTGGGCAGAAGCAATGCAAGGAGGCCAACTGTGTTCTGTGGGGACACGCACAAAGATGGACAGAGAAATAATGTACCGGGCACTGGAGAAAGTCGGTTGTGCTTGGCTGAAATAATGCAATACATTTTAAAATTATAATAAAAGCCCTCTTAAAAATATGTTCATCATCTAATGCCCATTACTTAGAAAATATTTTGTGAACACTCCAATTGAGATGCGGGTCCCAATGAAAAGTGAAGAGCGAAAAAGTGAATGTCAAAGAAACGTGGAAAATAAAAGTACGGAAAGATAGATAAAATTATTGTAACGGAAAATAGGTGAAATTTTTAAAATTATTTGGTGAATTTTGTACATGTCAAAACAAATATTGTGGTAGTTTTTATTTTTTAATTTAGTTTGATATTTGAAATAATTGAAGCGTAAATATAAAATGAAGAATTGGGATATCAAACAGGATTAAAATAAAGTAAGATGTGCAATTTTGGTCCCCCATGGTTTGGTCTATGAGTTAAACTAGTCTTTGACCAAAATAAATATGTTCCAAATTTTTTATTTTAGACAAATTTAGGACAACTAATAGAAAACTACAATATCTAATGGTCAAAATCAAGTTAGAATTAGTCAAAAGTTTGACTTTATATTTTTGGTCCCTAATACTTGAAAATTTAATCAATATGGCCCCTTATGTTTTAAATAATTATATTTCAAATGAAATAAAATGTAAATTAGATTAAATGCATAAAAAATGTGTTCTAAATCTCATTAAAATCCTTAAAAGTAATCCACATTATCAAAACATATCATTTAGCCTAAAGAGCATCTTTTCATTAAATTAATTACAAATAAATGATAACACATAAATCATGTATAAAAGAAAATTTAGTAAAAAAAAGAGAATTTTAATTTGAGTATATAATAAATTTAATTGTAAACAGTATAACACAAATCGTTGTATGACTTGTGGATATGAGTTTCAATCGATTATGGTTAGGCATTGCGATTACAATAACAAATAAAGACAATTACCAATATAAAGGATTCACATGAATTTTTAAAAAATATCTTGATATTTCTTCTTGTCTTTCCTTTATATTAAATCAAATATTTCAATAATACAATTTAATGTATTTATATTTATGTTCATCTTAAATTGATAATTTTATTGAATAATTTAAATAATTATAAAATTTTTATTTCAATTGAAACGTAATTGACAATTAGTTGAAATGGCAAAAAAAGAAAAAGAAAAAATTATTCAATTAACTCAATGACATATAGTTGTTTATATTATAATAGAATATTTAATTAACTATTTTAATTTATCAAATATAAGTATTGGGCATTAGGTGATGAACAAATTTTTAAAAGGACTTTTATTGTAATTTTAAATTATATTACATTTTTTATCCACGCACAACCGGCATTCTCCGATGGTGCTCAGATGGCGTCCCCACATAGCACAGTTGGCCTCCTTGCATTGGTTCTGCCTACTACGGGCAGAAAAGTGAACTTTCCACCGTAGACGTAACCTGGAAATCAATACCAGACTAGCAGAGTCCTTTGTCTTGTTGCTTTTGTCTCATTGGGTTCTTGAGAACAAAAGGCTAGAGAATCACACCGGGCACAAGTTGCAGTAAATGAATTTTGATTGAACATGAATTTAGCATTTTATCCACCTCAAATGCTATTCTGGAAAGTTGCCAAAACTGAAGTTTAAGCTCAAAAAACTGCTTGAACACTGCCCCAAACAGGCCCTTTTTTTTTTGGTTAAACAACTTGAGTAAGTTCTACGAAATCCAGGACTAGAAACTCTTGTTCCACTTGATACGCTGATTGTCTTGATGCCATTTGCCTAACTTCTGAGTGGATCGGGACTGGAGAAGGAAGACAAACGCATGTGTGGCCTTCATTTATGCCCCGTCTGCTGCTTCAGAATCTAGTTGGAGTTCTAGTCTAAGAGCAAGAATCTAAAGGACAAAAAAACAATCAGAAGACTTTAGTAGTCATGAAATTATCATCAGTCTCCTCAGGGGTGGAATTTGAAAAAATCCTGAATACTAACATGTTGATATTGGCTACCCAGAACAGAAAGTTATCGCTAAAATAATTACAAGCTAAGACCATCATTTCTAATTTTGAACTTACGTTTCAGTGTATCTAATTCTTATTTGTATAATTGCTAATTCTTTCTACTAATTAAGTCAAAAGAGAATTGTTTTGAATGATCTTTTTTCTTTTTTGAAAATTGTAATATAATATTTTGATCATAAGCGCATTTGAGATTTTCAAAGATGTTAGATAGTGATTCTTGAAAACAATGAAAAACTCCACCCAAACAGATAAGCCATGTCTGTTTCTTTTTTCTATCTTTCTTCGAGGTAATCCACGAATTGGACACTAAAGAAGGAAACATTATAACATTGACATATTAGAACAACACTGAAGTTCACATTACCAGAAGAATAAAAAATGAGGGATGAGACCTGACTGAAATTATGCAGAAGGATTATGGAGAGATAAGCACCTTCGAATCATTCCTAGAATACAAGACAAGACCATCAACATCTCTGAAATTTCTCGTGTAGAAAATTTGTTAAGAAGATTAACATGTACGCGCAAAATGATAGCAGCCAATCACCCTATATAAACCCCCAAGCTGTGGCATCTTGAAACCACAACCAGCTACCAGTTCACTTACAAATTTTGAAACACCATGAAGTTCACCTACATTTTGTCCCTTTTGGTTTTGTGCCTAACTTTATACTTAACTTTCACCAATGCTGCAAATTTCAACATCACAAACCAATGTACCTACACAGTTTGGGCAGCTGCTTCCCCAGGGGTGGCATGCGGCTCGAGTGAGGCCAATCATGGTCCCTAGATGTGGCTCCTGGCACCACCAAAGCTCGCATTTGGGGCAGAGCCAGTTGCAAATTTGATGCCAATGGCCGAGGCCAATGTCAAACAGGTGACTGCAACAGGCGCCTCAAATGCCAAGGCTATGGAAGTTCACCAAATACGCTAGCTGAATTTTCCCTCAACCAGCCTAAGAAAGACTACATCGACATTTCCAACGTTGCGGGATTCAACATCCCATTGGAGTTCAGCTCCGTTACTCGTTGCCGTAATATCAGATGTTCAGCGCCTATTGTTAATCAATGCCCAGCTCAGCTAAGAACTCCAGGTGGATGCAACAATCCCTGCACTGTTTTCAAAACAACTGAGTACTGTTGCACCAATGTCCAAGGAAGCTGTGGCCCGACCGACTTATCCAGGTTCTTCAAGGACAGGTGCCCTGATGCTTATAGCTATCCTCAAGATGATCGCACAAGCTTGTGCTTGTTTACTTGCCCAAGTGGTACAAATTATAGGGTTGTCTTCTGCCCTTAAAGAAATCTAGATATTTAAGGTTCTTGTGACAGCTTATATGCTCCAAGAACTTCACTAGAAATCTAGATTATGAAGAAATAAATGCACACGTGACCCTTCTGGCAATGGTTCACTGGAATTGGAATAAATTCGAGCACATGTAGCATTGTGCGATTTGTCTTCTTTATCAGCTTTTTGGCTCTTTAAACTACTTATGAACTAGATCACCATTGCAAAACCAATGAAGTTTTACTAAATTATTCTGTAAAAAGGATTTACGGATCTCTAGTTTTAAATTAGATTGTCAAAATACTTTGTTCCCCGCACTTCAAAAATTTGAGTCCTGTTTAGGTTTAACTTACATAGGAGAATTCATTTTTTTTTCTTTTTGGAATTCAGACTATCTCTCCAGTCAAATACTAAGATGTCATATAAACGAAAATAATTGTTTTAAGTGTATTACACAATCATACTTTATGTATATAAATGTTACCACGAAATCCAGAGTAAGAGAAGTTTGTCTTACAAATATTGAAGAAACGGGATGTTGGTGTAAATTCAAAACAAAGATGGGGATTTCTATACTAAGAAACACCACAAACAATTGAAAATGATCATCTCATGAAATAACAAAGACGGTGATGTGAAAGTTTACTGAGCAAGATAAAGGTACGATTAAGGAGCTCAAGTGAGGAAACTCGTAGATGCCAAATTGATAATTTGACGCACTCATGCTAAATAGTACTAATTCACTCTTAAAAGCTGGAATTGGAGCCATTGCTTGCAATTCCATGAAGTTCAGTTCGATTGTTATATTATTATACTCATGGAAAAGGTGATATAAATGAACAAAAATACTTGGTATGTAGTGAATACAACATTATAATGTAGTTGTCTACCAAAAATTTAAATATACACAATAAAATGACGCATATCTCTTAAAATTATGTATCAGAAAAGAGTTAAATGTTGTTATGAGGATTAAAAATTAAGTGATTATATAATTGGTTTGAACGATATTTTTAGGAAAATCATAATATAACATTTTATTAATAACTGCTTTTGTGATATTAAATGATGTTAGAAATAATTCCTGAAATTAATCTGGTTAAAAAACGCTCCATTCAAACAGAAGATTCATGCCTCTTCTTTTTTTTTTTTTCTCTTTTTTGTCTTTCGTAGAGGTAATCCAGAAATTGGAAGCTTACGAAAAAGCATTGGAACATTGATTGAAAGAACAATCAAGTTCACATGATCAGATTAATAGAACAATGAGGGATGAGAACTGACTGAAATTATGCAGGAGGATTATGGACAGATCCGCATCTTTTGAATCATTCCTAGCATACAAAACAAGACCATCAACATCCCTAAAATTTCTTATGTTGTTGAAATATCAACACGTACATGCAAAATCATAGCAGCCAATTCACCTATATAAACCCCCTGCCTGTGGCATCTCCAAACCACCACAGCTACTAGTTGACTTAGAAGGTTTGAAGCACGATGAAGTTCACATACATTTTGTCCCTTTTGGTTTTGTGCCTAACTTTATACTTAACCTTCACCAATAGAAGCAAATTTCAACATTAAGAAAATAAACACATAAAACAATTAAACCTTTACCATGTATTCTCTTTTATTTATTGATCAGTCATATCATGAAATAGAAAAAGTTTGTAGAATTACTTGTATAAATACATTCTAGGGTAATGACATATGTTCCATATCATTGATGAAAAGCGAAAATGACTTGCCTGCCTTTTTTCATCAGAAGAGTACCTAATAGCCCCACTAGAATCGCCAGTAAAAGTCAGAAATAAGATGCTGTAAAACCAAAAAGAGCAGTGCAGCCACTGTTGGCCTCTAAATATCAGCATAGTGATTGTTATGGCTAGAACAACTAACCACCCAAAAGCATGTTTTAACTTTTGCTTAAAGTTGTGACCTAAATGTTCAACATCATAACAGGGTTTTCATTTCAATTGTTCTAAATGCAAGATCGAGCTGTAATAGATTTTTTTTCCTTTTATTTAATATAAGTGAGAGGATTCAAATCTGAGATCTCTTGTTTGTACTCTCTGCCCCTTTGAACTACCCAACCCATTCCATCCCCGGAGATGTATGTATATTGACTTGTCTTGTTACATTAATTAATATCTTTTAACGTTGGAAAGGAAATACAAAAAGTTTAAACAATAGTGATAATTGAGTAATTTTTCTGAGATCTGTAATACCTTGGATACTGCATTCTGTTCCTTGTAGGGAGGTATAAATTGACCTACCCACCTTCCATCTTTTCCTACTGCTGGACAAACAAAATAATTTTTCTTTGTTCAATATAATACTGGAATTGGTAAGAATTAGAAGAGTATTTCTATTTCTAGTCAAAGAAAATTGAACAAATTTGACAAATTTCAGTTTTAAAATATTTGACAAATTATCACTGCCCAATACGGGCCCAGTCCATCTAAAACACACTTGAAGCATAGAGCAGATTGATTTGGTGGTTTCCGGTTGGGCTTCCGGTCCTTGATCCATGTCTATTAACGAATCCGTATTGTCAATACTGGGTCGTATAATCCACCAGCCCATGGAATTTAATTTACAAAAACAAATTTCTTTTAAGTTGTGAACTTAATTAGTAGAACGAGAAACAATTCAGAAAATTAGTATAAAGCACAAACCATATAGCACATGTTTTTCTCAATAAAATACCAATTATGACTAGCTTAAGGAATTGATAAACAAATAACCTTTGTTCAGCTTTTCCTTTTGGGTGATTCCCATTAATAAAATCATCTTTGTTCTCTCAGAAAAAAAAAAAAGAAAAGAAAGAAAGAAAGAAATGAACTTCATCCTTTTAAGTGGAAAATAAAATGAATACAAAGAAAAATACAAATAAATATCCTAACACTGCAAAAAAAGAAATTGATATTGAAACATACTGATATTTAAGAAGTTTTATAAAATTTGGCATCACCTACAGATAAAATGATATCTCTGTAATGTGCCTTTTATGTACTATAAAAAAAAAAAAAAATACGTTACAGAGGTTCCAGTGGCAGAGGTAGAAATACTTTTCAGTTGGGGCACAAGTCAACTTTCGCAATTTGTTCTAATAGACTAAATGAAAAATACAAAGTTATGGACCGAGGTGAAGTAAATATGCAAGCAAAAGTACGTTGGAACTTGGCATCTAAAGATTTGCGGCTATTTGCTTTCTTCTTTGGTTTACTTTTTGGTAAATTACAATAATGACTATGCTATATAATAACTACTTCAAAATCCAGCCAAGGCACAATTTAGAATTTTCAAGAAATCTCAAAACTATTCTAGGTACCTCATTTGGGTCAATAGGGATACGTGCCCTACTGGCCACAAGGTAAATTTACTTCTTTTTTTTTTTTGGTAAAAAAAAGTTTGGATGAATTTGATTTCGATTATCGTTACGGATCAAAATATGTTTCCGGAACTATAAGTTACTTACAGAAGTTCTTACAAATCACCCACCAATAGAGATCTCACAACGTAAATCTACTTACAGGTTCTTAGTTCGACGATCTTAAGCTTTCCTTTGCCATAATAAAGCATGAACTACATTCAAACTGCATTCCTTAGACTGGGCACAAGTTGCAGTAAATGAATTATGATTGAATATGAATTTAGCATTTTAGGCTTTTAGCAACCACAAATGCAATTCTGGAAAGTTGCCAAAACTAAAGTTTAAGCATAAAAAACTGCTTGAACACTTCACGAAACGGCCCAAATTGGGCTTTTAATTTTTTTTCCCAATTACTTGAGTAAGCTCTACGAAATCCAGGACTAGAAACTCTTGTTCTACTTGATATCCTGATTGAATTGTCTAAGCTTCTTGAAGCTATTTGCCTACCATTCGCTAGTCTCAGACTTGAGTAGGAAGACAAACAGACGTATGGTCTTGATTTGTGCCCATTCGGCTGCACCAAAATCTTGTTGAAACTCTAGACTAGGAGGAAGATTCCAAAGAAAAAAATGAAAACAGATGACACTAGGAGTTATAAAATTGGCATTAGTCTCCTTGGGTGTGGAATTTGAAATCATCATCAATACTAACACGTTGATATTGACTACTCCATAACAGAAAGTTATCGCGAAAATAATTAGATGCTAATACCAAACGTTTTAATCTCCAACCATCATTTCTTATGTTAAACATAGGTTTTAGCGTAGCTAATCAATATTTGTATAATTGCTAATTTTTTTCAGTAATTAAGTCAAAAGATAATTGTTATGAACGGTGTTTTTGCGAAAATTCCAATAAAATATTTTGTTAATAAACACATTTGATATTTTCAGAGATGTTAGACAGTGATTCCTGAAAACAGTGAGGTTGAAAAACATTTCAACCAAACAGATAAGTCATGTCTGTTTCTTTTTTCTATCTTAGAGCAAATCCACGAATTGGACACTAAAGAAAAGACATTGTAACGTGTTGATATATAGAACAGTCAAGTTCACATCACCAGAAGAATAAAAAATGGGGGATGAGATTATGCAGAAGGATTATGGACGGATAAGCATCTTTGAATCATTCCTAGAATACAAGAACGGGCCATCAACATCTCTGAAATTTCTCATGTAGAAAATTTGTTAAGAAGATTAACATGTACACGCAAAATGATAGCAGCCAATCGCCCTATATAAACCCCCTACCTGTGGCATCTTGAAACCACAACCAGCTACTAGTTCACTTAGAAAGTTTGAAACACCATGAAGTTCACCTACACTTTGCCCCTTTTGGCTTTGTGCCTAACTTTATACTTAACCTTCACCAATGCTGCAAATTTCAACATTATAAACCAATGTACCTACACAGTTTGGGCAGCTGCTTCCCCAGGCGGTGGCAGGCGGCTCGACCGAGGCCAATCATGGTCCCTAAACGTGGCTCCTGGCACCACCCAAGCTCGCATTTGGGGCCGAACCAATTGCAACTTTGATGCCAATGGCCAAGGCCACTGCCAAACAGGTGACTGCAATGGGCGCCTCGAATGCCAAGGCTATGGAAGTCCACCGAATACGCTAGCTGAGTTCGCCCTAAACCAGCCTAACAACTTAGACTACATCGACATTTCCAACGTTGATGGATTCAACATCCCACTGGAGTTCAGCTCCGTTACTCCTTGCCGTGACATCAGATGTTCAGCACCTATTGTTGATCAATGCCCTGCTCAGCTAAGAACTCCAGGTGGATGCAACAATCCCTGCACCGTTTTTCACACAAATGAGTATTGTTGCACCAATGGCCCAGGAAGCTGCCGCCCGACCGACTTCTCCAGGTTCTTCAAGGACAGGTGCCCTGATGCTTATAGCTATCCTCAAGATGATCCCACAAGCTTGTTTACTTGCCCAAGTGGTACAAATTATAGGGTTGTCTTCTGCCCTTAAATAAAGCTAGATATTTAAGAAAAGTAGATTATGAAGAAATAAACGCATATGAAAACCATCTTGTAATGGTTCACTGAAATTGGAATAAATTCGAGCACATATAGCATTGTGCGGTTTGTCTTCTTTATCAGCTTTTTGGCTCTTTAAACTACTTATGAACTAGACCACTGCTTACTAAATTAATCTGTAAGATGGATTTACACATCCCTTGCTCTGACTCCTGCATACATTTCATTCAATTTCAAAATTGAGTTACCATGTTAATTAGAAAACACAGTGTACATGGATTTGAGTGGTTTTATTATCCATTACGATTCTTAATAAAAGATCCTGGAGAAAAAACAAAATAACAACAACGCAGACAAAAAAAGTTATACAATAAAATTTAAAAAAATAAAATGTTCTTTTACCCCATCTAACTTAGCCATATAAGAAAAGAAGCTACAAAGTTCAGGAGCAGTCAAGCATACATCCACTTTGCAAACAATTGATTCTTTTCCTTTTCTTCCACCTTTCATACTCCTTTCTGTTTTCCTTTTTCTTTTCTTCAAGTATCATCCATGAATCAGTTCCAGCAATTTGAGGTAACAATAAAATCTAGGCTGTTCGGTGTCATGGTTCAATGGATCTGATACCACATCTTGGACGGGTACAAGCTTTGCCTGTCCTCCATACTACTCTGGCAAAGTTTCTTCGCCTATATCCTGGATAAAATCCCTCCTTTCCTCTTCGTTAATCACGATCTTAATCTGTGTTTATCATTTAAAAGTAGCTAGCTAAGTTCGATTTTAGAAAACACATGTACTTCAATAAAAACATGTTTACTCGAAATTTTTGGATTTGGAAATCTAAACGCAATTATATGCTACTTTTTGTACCCATAATCAATGAATAGATATTGAGCGATGCTGTTATATGTTTCTGTAATCAGGCAAAAGAGACAAATATAAGCCACAAATGGCTCAAATTAAGTGAGATCTTAGAATCTTTGAATTCATAGAAACGAACACCGGATCTTCAATAACTGCTCTTCTGGTTGATCACATAAAGACGCTAACTATCTGCGTTCTGTAATAGATTAAGCAATAGTACGAATGGTTTTTTTCAACTTACTGGGATCATGGTGTGACTGGAAAGTTTTATTTCTGTTGAAAATTAAATTAATTAGCTTCATACTCCTGCAGAACAATAATCTTCCAGTGGGAAAACAAGATGGGAAGAAATGGAAAGAAAAGATCACTTTCTGTCGACTTCTACTATCAATAAAAAGCTCCATTAATATAATATAAAAAAAAAAGAAGATGGATCTTGTATTGGTTCGTTGTCTTTAAGTATTTCTGCACAATATTGTCTTGTTTTGACAAGTGATAGTCGCACATAGAGGGCAGTCTCTTGCAAGCTTTTCAAAGCAAGATACAAGAAAAGACATATGCTAAAACAGAGAACTTAAATTGCATTTGTTTACTTTGACAAGTTTAATGGCTTCATCCTACGTATGGATGGAAGCAGTACTTTAGTCATCATCTGCCTGCTAATTTTACGAAAGATCTTTTATATGTTTAAATTTGCAGAAATGGTTGCATATCAGAAATATCTTCTCAAGAGTTGCTTTCTCAAGGACGTATGAAACCATCCTCCATACACTCACAAAGGACCAGGGTAGATGTACAATGTAACACTTGGCTAAGCACTCAGGGTAGCAAGCCAACACAAATAAGAGATTCAAATGTAATATCGTAACGAGAAAGAATTGCACAACACCAAGGTGAATAGTCATTGTGTCACGGTAAAACAGAACAAGAATCTTTCTTGAATTTGAATGTAGAAAGATCTGATCATTGTCCTTTTCCATGGATCCGAATTCTATCTGACCCTTAAGTTTAAAGATCTCAGCCGATAACCTTAATGATCCATGGTTTGGCACGAAAACCATTTGTCAATAATGGTCCTAGAATTACACTTAAATTAGGGATATGAAGAACCTCACGTGTAAAATTTAATGGCATTAAAGTAATACTTGTTTAACAGCATAGAAGTCTACTTGGAGGAACTCAAATTCAACGGATGTTTCTGCATGCTGATTGAATTTTCTAAGCTTCTTGAAGTCATTTGCCTAACGTTTGACTGGGATCAGACTAGAGAAGGAAGACAAACAGGTGTATGGTCTTGATTTATGCCCATTCTGCTACTCCAAAATCTTGTTGAAATTCTAGACTAAGAGGAAGAATATTAAAAAAACATATAGTTACGATATTATCATTTGTCTCTACCAAAATGTTGAGATTGACTACCGCATAACAGAAAGTTATCGCTAAAATAATTAGATGCTAATATCAAATGTTTTAATCCCAGATCATCATTTATTATTTTGAACATAGATTTCATTATGGCTAATCAATTTTTGTATAATTGCTAGTTCTTTCTACTGATTAGGTCATAAGATAATTGTTTTACAGAGTGTTTTTAGGAGAATTGTAATATAATATTTTGTTAATAAGCGTATTTGTGATATTAAGAAATGCTAGAAAGTGATTCCTGAAAACAGTGTGGTTGAAAAACACTCCACCCAAAAGGATAATTCATGTCTGTTTCTTTTTTCTATTTTAGATAGAGGTAATCCACGAATTGGACACTAGAGGAAAGACATGTAAGGTTGATCTTTAAAACAGTCAAGTTTTACATCACCAGAAGAATAAAAAGGGCAAAATACACTGTGTATACCTATGGTTTAGTGTTTTTCATATAAACCTTTTATGATTTCAAAAGTAAAAAAATTTGCATTTCATAACGGAGTTAACTAAAATGTCAAAAGTACCTCTATGTAAAGTTAAACATTATTTATTTACTACAAGGGATTATGTATATATTTAAAAATTATAAGGAGATTATATGGTAAAACACTAAATCATAAAGAAGTTATCTGCTAAAATATAAAACCATACAGGGTTAGAGTTTCATGCATATTATGTTTATAAATTTTTGTCACTTCACCCATTTTAGTTTTAAACAAGAGTAACTAAGATATTTTCACAAGTTCGGTTACAAATGATCATTTTCATCACTTTGACACTTTAATTCAAATTATAAGGGGTTATATATAGTTTTGAAAACTATAAGTGGTTCATATGAAAAATTGCTAAACCACATGGTAATCAAGTGTATTTTGCCAAATAAAAAATGAGGGATGAGAGCTGACTGAAATTATGAAAAAGGATAACGGCTAGATCAGCATCTTTGAATCATTCCTAGCTAGTATACAAGATGACCATCAAAATCTCTGAAATTTCTTATGTAGAAAATTTGTGAAGAAGATTAACGTGTTCACGCAAGTTAATAGCAGCCAATCACCCTATGTAAACCCCTAGCTGTGGCATCTTGAAAACACAATAGCTACTAGTTCACTTGGAAAGTTTGAAACACCATGAAGTTGAGCCACACCTTGTCCCTTTTGGTTTCGTGCTTCATTTTATACTTAACCTTCACCAATGCTGAAAATTTCAACATTATAAACCAATGTACCTACACAGTTTGGGCAGCTGCTTTCCCAGGCGGTGGCAGGCGACTTGACCGAGGCCAATCGTGGTCCCTGGATGTGGCCCCTGGCACCACCAACGCTCGGATTTGGGGCCGAACAAATTGCAACTTTGATGCCAATGGCCAAGGCCAGTGTCAGACAGGTGATTGCAACGGGCGCCTCGAATGCCAAGGCTATGGAAAGCCTCCGAATACACTAGCTGAATTCGCCCTAAACCAGCCTAACAACTCAGACTACTTCGACATTTCCCTCCTTTATGGTTTCAACATCCCATTGGAGTTCAGCTCCGTTACTCCTTGCCATGATATCAGATGTTCAGCACCAATTGTTGATCAATGCCCAACTCAGCTAAGAACTCCTGGTGGGTGCAACAACCCCTGCACTGTTTTCAACACAACTCAGTACTGTTGCACCAGTGGCGCTAGCTGTGGCCCGACCTTCTTCTCCACGTTCTGCAAGGGCAGGTGCCCTGATGCTTATTGCGATCCTCGAGATGATCCTACAAGCTTGTTTACTTGCCCAAGTGGTACAAATTATAGGGTTGTTTTCTGCCCTTAAAGAAAACCGGATATTTTAAGGTTCTTGGAACAGCTTATATGCTCCAAGAACTTCACTAGAAAGGTAGATTATGAAGAAATAAACGCATATGTGATCCTTCTTGTGATGATCCACAGTAATTGCAACAAATTTGAGCACCTATAGCTTTGTGCGATTTGTCTTCTTTAAGCAAATAGTACATAATTTAAAGTAATTTTATTTAGTCATTTTTTTAATCTGTAGTTGCATTTCGAATTAAGTTACCATCTTAATAGGAATATACAATACCTACATGGATTTGAGTGGTTTTATTATTCATTACCTACCTTCCATTTTTTCCTACTGCTGGAAAAATAAAATAAATTTCCCTTGTTCAATAGTATAATATTGGAATTGATAAGAATTAGAAAAGTATTCCTATATCTTGTCAAAGAAATTGAGAAATCAAAGCCAGAACTTGGAGGCTTTGATGTCCTTCTAATTCATTCTTTTCCATTCAATCGGTACTAGCTTAATTATCTTTATTAAGTCTGCTGAAAAGGATTGAACCAACAAATTTGAATAATTTCAGTTTACAAAATATTTAAAATTCAAGATATGGCTATGGTTATCAGCCTATCCGGCCCAATTAAGAGCCCACCAAAAACACTTGAATTGTGAAGACTAACAGACGACTTGATGTCGTTTGGTGGTTTCTAGTTGGGCTCCAACTGCTTTTATGTCTAGAGCGCTGTCCATTAGTGAATTCCTAGTATTTCCACCGATTCACAGAATTTAATTTACAAAAATGAATTTAAATATATCTAAAAATTAAATATTTTTGAATTCAAATTCCTTGTCCCTCCCAATTTCATAAGCCCCCTCCTCCCCCTACTAGGATATATATATATCATTCTACCGAGAAACGATTTCCGAAAATTACAACAAACAATAATATATTGCAAGTTTTCTCAATTGCATACCAATTGTGACTAGCTTATGAAGTGATAAATAAATCATTTTTGTTCATCTTTTCCTTTTGGCTGATTCTCCCATTGACAATCATCTTTGTTCTCTCAAGAAAAATGATGAAAGAAAGAAATGAACTTCACCCTTTCAAATAGTTAATAAATTGAATATAAATAAAAAGATAAATAAATATCTTAACACTGAAACATAATGCTAGTTAAGATGTTTCAAAATTTTTGGCATCAGCCAATGATAATGATATCTTCGTAATGTGCCTTTTGTCTTACTATATATATATATATATATATATAAAAGGTTATGACATAGGTGATTGATTGGACTCTTTAATCTTTATGAATTACTAGAGCTCTGTTTGGATCCCCTGTTTTTTGGGTGTTTTTCAAAAACTAGTTTTTCAAATACAATAAAAAATTTTAAAAAATGCTTTAAAAGGTAATCTAAAAATTAGTTTAATTTTTTTTTAATTTTAAAAAATATCTCAAAATATATTCTAGAAACTCTTTCACTCTTAAATATCCCAAAATATTTTCTAAAAGTATTTCAAAATATATTCTAAAAACTCTGCTACATCAAAGTTTTTCAAAAAACACCCCAAAAAACAACTAATTGTTTTCGAGATATTTTTCAGAAATTATATTGTAACATTATATATGAAAAATTTTCACCTTATATATATATATATATATATATATATTTAAATTTAAAATTTTGTTAAGATAGTTTAAAAATTTTTCGACAATCACCACCTCAGCTCCTTCCCATCCACAATTGCACCAATCATACTCCAATTCAGGTTGTACCTTCCCTCATTCGTGTTTTCCTCATGTCTGCAGCTCAGAGACACTGGCTGGCCAGACCGGAAAAAGCAGCTCTCGATTACTTGAACTAATGAAACAAGGAACACGGTAAAGTTGGTCTAAGTTCATGGTCATCTGGCATGGACTAAAAGATGTCTGATTTGATTTCATTTGACTGAAAGAGGAATCAAAGACTATTGCGCATGAAATATCTACAGATATTTAAATATGATTATATGAACCACCCAATTGTTGTACGCTTCTACATCCATTTAACCTCTGCCGCCCGGTCCAGATAATTATAGATGTATTTCATTATGATAAGGATACAGCAACTTTTTTTTATGGCATATAGTTTGTCATGAATTACTAGTAGTAAAAATCCACAAGCAAATAAATTACAACAAGAATAAAATTATAAGCAGAAGAATACTAAAAATATTAATATAAGCATACAATTCGTAATACTAATAAGAATGGGAAGGAAATAGTGATACGAGAGAACGAAAAAACATAAAAAAGAAAAGAAAAGAAAAAAAGCAGTAGAAAAGAAAGAAAGAGAATGAGTAGGGGGGGCGGGGGGGCGGGGGGTTAAGTGCCTATTAAAAAATTTACGGGATAAAGTGCAATTAGGGTCAAAGTTTGGGGCACAATCCACTTGTTATGAAATACTGAAAACACTATATGAAACATTGTTATAATGTAGACTTTCTGATCATTATGACTTATAATAACAAAAAATAAAAAAAAGGAAGCAGTTAAGGAATAAGTTCAACAAAATAAAAATAATATATAGATAATAATAACAAAGAGAAGAAAATAGTTGGTCACATGAAACTGGGAGAAAATTAGGAAAAAACATGAAAAAAAGGACAATAGGAAAAGGACAAAAAAAGGACAAAAAGAAATAAAAGTTAACATTGAAGAGGCACTTTTGTTCTAAAATATAAAGCGGTGGCAAAATATCTATATATTGAGTTCAAGGGTAAAGCGTAACTAGGGACAAAATATCTATATATTGAATTTAAACGTAAAGTGTAACTAGGAACAAAGTTTACCGAGTTTTAATCCATTTACACCTTATCATTATTCTGCCTAAATGTGAAATTTGAAATGATCTTTTTTTTTTAATTTTATCGAGATCTCTCACTTATACTCTCTTCTTTCAAATCACCCATCTCCTCTCCCGAGAAAAATTTGAAATGATCTGTAATACTCAAATGTTGACAACGACGGCCTCATAACAGATATTGGTAAATATAAGCTAATATTTTTTTTTCATAAAAACGTTATAAAATATGTCATTCAACCAAACAATCAGAAAGAAAGTACAGCTGAGGAAACGATAGGAGGTGGATATTTCCGCCAATTCTCTGGATCATCAACAAAACTTAGCATGTCTAGCCAACTTATGTGCCACGTTATTACAAGATCTTGGAACTACCCAAAGTGCAAAGAAAGGCACTACTGATTCTTTGCAAACTCGATATCATTTGCCAAGGAGGCCATTTAGAAAGACCTTCGTTCTCCTCATTTAGCAGCCTGATAGTATTTAAAGAGTCACTTTCAAAAATGCATCTTCTCCATCCTTCCTTCCACATGGTTCCTTCGATTCCTTAGCTGCCATCATCTCAACTACAGCCAACTGTTTTAATTCTGATCATCATTTTTTTTTATTTTGAACATACATTTCGGTGTGGCTAATTAATATCCATGTATTGCTAATTCCTTCCACTAATTAGGTGATAAGATAATTGTTTTGAATGATGTTTGTAGGAAAATTGCAACATAACATTTTATTAATAACCATTTTTTGTGATATCAAAAGATGTTAGAAAGTAGGAATAATGTGGTTAACAAACACTTCATCCAAACAGAAAATTCGGGTCTTTTTTTTGATAAATTACTTATTACCCATTGTAGTTTGGATAATATCATATGAGCCCCCTAAGATTTTAAAATAGTCACATAACCCCTGTAATTTTATGTAAAGTGGAAAAATGACATAATGTATAATCAGTTATGGAGCTTATACCAAATGCACTTTAAAAATGTGTGTGATAAAATTTTAAAATCCTTGTAATCCCCTTATGATTTGTATAAATATCCACTTTATCCCTATAATTTTTGCATTTATCCGTGCAATCTCCCTATAATTTTATATAAGGTGGTTAAACCGTCGATTGATTTAACATTTAAGTAAGGGCACTATTGATATTTCAACTAACGATGTTATGTAGGCTATTTTTCGTCAAATTTTCACTTTACATAAAACCATAAGAGGGTGAAGTGGACATTTTGAAACGTTAGGAGGATCATGTGACAATAGATGAAACTAAGGGGAGTTATATATAATTTACCCTTTTATATTTTATGCCTTCGGTAGAGGTAATCCACGAATTGAACACTTGAGGAAAAGCATTGGAACGTTGATTGAAAGAAGAGTCAAGTTCAAATGACTAGATAAATAGAACAATGAGGGATGACACTTGACTGAAATTATGTGGAAGGATTATGGACACATCCGCATCTTCTTCAATCATTCCTAGGAAACAAAGACAAGACAATCAACATCTCTGAAATTTCTGATGCAAAAATTTGTTAGGAGATCAACTTGTACACGCAAAATCGTAGCAGCCAATCACCCTATATAAACCCCTAGCTGTGGCATCTTGAAACCGCAGCAGCTACTAGTTCAATTGGAAAGTTAGAAACATCATGAAGTTCACCTACACTTTGTCCCTTTTGGTTTTGTGCCTAACTTCATGCTTAACCTTAACCCATGCTGCAAAAGTCAACATTATAAACCAATGTAGCTACCCCGTCTGGGCAGCTGCCTCCCCAGGTGGTGGCAGGCGACTCGACAAAGGCCAATCATGGCCCCTAGATGTGGCTCCTGGCACCGCCAACGCTCGCATTTGGGGCCGAACCAGTTGCAAATTTGATGCCAATGGCCAAGGCCAATGTCAAACAGGTGATTGCAGCGGGCGCCTTGAATGCCAAGGCTATGGAAAGCCTCCGAATACAGTAGCTGAATTCGCCCTAAACCGGCTTAATAACCAAGACGTCATCGACATGAAACTCGTTGAAGGATTCAACATCCCACTGGGGATCAGCTCCGCTACTTCTTCTTGCCGTGATATCAGATGTTCAGCACCTATTGTTGATCAATGCCCAACTCAGCTAAGAACTCGTGGTGGATGCAACAATCCCTGCACTGCTTTTAAAAACAAATAAGTACTGTTGCGCCAACGGCCCGACAAACTTCTCCAAGTTCTTTAAGGACAAATGCCCTGATGCTTCTAGCTATCCTGGAGATGCTGCAAGTTTTGTTACTTGCCCAAGTGGTACAAATTATAGGGTTGTTTTCTGCCCTTAAATAAATCCAAGGTTCTTGTGACTGCGTGTATGCCCCAAGAACTTCACTAGAAATCTAGATTATGAAGAAATAAATGCACATGTGACCCTTCTTGTGATGGTTCGGTCGAGATGGAATAAATTCGAGCACATGTAGCATTGTGCGATTTGTCTTCTTTATCAGCTTTTTGGCTCTTTAAACTACTTATGAACTAGATCACCATTGCAAAACCAATGAAGTTTTACTAAATTATTCTGTAAAAAGGATTTACATAATGCTTAATCTGAACCCTTAATTCTTTAGTTGGAGGTTAGATTGTCAAAATATTTTGTCCCTCGCACTTCAAAAGATTGAGTCATGCTTAGGTTTATATTAAATACGGAAATTCCTTTATTTTTATTTTTGAATTTACATCGATCTCTCCAATCAAATGCTAAGATGTTACATAAATCAGATAATTTTTTTTAACGTTTATTAAAGAATCATGCTTTATATGAATAAATATTACCACTGAATCAAGAGTAAGAGAAGTTTGTCTTACAAACATTGAAGAAATGGGAGGTTGGTGTACATTCAAAACAAAGATGGGGATTTCTATATTATGGTAAACCATAAAACAATTGAAAATGGTCATCTCATAAAATAACAAAAGATAGTGATACGATTTTTCTTTGGGTAAATTACGCATAATATCCCTTGGAAACATTTCCATATATCCACATAATCTCCATGTGGTTTCATATAAAGTGAAAATTTGACGAAAAATAGCCTCCATAACATCGTTAATTAAAATGCTAGTATTGCCCTTATTAATGTACTAAATCATGACCATCTTGCGTAAAAGCATAAGGGAATTATGTGGATAAACATAAAAATTATAGAAGAATAAGGTAAATTTTCATGCAAATCATAAAGGGATTAAGTGAATAGTATGATCCCATCACACACATTTTTAGAACACGTCTCGTTAATTTCCCTGGTCATTGGTACTTTCCATCTATTTTCCACCTTATATAAAACCACAAATGTGGCTATTTTGAAATCTTAGCAGAGTCATATGGTGATATGAAGAACTACAGAGGATCATATGTAATTTACCCTTTTCCTTTTTGGGGAAGGGAAAATATAGATGATTGTATTGATGCACAACTCTGTTCCATGATCACTCAACTTGGAACTAAGCAAATACAGGATTTAAATAACTTATTTAGTCATTAATTAATCTCTAGTTGCATCTCGAATTAAGTTACCAAATTCGAGAACACAATAAAAGACCATAGGAGTGGTTTCATGATTAGTACCATTCGTAATAAAAGATGCTACAAATTAAGTCCAGGAGCAGTCAGAATACATCCACTTTGAAAACAATTTATTCCTTTCCTACTGCTTTCCTTTTCCTTTCTCTTTCCTTCAAGTATCATCCATGAATCAGTTGCAGTAATTTGATGTAACACCAAAATCTAGACTGTTTGGTCTAATGGTTCAATGGACCTAATACCACGTCTTGGATGGGTACAAGCTTTGCCCGCCCTCCATACACTTCAGGCAAAGTTTCTTCGCCTATGTCCTGGATAAACTCCCTCCTTTGCGCTTCGTTAGTCACGATCTTAATCTGTGTTCATCATTTAAAATCAGCTAGTTAAGTTCGATTTTAGAAAACAAATGTACTTCAAAAAGAAGATCTATACTCGAAAGTTATTCGATTTGGAAGCCTAAACACACTTATATGCTACTTTTTGTAACCATCATCGGTGAATTCTCCTGATAACAAGTTTCAATATAAGAGACAGCTATTAAAAGATGTTGTCATATGTTTCTGCAATCAGACAAAAGAGAGAAAAATAAGCCTCAAACAGCTGAGATTAAGAGAGATCCTACAATCTGTTAACAATGGCAATGCTGATACTATTTGAATTCAGAGAAACGAACGTGGAAATTTCATAAACTGCTCTTGCAGTTGATCACATAAAGAGGCAAACTGTCTGTAATAGATTAAGAAATAATAAGAATGGTAGTTTGACAACTTATTGGCGCATGCTGTGACTGGAAAACTTTTATTTATGTTGAAGATTGAATTAATTAGCTTTATACTCCTGCAGAACAATAATCAACCAGTCCGAAAACAAGAAAAAGGAGGGGGAAAAAAGAAGAGAAAATATCATTATCTGTGGACTTCAAAACTGAATCATCACTAAAAAGATGGATCTTGCATTAGTATTTCTGCGCGTTATTGTCTTGTTTTGACGATTGATAGTTGCGCACATGAGGGTAATCTCTAGCAAGATTTTTAAAGCAAGATTCAAGAAAGTACATACGCTCAAACAGAGAACTTAAATTGCATTTGTTTACGTTTACTAGGTTTAGTGGCTTCATCGTATGTATGGATGCTGGCAGGACTTTAGGTATTATCTGCCTGCTAATTTTAAGATAAATATACAGGAATGTTTGCACATCAAACATACCTTCTCAAGAGTTGCTTTCTCAAGGAAGTATGAAACCATCTTCCATACACTCACGAAGAACCGGGGCATATGTACGATGTAACATCTGGCTAAGCGCTCAGGGTAGTAAGCCTACACATATAAGAGATTTCAATGTAATTTCATAACAAGAAAGAATTGCACAATGCCAAAGTGAATGAGTTGGAGAAGCAAATGTGTTACAGTAAATCAGAACAAGAATCTTTCTTCAGGAAATTGAATGTAGACAGATCTGAGGATTGTCCTTTTCCAGGGATTCAAATTACATCTGACCTTAGGTTTAAAGATCTTAGCCAATAAACTAAACGATCCATGGAGTGACATGATGCTATTACAGTGAAGCAGAACAATAATCTGTCTTAACAAGCTTGAGTGTAGACAGATCTGATGATTGTCCTTCTCCTTGAATATCAAATTCTATTTGACATTAGGTTTGTAGATCTTAGCCCATGACCTATTCATGGTAGATGATCATTTGGAACCAGGCTTTAACATGTTCTATTCATGATGATAAGACTCACGCAGAGATCAATCATTAGTTTGCTAACTGAGTTGAGAATAAGGGGAAGGAGTAGCCTTAAAACCATTTGCCAATAATGAGGTCCTTGAAATACACATAAATAAGGAAAATGAAAAATCCCTTCATCTGAATCTTAAATAAGGTTAATTATTGCTAAAAATTGTTAGAAAGCTAGATGGCAAAAGCCGCTGGAGCAGCAAGAAGAACGTTTATTATCTTATACTAGGCGTTAATGAATGTCTTCCTTTATGCCATCATGATCACTCTGGGTGCCATACCAATTGTATCCTCTTATGAACTGTAAATGCATATCAACTTCTTGATTCCAGTTTCATTTGAGGGCACATATTATTTACATACACATATTGATGGGATCCATTACCCATGTCCGCAAAACAGAACAGATGCATACATTCTCTTTAGCTACAGACCAGTCACCATATTTATATGATGCCCCTCCATAAATAATCTAAATGGTTTTCTCATATAAGACAATCAAAGTGGTTTACCTGTAGGAATTGGAAACCAGTGATTAAAGCACGAGCATCTACATTCTTGTATGAGATATCCTTTAAGTCAAGAATACCTACTAGCTTTTCATCACCGATCTCTCTTCCTTTGAAGGAACTGAAATGAAAATTATGAATTCAAATCAGAATACCACAATCCATTATTCCTACAAGACTTTATATTAAAGATAAAATAAAATAACAGATTGCTTTCATTGTTAGTCTTTTGTTTCCAAGGCAGGGGAGGGACAGTGGGTATAAAAAGGATCATCATTACCCACTACTGTACCCAAACTCCCCCAATAAAAGGGTAATGGCCTATTTCACAGCAGCCCTGTCTCTGTTGATGACAATACCTGATCACTAATAACGCTAATGTGAAAGAGTCCTACTGATACCATTAATAATTCAAGGCTAATAATGTACTAATCTAAGTTATACCTTGCAATGGTTTTGTCAAGTATATGAACAATGAATTCTGCAGCAACAGGCAGAAGTTTGAATTAGTTACAGACTTAACATAGCAACTTATGCGAAACAACTTGAAAGGAGATCTTGATAGAAAGAGAGCCATGTTAAAAATCCACAAAAAAAAGATAGCACTACTTGCTTTCCAAATATAAATCGATACATATGAGCAAGCCTTTTCATTTTCACATACGAAAAAAATAAAAGGACAATTATCTAGTGTCCCTTCTAGTCATGGTTTCACAAACAAGTCACTCAAATAGCCCTGGCAAGTTATCTTCATGCTTAATGAATTTGACCAATCTTGTTAGTCCATGGTCCCTTTCTGCACTTTCTTCAATTAGAAGACTGTATTTGCAAGCTCACTTCAACTTTGGAAAACTGAATTTACACGTAAAAGGAGATTGACCAAATCAAAAGTAAGAAATGACGATCAAGAAACTTCAACCAAAGATTCCCAGTATATGAAATGAAGAAATTAGCAGATTGATCCTCTGAAACGCAATCAAAGCACTCATGATGGACCACTAATATCAGAGGATTATAATTTTTCAATCAACACCTGCTGAAAAATCAAACCCATTGGTTGTACCAATCAATTAATTCCTAGAATTATTAATTAAATTTCAGAAGCTTCCTTCAATCTTCTTCTTTTCTTTTTCTTTTTTTAAGTTTATATATTGTCCAAAAGTTGACTAGCAAGTAGCTGCCCACAAGCCCCCCCAACGCTGTCCATATATGATCTGTCCCTCAACCAAGCTCCCAACAGAATCAACCACAGATTAGTAGGTCATTTCTTCCTCTCAATAGTAAGATCATTGACCTTTAAAGAAATTTCTTATTCAAGTTCCTTCTGGCACAGAATACCTTCCTAATAAAATAATAATACATAATCAAAGCTTGATCTTCAGTATCATAAGAAATTTGATTGCGACCATTACAAGATATTCCAAAAGACTCAAGGATATAATTAAAACAGGCAGAAACTTTTAAATTAGGATTGCCAACTAACTTTGAAATTAGTATGGTCAAGTTTTAATATCGACTTGCCCCCTAATTGACAAGTATTAAACTTGAAATTTAAAGCATATTCAGTAGATCGTCCTGCTCAACTCCATGAAAGTTCATTGGGAGTTCGGCTGGAATATTGACCAAGAGGTTAATTTGAAAAACTCAAAACACAATTTTAAGCTCGTTAAAATGGTTAATTGTCAAAAATTCATGGAATGCACCATGAACAGGACTAAAACAAGGTATGAAGGCATGTTTATAGCATTCAAGCACGAACGTAGTTGGAAATAATCCACATAAATAGCAGGATGATAGAAAGTCATACACGAAGAACGAAAGTTAAAACAAGAAAAGGATAATTACTCTTGAATTGAGCCTGATCCTTGGATGGAAAATGCTTGCTGCCTTTTACAACCATAATTGGGAACCCCTTTTTAGACAAGTCCTGTAAGTAAATTTTCTTAGCTCCAAGTTCATCTTGAATTTCAGAATCAGGTATAAATCCTGACGGGACCAGTGCATCCCTCCATTTCTGCCACTGCACAAACATTTTTGCAGCTTTATCTGTATCCATTGATCTCGCAATCAAGAACCTCATCAGTGTGGGGTCCCCATAATTCTGGAGCCAATAAAGATGCATAAAATCAAACACCTGAACTTCACCATGAATTCCAAAAGCAGAAATCTTGCACAAAAGGGATAGAGCTAAAAAGGGCAACTGAGAAAATTTATTACCTCAGCAAAACCACCAAGCTTTTCAACAGATTTCCTCATCTGGGATAGTGCCAGCTCCTGACTTTTCTCCATTTTCTGGCTTTTTGTGTCCAGCAAGTGATGCTCTTGCTCTGCTTTTTTTCTGGCTTTTTGTGTCCCACAAGTGGCGAATGAATTGAAAAGAGTGTAGCTCTGATTTTCAAAGCCTACCTAAATAAAGGCAGAGTCAATTAAGAGAGATAGAATGTGAGTTGGGAAGTTGACCTTAAGGGCATTAATTGCTGGTAACTGAATAATTCCTTTTCCTACAGAACAAGGGACTGAGGGATCTCAAGGCTTGATATTTGCTGTTAACTGAACAAGTATCCAACAGAACAGGTGAGGGATGACAAGTCTGGCTTGATATTTGCTGTTAACTGAATAAGTCATCCAAAAGAACAAGGAAGTGAGGGACGACAAGTCTTGAGCAGTGTCAATTGCACAAGGCGACCGGAAAGTAGGCGAGATAAAATGTAGCGCAGCGATTTAATGTGCTGACTATTCTCAATTGCACAAGGGATGACAAATCTAGAGCAATGTCAATTGCACCAGTCCATTTGGATTGCTATTTGTTGGAGTTTTTATAACAAAATATTGTTATTTGATATATATAAAATAAAAATAATGAATGAAAAATATGCTTACAAAAATTTTTTGGAGACAAATGGCTTCTCAAACAAGGATACATGAATATTACTATCAATAATATCTTGCCAAATGACATGAGGCCAACCATCCAAGACAAATTACGTCACGCTGTCAAAGGGTGTGTGTCCCTCTCACATCTACAAATGCTTCTTTATTTGAGAATCAAAACGGTTTTACTAAAAACTCTCTCTCTCTCTCTCTATTTTAACTTAGAATATCAACTCTCAAGAGTGTTAAAGAGTTCATCCACTAGCAATGCTCAAAGTTCATTCGTTAATTATTTTTTATTTACGGATTAATCTTATATATATTAATAACGTGTACATTAACAGGCATCGTCGTCAGATATCACTCAATTATTCCTTTACTTTCAAGTGATATTCAACCTACTTTTGATACAATTTTACAGTTGTTGAGAGATCCTCAATTGGATTTGCACGATATATTTATACACAATTCTTGGGTATCTATACCCTGATGGGGACAGGGAACTTAACATGTTCAGGTGTGTGGAGGAAGGAAATTTTGTGATACATAATATTCTTCTGGTGGCATGTGTCTTCATGGGAGGGAAATGGACAAATAAGAAGCGGGAAGAAGCAATGGCTAATTATTAGCCAATCAAATTACATCATGTCGTAACGTGTAGGAATTCTTTCTTTTGTCTAAGGAGTAAACTATTAAATAATTGAAATATATAATTACCATATTAGTCCTCTAATATTTGAGTGGATCAATTTGACTCTCCTTACTTTTGAAAGAGATCAACACTTGACCCTCATGTTTTCAACTTTACCCTATTTGGTCTGTCCGAGCACCGCAACACTATATTAGTTCGCTACATTTGTGATTCTGGAGCAATCAAATTACAGAGGCTTAACCATTTTTTTTAAAACCCCTTTCACTATTTTATTTCTTGTCCAATCTATTGACAGGATAAAAACTTGTAGCACTATATGGCTTATACGACAACACAATTTAAAAATGATTTATCTCATAATATTTAGGAGTTCTCGTGCTTATATCTATTATTCAATTGTCTCATGGTGGCCATATTCTTTCTTCTTTTGTTTTTTTGGTGTAAACTTCAATTGGTCACGACTCAAAAACTAGCAAAAGAAATGGTAATAAACAATCATTCTTTTTTTTTAATTAAAATATTTGCTATAGAAGCAACTATTATGTTTGTCAAAAGGTCACCTCCAAACTCAAAAAGTAGGCCCAATGGAGTTGCAAAAGGTACTAAATTCCAATGGCAAGACTTCACCATCAAGTTCCCAGCAGGCAAGGGAGAAGAGGTATACAAGTATAACGGAAGTTGTGGTTCTCATGGTGTTTGTATTTGTAACCAAGCTTTTCAAAGGTTCAAGATGCACGGCTTCCATTCTATTATTCATCTTAATCAACACAATTTTTCCATTTATGTGAAACAAATTTACAAATACTTTGTATAGTATTTAACTTTTGAAATATGATTAACGTGAAATAAGACAATTGTAACTGATAATCGTTCTTGTCCCAAATAATTTTAAAGGCGTAGTCCGGTAATTGTATGCCACTAAAGAATTAATAACCATAGGATTGGATGTCTTTTGAGTCATAGGGCTCATTATTTTGAGTCCAGAAAGAGATTCAAATAAGGTAGAAATGATTAATCTGTTTGTTAATATTTCAATAATGCGTGCCTCATTTCCACAATCAGTTTCACTATGCTCGACTATCTAATGGTTCAATGGAGTCAATACAACATCTTGCATGAGAACAGGCTTTGCTCGTCCACCATACTCTTCTGGCAAGGCTTCTTCCCCGATGTCCCTGATGACCTCCCTCCTTCCCTCTTCATTGGTTACAATTGTTATCTGTAAACACTCTCAAATCAGCTAAAGATGAAATTGAAAAAAGGAAATCAATTCTAGATAACAAATATGTGAATCGAGGATTTTTAATTCCTCATATCTCAACCTTAGTCACTAAACTAAGACCTCCTCGGCCATAACAGTTACTCTTTAAATGCGTGTCAATCCTGAAAAAGTAGTGTCTTTTATGGAACATGTTAAAAACTTAGACGTACCTTTTGAAGAGTAGCCTTCTCAAGGAAGTAAGAAACCATCTTCCAGACACTCACAAAGAACCGGGGCATATTTAAAATGTAAAGCTTGGCTAAGCGTTCAGGGTAGTAAGCCTGTACAACCAAAGAGTGTTAAGATGGAATTAAGCCACAACCAAAAATCAAGAAGTTGGAAGGAGTAAAGAATTCGATAAAAGTAATTCGTTGGCTGCTGCTAGAAGAAGTTATTTGGCAATCAAGATGGGAATATATGAGCCTAAGAGAGAACAAATTTGCCCTGCGAATAATTTCCTCTCATGATCTCTAAGGAAGAAAAGGGCTACCAATAGACAACCTTTTGCGAATAATTGTATTTGGATTGTCAATTATTTCACTTTATTTACACCTTATTTACATATACTGATTTGTTTGCATCATCAACACATTTTCTAACCACTTTTTTATCTTACATACATCATATCAAAAAAGTACTACGGTACTTTTTCACAAAATTAACTCAAATAATTTACAATCCAAACACACTTAATTAATTGTATCCTCTCATGACCTCTTTAGATGCATCATACACAAATTTGAATCAACAAGATCGTTGCTTAGTTAACACATGGTGATTGCAAGCCAACATGCATGGACTGAGGAAACAAATGTGTGCATTTCTCTCTAATAACTTTACAATATTTATAGTTGTATCTTTTCTTTAACGCAAAAATTATCTATAATTGTAAGATTGCCCGGAAACATATGAAATAGTTTGTATTCATGATTAGAACATTGAATGAGACTTACCTGTAGGAATTGGAAACCGGTTATTAGACCGCGGGTATCTACGTTTTTGTATGAAATATCCTTTAGATCAAGAACAACGGCCAACTTCTCATTTCCAATTTCTCTATCTCTGAAGGAACTGAAAGGAGCAAATGCTAATTGACATCACCGTATAAGATTATCATCTTGACTACTATTGTAAAAGAGCTCAAGATGGAGACTATGCTAAAGTCTCCCAAAATGGAACAATTGGTAATGCACAACTAAAGATATAAGCATTAAAACAGTTTACACAGACACAACACACACAGGAAAGCCAAATTTCAGTCTACCTCCCAGCATTAGAGAAGGCAAGCCTTGAAAAGATAAAAGTATCAGAATGATTAGAGTTAGAAACAATTTTCGGTGTTAGGTCCCAGCATGCAATCTTGGAATTGAACTTCAGGAAGCTAGTTATTGAATGTTCATGTCAGGAGAAAGAAATTCTCAAGTTTTCAGTCCCAAGTGCTTAAATCCACATCACATCCTAAGTTTTTCATTATGTAGTCGGGGGAAAATTTTCTTTCTGTTTCTTTTGTTTCAGCTATTATGCTAACTGATCCTGCTGCAAAAGGGAAACCTAATCTCCTCAAGTTATTTGACAAAAAGACCTAAACTGTGAGCAAACCACCTCTCTCCAAGATTCTCAATTTCAAAGCTTTCAAGATTTCGAGTCTCTCTTACTCTCTCACCAGCCCTCTACACAGTGATATTAACTTCACATTACAGAACAACATGTGGATTGTGTGATGACTATTTCCGGTCTTTATGTTTTTGTTTCCCATTCATGGTGGATGCTGAAATACAATGTGGCTCGTATCAAAGATAATATAGTTCTAATTTTCAACATCTAGCAAACTAGCCGGTTCACTAGAACAGAGGATGGCTCTTTAAGAACCTTGTCTACAAGTATGCAGCATTACTGTAAAGCAGTTCATTTGTAGTTTTTCTATTTGAAGACTGGTTATGGAATCAAGGATAAGTCGCAGCAAACAAAAAGGTTGGAATCTTGAAATATAGAAGATCCATCTTTTTGACTTAATCACAATTCAATCACCATGTACTCAACAGAAATGGTACCTTGCAATGGTCTTGTCCAGTAGATGAACCACAAATTCTGCATGAATGGGGAAAGGTTTGAATTAGGTAGGAACTCACATTAGAGTAATAGTTGCTGCACAAGAAAGGAGAATGGAGTGGGAGAAAGATGCAAAACATAGACATGATTAGGCTACTTCCATTTCCATTTTGCAATGGTTGAAGGGAAATGATCTACTCTACATTTCATTTGGATTTACACAATCATCTTATACCTTTTTTTTTTTTTACGTAAAAACCTACTCCTACTCCTGGGGAGGGGGAACCTACTCTATGGCAGTAGCCTAACTGAGCCGGAGAAACCTAACGGGGACTGAACCACCATTAGACCAAACGGATACACCATGCACCCGTATGAATTTAGAACAAATCTCTTATAGAGGCACATTGATGGAAGGCAAAGTTTGAACCTTTGACCTCCCACTCCACAATTAATGTGGTAGTCAACCCTCTAAAGGGAGTTGGTTTACACAATCATCTTATACACTTGAATCTTTTTGAGAAATTTTGTAAGTTTGTATTCTTCCTATGCACCATATTTAATGTAGGATACCTGTAATTTGTATTTGAAAGGTACTTCACATTGCTGTCACTGGGGTTAGGTGTAAAAGGAGATTTGCCATATTTATTGAAACAAGACAAAGAAAATTCAACAGATTGACTAAATCAAAAAGAAAGAAAGAAAGAGGTATAATTAGTCAACAGCAGACATAAAAAACCACCAATACTTCAAAAACAAAGAGAACTAAAAATGAAACCAGCAGGTTGACCAATAATACAACTACGGCGAATCAAGATCATGAATCAAAGACCACCATTCATTGTTGAACAATAATACTACGACTAATCTAAGATTATGAATCAGCATTTGATAAAAATTTCAACTTGTGAGACTAATTAACAAATGCATCAAATAAATTTGCGACACGAAAGAGTAGAAGGGAGACAAGGATCACATGTGCCAGATCAAAAAAGTAACCATCATGCAAACTTTAACATATTTTCTAACTACTAATTACAAGCCTACAGGCTGTCCTAATAAACAAAATCAAACTTATAAAACGCAAAACACCCTCCTAATAAATTATTAGTAAATAATCTTCAATGTCGATTTTGCACATAATGCAAGAAATTTGTAAAAGCCCCGATGAATATTTAAAGAAGCATAAACAAATGAGCAATGAATGCCAACTAACTTGGAAGAATCATCTACTGCTTGAAAAGTCTCAAGTCAACTATACGAAAAGATGTTGCTGACTATTTTATACCACCAACATAATTGAACTATTTATTTATAACAAGTCACGTCATGGCCTAATAAGAAGACAAAATGAGGCATAAGAGCATCACTACAGCAATCAAACAAGAATAATATTAGAATTAAGAAAAGGAAAATTTCAAAAATCTCTCCTGATATTTTTCATAATATCACTTAGCATCCCCTCAATTTTTTAAAATCTCCCTTACCTCTATTGGATTGACTTTTTTTTTGTAACATGTTAGCTCCTTTGAAATAAATGCAAGAAAGATAAAATTTTTGTTCCAGTACTACCCTTATGTTATCCTACTTATGAAGCTTACAACAACAATGAAAAAATGAAATAAGGTTAAAATGTTAAAAAAAATGAAAATATGAACAGTTATAAATGCAATAACGAGTAATTTTGTAAATATACAACAATTATTACCTATTACAAGAAATGATGTTTCAACAAAAATAAAAGGATATTTCTAGATATATATTTGGTTATTAGATCATTTTTTGAATAATTTATTAATTCTGACTTATTTATAAATTTTTTTTTGTATAAGCAGGATTTATATTATAACCACAAGTATGAAGAAATTATTTTAATTTTCAGTACAACCTAAATTTTATCATGTGTTAAAATATATTTCTTACAAAATTTTATTGACTTCCTTATGACTATCCTACAAAATTTTTTAAGGTATTAATTACTTACCAAATCCTTTTAAGTGGTTGAGTTTGACTAAATTTAATTTACCCACATCCTTTACTATTTCACAATCTCGATATAGAGAAATATGAACCAATATTGAATAGTAATTCGGTTGTTTTATTATCTATATTTTTTATTTAAAAGTTCTCTTTTTATTTTGACTTTTTGGTTAAATAGTTATTAAGAATACAAGGTAATGTCGTTAATTTGTGACCTTTAACAAGACATTTACTCTTGTCAAGCTGACAGTGGAAATAAAAATGAGATTTTAAAATCGTCAGGAGCTATGAGAAACCTCAGGGGTGGTTTCCAAAATTATCCCAGTAAGAAATAGCCCACATGAACTAAATAACTAGTACTAAGAATCACAAAACGAAGGACAGAAATCTTAAAGACAAGATGAAAGCATTTGGATAATTACTCTTGAATTGATGCTGATCCTTGGCTGGAAAATGCTTGTTGACTTTTATAAGCAGCACTGGGAACCCTTTTCTGGATAAGCCCTGTAAGTACAGCTTCTCAGCTCCAAGTTCATCCTGAACTTCAGAATCCGGAATAAATCCTAATGGCACAAATGTAGTCCTCCATTTCCGCCACTGCACAAACATCTTTGCAGCTTTATCTGCGTCCATTGATCTTGCAATCAAGAACCTCATCAATGTGGGGTCTCCATACTTCTGCAAAGATCAAAACTTTAACCCCCCAGGCCAAAAGGACAGGATCTTGCAGAAAAGGGATAAAGCTAAAATGGGAAACTCAGAAAAATTCAATTATTACCTCCGTGGAAGTACCAAGCTTTTCAATTGATGTCCTCATCTGGTAAAGAGCAAGTTCTTGACTTCTCTCCATTTTCAGGCTTTTGGTAGTCAACTGAAAACTGGTCTTTGCTCTGCTCTGCAATCCGCAAATCGGTTCAACTACCTAGCTATTACTAGTATATACTATATTTAAGAAGCGTTGGAGAGTTGGTGTGGGGGGAGGGGGGGGTGCCTGATTTTCAGGGCCTACGTGGCTACATGAAAGTCTTAAATAAAATGTGACATAATGGAGAGAGGGAATGGAGGGCAGTCGCAGAAGTTGACATTGGCTGGTTTGTTGAATGGACGAGGAGTCAATTGAGCAACAGAACAAAGAGGAAGACTGGAAGAGACGAACAAAAAAATAAATGTACAGGCTACCTCAGCAAAATGTGCACCGATGTGCTACTCAAATGGCGGGACTTTGTGTACAATTCTGATGGCAACACACGCATGCCAAGTTTGATGGTCATATAAAATTCCTGTACCAAAGAAATTTGAAACTTTTTTTATCACAACTTGTTACCGTTTTTATAGATAGTAAAAGATGTGTTATAATGATGTAATGTATATGCTCCTAGGATTGGCATGGATGGTCGCAGGCTAATAGTTACAAACCTGATGATCGTGTGTTCGAATCTTTCTTTTACTGGTTGAATATATCGGGAGCAGGGTGTGTTCTCACAGGGGATTAGTCCAGTATAAGTTGGGATACTCCCGTGTTAACAAAAAAAATAGTATAATGTATATAAAATAAAAAATGATTTAGCATTAATAAACGCTGATTTTGTCTTTTTAGCCCACTCATTTTTTAACTTAATTATTTTTCACTACTTTTAAAAAAGCTTGTTTTAGACACTTTAAAGTTTGCCTCAGAATAAAGGTTTGGCTTGCTTAAGGTGGGCTGAATATGCTTAAATTTTTATGATAATGATAGAGGTCAAGCAATGTGTTCAATCATAGTAAAGCTAACAAAGATTAAAAGTTCTATAATCACGTTATCAACTTTGCTAATCTCCTTGCAAAAAGTTATTCCAATTTTGTGCTTTCCCCAATGCTTAAACAGAAGAATCTTACCATTTATCAATCAAATGTCTAGTGCAATTACACCTGCTAATCTTTTAGAGAATCCTCTCTTGTGGGGAAGTAGGCATGTTGATGTTTGTGGCCAAAATTTTGGCGTTCAATTAAACTTGGTGCATGTGTTATGCCTTCATGGACAGAAATGGTCACTAGTGACAACTGACAAGGATGACCCAGAAGAGTAGGGTAAACCCCTTTCTGTATCTTGCTTTGTATCTTGCATCCATGGTTCTCGTGTGTGGGACTCTGGGCCTGTTATGAGGCTGATTTCTTACCTCTGAAATTTCTCAACAAATGTTGCTCATGTCTTTTCTTTTGGCCAGAAATACTTGTCCAGTTTCAGATCTTTTGTCAACAGAGAGAATCAGTTCCCTAGATGCCACTTTAATTTTCTTGGAATCGTTTTCTTTTTTTTGGAACCAAACAAGAATAGTGGAATCTAATTTACTAGATTCCACTATCAAAAGTTAGACATATCAATGGTTAAGATTAGTGTTGAATCTACCACGTCCAAACCCAAATTTAATAAATTTATTCATGCATAAATCTAGATTCTCGTGGGTTTGAAAGAGAAAATCTAAACCTAGACGTGTGAGGGTTTAAAAGTATTTTTATAATATGCAAATAAATTAAAAATAAAAAATGATAAATGTGAATTTCAGAGATAATAATATTATACAATTACCATTTTCAAGTGACAAAGTTAGCATTCAAGAATATTGCATCCAAGAATTATGAATTAAAAGTAAAAGATATTATTAACTAATTAGTTATAGTTGCTTCAAGGTCTGGATTTGGGTCTATACCTGAATTATATGACTATATGAGATATGCCAGTACATACAACCATGGATGTTTAAAATTAAATTTTATTAAGTTACTGGTAAAATGTGATTATACATAATTTATTCTTTTCTTTCTTTTCCAAAGTATTTAGTTTTTGTTTTCTTTGTATACGTAATCCAAACAAGATGGTTAGAAACGATTTTCTCTACTTTAATTTACTATGTGTTTTTCTATTAAAATCATTTCCTTTCTATTAACCTAAACATCACCTGAGAGTTGTTATTTTTATTACAAATGATGGAAATTTCTTAGTAATCATGTGCAATAATGGACCCTATAAATGAAAGAAATAATTCAAAAAACATAACATATTTTAGCATATTTTATTTATTTTTTATCTATTGTGATTTGTTTTCCTTGAAGAGGCCATATTTTATCTTGTCCAAATCTTGTTCAAAATCTCCCAAATTCGAATACTAAGAGTATAAAATTGAAGATGTAAGTCTTGATTCTAAATTAACAAAATTTCCTCTCCAATTCTTCAAATTTGCTATTTTATACAGTTCTATGAAAAGTAGCCGTTGTTAGTGAATTCTACTGTATTCATGCTAGTATTGTAATTTGGACAGCAAGCCCAACCGCATTGGCTCCCAATCCCGAAGACACACTAGATGGCGGATGATTTCACCAAACTTGAATTATTGCAAACCGAGCAAGCTCACGGGCTGCCCCTTTACAACATCTTCATCTGACCAAAACCAAGTTACAAGAATTTGAATTGGTTTGACACAGAAAAATTAATACCATGAAAAGGAAGGTGGTTGCCACTAAAAAAGTAAAATCTAACATTTTTTATATATAAAAACTCTTGCGTATGAGTCATGTGGTGATTTTAGATTAAAAAGTGGTTGAAACTTAGGTTGGGACCAAAATTTGTGAAATTGAATTTGTAAGGAATAATATAAAGTTAATATTTTAAAAGTGGAAGATGAAAAAATTTATGCAATGAAATATGATAGATATTTTGAATGATTTTTTCTAAAAATATTTATTATTCAATATGCAAGAATTGAATTTTTTTCAACTATAAATATTTCTTGTAATAATAATTAATAAGAAACTAATTTCATGACCATAACCCAGTTGGTACCAACATGGCGTGTTAAGCTCGGGATCGTAATTCTGAAAACCGGACTAGTATGCTAAGCACCTCGTTACTTGTTAGTAATAACAAAACTCAGGTTTTGATGCAAAAAAGTCATTAATTCACTCAAGATTTCCGGGTTCCATCCATCATCAAGGCCAGGTTTGTTAAGCCAACCCTACAGCCGGTTGACTTATTTCAGTTCGGACCCAATTGACAAAAGATGTCCACGCTGAGTTGTCTTGTTAACACTTCTTCTGCCCACGATGGAGAGTTCACTCTACTTCCACAGTAGAAGCAACCCCAACTCCATCTGACCAAAACCAAGTTACAAGAATTTGAATTGGTTTGACACAGAAAAATTAATACCATGAAAAGGAAGGGTATATCGCAAATGGGCATCCCTGTAGAGGCCATTTATCCATTCTCACGCAGGAACGAGTGTAAGGAAATGGAATCAAGAGCAGATCATTTTTCCGCCTCATTGTCACTCCAAAGATCAGAGCCATGTCAAATTCTTCTGGTTTCAGATCACCATTGTGCTAGTGCCAGCCCAACAGTCGGTTGAGAAAATGCTATGCCTGGACAAACTCTTCCTCCACCATGTACTCAAAATCATCTCCTCTGAAATCAATTTTAGCATCAAGATCCCCATGCATTAACGATAATTCTTGCATTCTCTTGGCAATAAGAGTGGAACACTTGGGTGTAGCCTCAGGATCTCTTTGATGATTGCACGCAAGTATTTGAGCTCATGAAGGCGTTGATTCATCAACATTTCCTTTGTCATTGAAGATGCTTCTCGCCTCATCTTGTGCCCTTTTCATTATTTTTGGGTTTTTGATCGTTTGCGAAATTGCCCACTCCATGGCCGTTGCTGATGCCTCACTACCAGCAGCAAAAATGTCCTGAAACATAAACAGAACATCTTTTTTTTATACCAGTGATTACATATTTTACTAGACCACAAGATTCGAAGATACATAAAAAATTTTCATTCCTTGAAAATTGTATTTCAAGATTAATCCCGTCCATCAGATTTCAAATTAAACTCATTCTCACCGTTACCTGCACCCTAGAAGTCAAAGTGTGACTGGAGGAGCCCCAGACCCGTGCATTGACATCACACAAAGAAATTCTGTGCAAAACCTCTCGAAAAATACCCCTATAAATTATTCATCAATGAGATAGTTCCTCCCTCCGTCCCCTGAAGATAGGCTCACTTTCTTTTTGTGTCTGTTTTAAATTATAGGCTTATTTCCCTTTCTAAAGAGTAGTTAGTTTATTATTTTACTAACATACCCGTATCTAATGTATATAGTTATTAGCAAATGCACCACTCCATTAGTTAATTATTCTATCTGGAATATTAAACAGAACACTAATAATTAGATTTACCATTTTAAAATATAGTAACATGTGCCACTTATTTTGAATAAATGATCTAATATTAATAAGAGGTATTTGAGGAAAGTAGAAGCAAAAAATAATTGTTGTAACTACACTAACTAAATTTCTTAATTTATTTGTAAATAGAAATAGGCCTATTTTTATGAGACCGAAGGAGCAAGCATGGAAAAATAGTGGGAACCCAATCACTAAACAGATGTCATACTAGTGGACGGATTTCACACCTTTAGGCTAATTTCACCCCACCCCCCCGGCCGACCAAAACAAAAAAGAACTCTTAGACACTTTCATGATTATTTAAATTCTAAAATATAAATAAAAATTCAAACAGTTTTATATTTGTCTGTAATGTTGCTGAAATCCCTAATCCTAGAAACAACAAAAAAAATTTTGTGGACGAACATGCAAAG
Organism: Coffea humblotiana; assembly: GCA_023065735.1. Taxonomy (NCBI): domain Eukaryota; kingdom Viridiplantae; phylum Streptophyta; class Magnoliopsida; order Gentianales; family Rubiaceae; genus Coffea; species Coffea humblotiana. The sequence continues at coordinate 9,126,019 of CM041218.1, read as the reverse complement.
CTTAAAAAACTATTCGACTTTGAATTTTACTTGCTAGGATAACTGCTTTGATGTTTGTATCAGTTAGTTGAAGTTCAAAGTCACCAAATTTCTGAATATTGAGAAGAACATCAACGAGATCCTCCACTATCATGTTTTCCTACTTTCACTTTCTGTTTATGGTCATCGAGAATATTGTCTCGAGCATTTTATCAGCCTGCTTGTGTCCTTTCTCCAACTTAAGCCTTAGAGGATTCATCACTTGAAGCAACTTAATAGAAGGGTACATCTCGGCTAAGCTGAACCCTGACGCCAGACTACTGGTTTCATCTACAAGCTGTATAAAATTTTCTGTGTCTTTGTTTCTTTTTTCAAATGCTGCGCGACTCGTGACGCTATAGGTGAGATTGAAAATGCTTCTGCTTAAGTTGAAAATCGATCCCTTTTGTGAATAAACCAAATTAATGAGATTGAAGACCTCATCTTCTCTAATCGATTTGAAAGTTTGCACGCGCTGTGGACTGAGAAGTTCCATCTTGCAGATTTTTCGTAATTCTTTCCAGTATTTGCCATAGGGAGAGAACATAATAATGTCACTGAAATTATAAGAAGTAATCTTGAATGCCACGTGTCTTGAAAATTTCTTTGGCCATTTCAGGTGAAGTGGCAACAATGGTTGAAATTTCACCAAACTTAAGGTGCATCTATGGTCCATATTTCTTTGCTTAGTCTCTGAGCAAGTGATGGATTGGAGAGCCAAAAAGTCGATGCAATGTTTCCTATGATAGGCAGTGGTTTAGGCCCCCGGGGGAAGCCTCAATCTTGAGTTTTTCCCCGAGGGTCTTTCGAGGACTTTGACTACCATGACATAGAAGACAAGGAAAGAAGTGAGGAAGAGAATGAAAGCTGTTGAAGATTGAAGCAACAAAAGTGCAATTTGAGTGATCGATGTTTGCTTGGTGAAGTACTGGTTTTATAGGTGATGATACATTTAAAAATCACTTATTAATTTGGCATCGCTAGAAATTATTAATATTTTAAAAGGTGAAAGCGTTGGGTGGAGCACTTTACGTCCGTTCAAGTGGAACGAAAACCCTGAGGCGTGGGACGTAAGTCTCACAAATTTTGATTTTATAAATATATAAAATAATGTAAAATAATACTACAAAATTATAATATTCATACATATATGTGTGTGTGTATATGTTACTAATAAATATAAAAAAATTGATAAAATTAAGAAAGTTTCAAAAATATTATTGTTGTCTAACAAGTAAAATCACAACTTAATTCTAACTCATACATTAGCCATCTAGAATCATGTTAATAAAAAATAGTTAGATTTTGGAATCAAAAGAAAAGGCAAAAAAAATATGAAACAAACTCATGATGCTTTTTTTTTTATCCTTCTTTTGGTAAGTGAGAAAATTTAAATTCAAAATCTCTTATTTACAATCCTTCCCATCTTATAATCCAATCTAACTCTTCCCCGGTTGAGACCGGAGACATGAGATAAGTTAGAAGTCCTTTTTCAACTTTTTATTTGGCAAGTCTTTTTTCAACTTACCACAAAATAAGTCGTGCTGGGCCCATTTTTTAGCAAACTAATACGGAAATGTTGTTGTTAACAAATTATTCTTTCTTTCACAGCTGAGTATGATTGTTTGCAGATTCCACACTCTTCTTTCTGGGATGATTTGGTTTTTTTTTTTTTTTTTTTAACCAATCATCACATATCTACAACTACTACTGACCTACAGGGAGGGTACAGATCCAATTGAATCATCAAAAATTCAAAAGGAACTGAACCGCTACCAAACCCATCCCAAGATTATTTGATTTTTATTATTTTTTTTATCTATCATCACATATCTATAACTATTACAAATCTATAGAGGCACTGCACTTGGGCATTTTTTTTGGCCCCCTACTTTTTTTTTGGATAATTAATTGTATGAATTCCTCTTAATTATCACTGACTTATGCTTTACTCTCTTGAACATTTTTTTTTTAAATATTTAACCACCTTAATGATATATTTGGACAAAACTGTCTTTGCATTCAGAAAATGTTAATGATAGTCCTTTTTTTTTTGTTGTTTTGTGGGTGAGGTGGGGGGGGGGGGGGGGTTGGGTTGTTTTACGTGGGGTAGCATTTTATTCCCATAACAGATTACAATGAGAAGTTCTGAACTTGGCAGAAGCCAAACCAGCAACACTGTCCAAAACAAACAACTAGTACTCTCATTCATTTTAAGTAAACAAACAGAATACACTCACGCTAAGAGGATACGGATCCAAATTTCATGCTTCATTTGTCAACAAGTATTCGTATTCTTCATTAAATTTACAACCATTCCTTTTTAGGCAGTTGCAATTAAAATGAAAAGTAAGGATATTTGGTCTTTTATTTTTTTTATCTTCTTTTTTTCCCTTCTCTCCCTCTTGAATTTTCCCATTCAATTTCCTACTAGAATATTGACCTTCTTTCTTTTCTATTTAAATATCTGCAGCATAACCCAACTACCTCAATTAAATATGAGAAAAGCAAAGTTTCAATTGTACAACCAATACTCAATTTTCCAACTCTATTAACAAGTAATCGATAGACCAGCAGCATCCCTGCTCAGCCATCCACAAGCAACCATAGCAAATTACTTTGGTTATTCTAGCTGCGGTTTGCATTCTAAGATGTGTTGATAGAACCATAAAATATGATGTTCAATTCCTTATATAGGGTTACTTTCCACAATATACATCCTATTTTAGGATACACATACGGGTACCACAATCACGTTTAGGCCAGGTAACAACAGAAAATTTTGACCATTATGCAGCTTGCTCACACTACTATACAATAAGTGAACAATTCTGAATCTCCAATGTGACCAATAAGGCAATAACTACACAATTATGTAGGCTAGCTGCCTTCAAGATGAATGATTCCATACATAATTTAAATTTTTGACTTAAAAAACTTATTGCTAGAAACTAAAAAAAAAAAAAGCTGGTAACAATGCCAGATTGTATGTTGATACTGTCTAATCATCACTACCAAGACAAGTTCTAGAATAAATACAAAGAGCTGAATGAATGTACCACTTTCTACTCAAATTTTATACAAGCATTAAATTTTCAGAACCTGAAACTGAATTCTCCGGACAAATGCTGACATGAATGGTTGTAGGCACTCAAGGAACGCAGATCCTCATGTTCACGTTCGGAACAGAACAACTCTGCATCATGGTAAATTAGAGCCGCCCAGTTTCTTATCAACGCACTCCACCAGCCTAAAAAGATGCACCAACAGAAAATCTAAGATAGTTATTCAATTTAAGAGCCAACACTGGTGCATCTGTATTTCTACATCCTGACTGAACTGCAAATTAGATCAGACATCCACCCCAAGTGAGAAACAATGACTTCATTGCTTTGAGAAAGTAACTCAAAAGACTTAAACTTCAGAAATATACAAGACATATTACTGTAAAAGCTACTAAAAATTCAAAAGCCCCAGAAAATATAAGATTGTAAGCATTTCTTTGCCAAAACCCACTAGCAGATGTAAGCACATTCATGCACACACGTCTAAAAACTTTACCTAATCTGAGAAGACACTCATAACGTCAGCAGGGGAAAGACGCCGTAACATGGGAGCTCCCACTTTAGCATTTTCAACAAGGTTCATGTTCGGCTCCTGCTTCACGTAGTTTGCATTGTTCTCTCCATACATCTTTTCTTGATTCAGGTTACCAACTGGCAAACCAGCTTCATCCACAGCAAACGACTAGGAATTGATGTCCCTCTTCCAACAAAGGCAGTACTCTTAAGCATTCCATGATCAAACATTTGCCCAGAAGTATCATAAGAGTCTTGCACAGCTGACATATTAGGAACGATGGCTGACAACTGTCTGGCTGGGCCAAATCTTGAGGCTGAATTCTGAACATGAATGCCCACACCATTATCTGCATTGACAGATCCAGATGACAAGGTTGGAGAGATTGAACCAGCACCAGATAGCCCACCAAGCATGCTTGAAGGTTTAATTTCCGCATCTCCCATCCTCCCAGAGTTCAATGAAGAAATATTTGATTGAGGTAACAGAATGCTGTAATCTATGATGGAAGTTCCACTAAGGCTGCAACTTTGATTGACAGAAGCGAGGCCATTTCCTGTGTGGAAGTTGGCTGAAGAATGGGAGGGAACCACAAGACAAGAAGGCTGTACATTAATTAAACGACTAGGCTCTTGAAGTGTAGAATGTTTCTGTGGTTGTTCTTGCTGCTGTCTATGCTGTTGTTGCTGACGCTGCATTACGCTCAACATCACATTACCATTCTGACCGGTTAAACCAGCAAAGCTATCACAATTACCCATGTTAACAAGGTTTCTTGATGGCCAGGCTCCAGGTCCAGAATGAGTATTATCAGCAGAAGTAACAGTTTGAGAAAATTGCTTGGACATGTTGGATGGGCATTTCATCAATGGCTGGCCGTAAGCAACATTCTGATCAAGAGCTATGCACTTGGATACTGGCAGAGATGCTTGTAGTAAATTTGTTTGGTCCATTCCAGGCAATACCAGGTTACCCGTTGGTCGATTTAAAAACTCGGCATGCAATGCTGCCAAAGTTTGTGGTGGAATATTACCAGAGGCAGCTTGAATATCAAACCTTCCCAGTGAACCTACTTTTAGATTTGGCTCAAGCGCCCCACAAAAGGAACTTGGAAGGCCAGCCTGCTGTTGGGCTACTCCACTTAACCTTTTTAAATACAGTCTAAATTTCTGCAATACAGATTATGAAAAAGCTTCAAGGATTCATATATCGAAAGCTAAAGTTATGACAAGCAACAGATCATGAATTCTACCCGATGGATAGCATTATCAGGACATGGAAAATGACATGATAGACCACCAGTAGCTGAAAACATGCAACCCAGCTATTTGCAATCAAGTTGTACATGATAACTACAATGCATGCCATGGCACGCATGCAGACTTTCATCTCAAACTTGACACAATAAATACCATAAGCATGCACGATTCTTTATCTAAAGGTGCAAGGTGAAAAGGATAACTGATTAAGACACTTAACTTGTGTTAATGATGCATTTCAAACCACATGCATACACAAGGAGAACAACAAACAGAATCAAGGTGTGCAACTAATTGGAAACCGAACTAACTATGAAGCGTTCTTAAAATGTTTATAATCAATAAATAATAAAGACTAGAATCTGTTTTTAGCTTATCACCTTAGCTTTTTGGCCTTTTAGCATAATTTAAAATAAAAGAAGTAGATTATGAGAAGCAACCCCAAGTTACCTTTGCAAGTGCCTTTTGACATTTGAGTTTAAAAGCAAATACATGCTTTCAACATTTTTCACATCCTTTCTAATATTCACTTTCATTTACACAGATATGAAGCATATGAAAAGGACAATAGGCTTCAAGCAGAGGAGAGCCTGTTCTTCTCTCCTCTAGTTGGGTGAAGTTGTTCTTCAGTAACCAGAATCTCAACTGCCATGTCTGTTTTAGTTAAAACTCCAAAAACCAAGAAAATAAACAACATTAAGATGTATTTACAGTGAAGGCACGACATACTTGTGAATATTTGTCATGATCCACCCCATAAGCTGACACACACTATCAACCGCACGGGGGCCGGGGGACTTAAGTGTCAAATTGTTTCTCAATTATTTGAAACCTATCCTTTGGTATTTGAGGAATTTGAAAAAACTTTGAGAAGGAAGACAGCAAACAAGGCAAAAGTAGATGCTAGACACTTTTTACCACAAGCACAACCACCCTAATGTGCAAGTGTACAAGATTAACTCCATGTCCTAAAAAAGGTAATATTTATCTCAAACATATGATACACGAAAATTTTAAGCAACGCAGAAGTTCTTACTATCACTAAAAAGAGTTAAGCTTATATGCACAAGTAGCTTTAGATAATATGTCTCGCACTCTCATATTGCTGCTCTCCTTTCAACTTTAGAATCAGTTACATAGCTATGATTAAACCCAAGCAGAAACCTCCCAGTCAAAAAGAGCAGAAAAAACCATGATTCTATTTATTTCTTTATTTATGATTGAGTAAATTATCTTTACAAAAAGAATGTCAAAGTAAATCACAATTCTACCAAATTAGAAAGCTCTGTACAAGACAGCACTTCCCATAATATCTCATTTTTCCTAAGAATATGTGCATGTGAAGCAGAATTGCATATGACTTTTCCAGCTATATAACGGTGGGGTTTTTTTTTGGGGGGGGGCGCTTCTAATGCTATTCAGTTTTGCCCTCAGTGATATTCAAGAACCTAGCTACTTGTTAATTATTCAATAGCCAAAAAATGCTCCTTTCTTCCACATTTCACCAAGAGGTGGAAGGGCTTAATCATGTTATTCCACCTGCAGAAACAACGGATGCTATACATATCCCGTTCTAATCTTGCATCCACCAATTTTGATAGTTCTATGTACACAAAAAGTCAAATACAAGGAAGGGAAAATATCAGATGTCAAGAAAAAAAAATTCTAATCTGCCATAGATTCCAACCTGCAAATGGCTTGCCACGTTCTCTCTTGTTAATCCTGGTACATTCATCAATTCCAGAATCCTCTTCGGCACAGCCTCTATACAAGGAGACACAAAGTTGGGAAAAAAAACCCACACAAGAAAGCAACAAAACAAGCACCAAGAACACAAATACCATATGTAGCTACCTATCTGAACTTTGAGAAAAACATATAATTTAGGAAAAGGTAGACCAGAACTACCAAAACCAATACTGACATGTATTTCAAAAAAAAAAAGGCAAAAGTTCATACTATCAATCCCCAGGTGGTTGACGGCACTAACAAATTGTTGATGAAGCTCAACCGACCAGACTACACGCGGCTTCTTTGAAGTAGTAGGGTCATCACTTTCTATCTCGGTATCATCTTCTTCTTTAGTATCTTTCCTTCTCTTCAATGATTTTTCAGCCGCTCCTTCATTAAAAGAAGAAGTATATTCAGCATCATCAATTCCATTTTTCAGCCGATCATTATCTTCCGGGCCACCCGAGTGCTCATGTTCTTTACCCACATTACATCTTTTTCTAACTACATGCTGCCAAATATTCTTCAACTCTTCAGTACGTATAGGCTTAATCAGATAATCGCAAGCCCCATGTCTGATTCCCCTCATGACGAGGCTGGTTCTGTCATCTCCAGACATCACTGCAGAACAGAATAGGTTGTTAAGTAAAAAAAGAATTTTAGACTATCTAAGCTAGCAAAAAGAAATTCCACTTACTTATAACAGGAAGGTCCATTTCCAAGCCAACAAGCTCAAGAAGTTTAAAGCCATCCATATCGGGCATGTGAACATCACTCAGCACAATATCAAAAAAACCTTTCCTTTCCCTTAAGAGGTTCAAAGCAACAGTAGCCTGGGAACAAGTGGTAACTGCAAGTAACTCCACATTGTCAAATAAATCAAAGGACATAGTAGTTCATAAATGAGAGTAGGCATTAAAGAGAACCAAGAAAAGAGAAAGTGACTGATGGTTTAGAACAACTACCAAATGCAAAAAAATCTAAATCATCAAAAATCTTGATGAGAACTTGCACAAATTCATTGACATATAATAAAAATGCTAAGGTAATTAATTTAGGATTCTTACACAATTTTTTGGCAAAAGAACATCGTGATCCAAAAGCATGAGCACAAAAGAATAATCACTTTTAGTTAGCTTATATTTTTACTTGTGTTTATTTTATTCTTATTTGACAAATGGGGAAAGGAGGATAAAAGTGAATGATTTAGATTTTGGTTATCCTTAATTAAGTACCAGAATTTATTCTGAACGTGATTTTGAAGCATAACTTGGCAATGATGGGCATAACATCCTTTTGTTCCTTTCTGTGAACTATGTTCCACTGAGGACGTTTTAAATGAAAATTTTCTTGAAGTTTCAATGCCAAATAAAAAGGACTCCTAAATGATCTTTTTGATAGTTTGCAATACACATGGGAAGGGAGAATGTCAAAAATCTATACAATCTTTTTCTTAAATAAAAAAATGAATTTCCTCCTTTACTGACCATACGCAATTGAAAAAGAGGAAAACAAAAATGTTTAATGAGGTATGACCACAGTAGGTTAACTAATTTGATTCCAAAGATATGCCAGAGAAATTGTAACATTTCCATTCTCAGTCTACAAGTATTTCAAAAGAAGTAGGATATTCATAACTAATACTTTCTGAATAAGCAAAGTTAATATATCTCGACACCCAATCAAAAAGGACAATAGTTCAGGAAAGTTAATGCAATTTTTGTTTGCTTTACAGGTTGAGTATGATAAGGAGACATCATTGATTGTACAACCTGAAACAGGCAAAATACTATGACATAAAGCAAATAAAACATTATGTTAACTTCCTTAACAAAAGCAAGAGATTTTATATGACAAGGAGGAACCAATATGGCTCTCTTACATGTTGTATGATACATAATAGAATATAAGAAAGGTAACCCTTCACTTTGAAAGCTTTTAAAAAATTGTTCGAAGCTTCCAATTTTCGCATAAAAGAAACACTCAATTATGCGCCGGAACCAATATTCCGGAGACCCAAATCATATACATATGAGAAATGGGAAATTCATGTCCAAAAGGTAACTAGAATCTACATTAAACATTAAAAAGCTCCTTATTTTAGAATAAGGAGCACCCATTAGTCATGATCATCATCATGTCTGAATACCGGAAAGTAAAATCATCTATCAAAATCATGTCAGAGGAATAGTAAACAAGATCAAGGGAGTTAACTTAGTATCACTCAGTGTCAGATTGCGCCATTCAGTTGAGAAGAAAACAAAAAGGAGGGAGAGGGGGGGGGCGATTGAATTAAAAGAAGGACTTATCATATTCCAAACAAAATGGCACAAGTAGAAAGCCAACACTGCAGCTCCACCTTTTCACATTTCTTAATCCTTTCAACCGTATTCAGGACTATATATCTAAATTCACTCCAAACTTTAGTAAAACAAAACCAAAAGCAAGAAACAAAAAAGGAACTGAAATGATATTATTCCTTCTCAATTACTTTTCTTTTTACTAAATACATAAATCAATTCAAGCCCTAATACCCAAAAATCAGCAATACATACAAGTTTCACACAGAAGTAGTAATAAACCACTGACCAAACCATAAACTCATAAAATTAACTTTTTTTTTCGGGCAACACATAAACCTAACTTAAAATACAGAAAACAAAAAAGCAGAAATAAAATAAACTTTGCAAAATTAATTCTGACCCATATACATGCACTTCCGAAGCATTTGCTCAAGAATTCTCAAACAAATGATGTCATCGTCCACCACCAGAACCTTTAACCCTACCGGAAACTGCTCCGGCACCGGTACCGCCTCCTTACAAGCACTCGCCATTAAACAATTATTAATTCCAAAAAAAAAAAAGAAAACGAAAAACCAAAAGCTCAAACTTTACTGGAAACCCTTTCGAGAATATTAACAAAATGAGCTCAAAATTGAAGTGAAACCCCCAAGGGCAGTGGGATTATTATAGGGAAAATGATAACAAGGCATAATGATGATCAACGGTGGTGAAATGACTAGTTTGACCTCGGTAGAAAGAGTTTCTGGGAGAGAATTTTGTGGGGAGAAAAAGGGGGGATTTTGGGAGGGAAATTAGGGTTTCTTTGAGTGGAATGATTGAGAAAATTAGGGAAAAGAGGTTTGAATTGAAGGAAGGAACAAATAAGTCAACTAGGAGAAGAAGAAGAGAAAAAATGGATAATGGGAGAAACAGAAGGAAATTTGTTTTGAATTGTCTTTATTTGCCATATATACCACTGAAGATTGGACTCGGGAGACTGGGGAGAGAGATATATATATACACTTCTATGGAGAGTAAGTGTGTGTTAATTGCAGAAACGACCCTGACCCTTCTGAGTTTTTTTTCTTTTAATAAAAAGTTTGATTGATTTTAACTTTGATAATCATTACGACTTAGATCATGACTATTTTTCAAGTATTTTGGAGATCCTAATTTTTAGTCTTCGAATTTTGTTTTGGGTCGATGATTAGGATAAATGTGTCGAGCACATGGTACAAATGCAAATGAGTACAATCAATAAACATTTTAAACTAATTTGAGTAGTTTAACGAATTTGATATTATGTTCAAAATTAGTTTGCTCATGTTTTGAATCAAAGTAGAATGAATTTTTACCGAGTCAAGATTACGACAGCAAGCTAAAGTAATTTGAAGTAATTTGAATTATTTGCACGTAATTTTATAGATATACTACTCTTATCCAAGTAGACCCTTATTTAATAATCCAATTTAACATTTAAATTTAATGGATTCAAATCTTAATAGTTTTATATGTATTTAATATCAAAAAAATAGAGCATCTAAATTAATTAAATGATACTGAATTTTCTAAACAAAATTTGCTTCATAAATCATTCACTCATTACTTAATGTGATATACTTAACAGATTTAGACTTCAGATTTCAATTTTATCAAATGCACCTTAAGCTCTGCAAGATAAAAAGGTAAATGAATGCTAAATATGGTTAATGATTGATTGATTAGTTTAAAGAATCAATCTTGTGCATTAAAAAAAAAAGAATCAATCTTGAACAAAACCCCTATCGAGTTAAGATCAATCGAATATAGAATACTAGCATTTTTCGTTAATTTTTTTTTCAAATGTTTGAATAAGTTTTCATCACTCATGGACATTCATTTTTTGCACCCTTTCTATGTGATTAACCATAATGGGAGAAGCCCGTGAAGAACTTATTTTATGATCTCCCGACTAAATTTAGTATAATTTATGACTCTCATAAATTTCTTTTTCTCAAATCTTAGTGAAAACTCAAACATCAAATTACGAGCTTTTACACGGAGATCATGTGGTTCGTTCATGCTGAAATTGTAGTAATAAAAGCTATGTTTTGCAATTTCTACTCCAAAAAGAGAGGATTAAAAATGTTTGATGTAAAGATAATCCAATTCTCTTGGGACAAAGATAAATTATTTTAAAAGAATAGATAACCCTTTATTTTCTTCAACTTGTAAAGTACTTAAATACAAAAAGTAAATGTGTACTTATTCAAGAAAAACTTGAGAATTTGGAAAATTTTCAATGCCATTATATAGTTGTACCCTTTGTCAACTTGGCCACAATGAGGTCGGCTGTACTTTCTAGTCGGTCGAACAGTCCAAAAAGCACCCACGTCCCACTCACACTTTAGTGGTCTACATGGACTATGGAGGTTGAAATATTTGTCAACCCAATCTAACTTGATGTTCCCCCAAAAAAAAAAAAAAAAAAAAACCTGTCTTACTTGGAAATGTGTAACAAATATTTGAACTAAGTCGATGTTATATTCAGTCACTGTTTGTATAAAAATTATATATAATAATTGAGTTTCTAATACAATTTTATACAAATAATTAACAATGCGCCACAATTTATATGATTGTCCTCGAGTCAAAAACTCACAAAATAATAATGTCATTACAACGGATATTTCTTAATTCTAATACTAAAGCAGTTTGAAAGTAACTAAATGTCTAAAAAATACTTGCCAGCATATCTATCTGATCAAGGAGTCAAAAGTAGACAAGAACAGCGTTTTGGGTTCAAAATGTAGTACCAGAAGGAGAGCCAAAAATGAAGATGAAGAAGAGGACAACAAAAAATATGCAGATGTAGCCATGCTGGAGGCATGTGCTTTTTCTCCAAGATAGGAAGCTCTTCTTTTGAAAGCAATCGTTGCAATTGTTCTCTCCATGCATCATTTCTTTATTTACATTGCTAACTGGCAAACCAATTTCATCCACAGTAAAACGATTAAGAATTGATGTCCATCCACCACCCAAGTCAGTGTTTTTAGGCATTCCAGGAGAATTCTGCAACACGGGAATATAAGGAACATGGACTGGCAACTTTCGGGATGGACCAAATGTTAAAGCTGAGTTAGGAAGTTGCACAGCAACACCATTATTTGCGTCTACTGAACAGGCAGACAAAGCTGGAGAACCTGCAGCTGAAGACCCGCTAAGCACGGTTGTGGATTTAAGTTGAGCATCTGCTGTTCTCCCAATCCCCGTAGCAGGAATATTTGACTGAGGCGAGATGATGTTATAATTTATGATGGAACTCCTACCAGGGCTGCAATTTTGATTAGCAGAAACCAGGCTATTTACCACTTGGAAGCTGGGGGAAGAATGAGCTGGAACAACAAGATGAGAAGGCTGTACCGTGATTGAATAATTAGGCTTTGGAAGAATAGATAAATTCTGTTGAGGTTCCTGCTGCTGTCTCTGTTGTTGAAGTTGCGTCCTGCTCATCATTGAAGTACCACTTTGAGAACGCAAACCAGTAACATTATCACCAGCAACCATCTTAACGAGGTTGTTTGAAGACCAGGGACCAAGTCCAGAAATGGGATTGTCAGCAGCAACAGTCTGAGAAATATGCTTGGGTATGTTGGATGCGAATTGCATCAATGGCTGGGTGTACGCAACATTCTGACCAAGCTCAGCATGAAATGCTGCCAAAGTTTGTTGTGGAATATGACCACAAGCAGCCAATGCTTGAACATCAAACCTTCCCGCTGAACCTACTTTTGGATTAGGCTCAATAATCCCACCACAAAAGGAACTGGGAAGGCCACCCTTCTTTTGGACTACTGCACTTAGTCTCCTCAAATATAGTCTATATTTCTGCAGAAAAGTAATCACCAAATACTTATATATACGTATCTGGAACGCTAAAGGCAATTAAAAGAAACACATCAATTGAAAACAAAATTCTATCCGTATCTGGACACTGAAGATGATATGACAGACTCTACTAATAGCATACGACTTGCAATCCCAGTATCCGCAGAAAGTTGCACATGATGACTGCAATGGCAAGCGCGCGCATATTCCACCAGCGATCAGACAATAACAAACCACAAGCAAGCAAGAAAGAAGCAATAACATACCAATAGCATGCTTAGTATCCCAGCATTTTAGTAGAAAGAAAGAATATAACTTTTTATGAGCTTAAGCAAGCATTTCAAATCAAGTGCACACAGAAAAACAGCAAAAGGAATAGGGGAGGTAACTATATGGAAAAAAGTCGCGACCAAGGGCCTGCCATGTGTCAGTTACAATCAGTTAATGGAGGTAAATGAAGATATCATCACAGAATCTAACCTGCAAATGGTTTGCCACATTTTCTCTGGTTAAACCTGGCAAATTCATCAATTCCATAATCTTCTTCGGTGTAGCCTCTGTAAAAGGAAACCTAAAGTTAATCAAGAAACAGAGACTTTAAAAAGAGCAGCAAACATAGAAGTAATAGGCAGCTGTCTATTTAGAATCTAAAAACGGGTTTAACAAGAAAACTTAGACCAGAATTAAAAGAACATACTGATGCGTTACAAAAGCTAAAAAACAAAAGTTCATACTATCAATTCCCAGGTGGTTCACAGCACTAACAAATTGTTGATGAAGCTCAATCGACCAGATTACAGGCGTCTTCTTTGAAGTAATAAGGTCATCTTTTCCTATTTCAGTATCATCTTTTTGTTCAGCAGCTTTTCTCATTTTTGTGGATGTTTCTGGTTCTCCATCTGCTCCTTTATTACTAACAGAATAAGCATACTTAGCCTCATCACTTTCACGTTTGCCATGATCATAATCTTCCATGGTACCCAAATGCTCATGCTCTTTCCCCTTATTGCATCTCTTCCTAACTACATGCTGCCAGATATTCTTTAACTCTTCAAAGCGTATCGGTTTAATCAGATAATCACAAGCCCCGTGCGTGATTCCCTTCATAACGATGCTTGTTCTGTCATCTACAGACATCACTGCAGACCAGAACATATTATTAACAGACAGCATTTTTTCAGCATGTAAGCCAGAGAAGACGAATGTCACTTACGTATGACCGGCAGGTTCATTTCCAAACTAACAAGCTCAAGAATTTTAAAGCCATCCATATCAGGCACATGGACATCACTTAGTACAATATCAAAAAATCCTTTCTTTTCCCTCAAGAGATTTAAGGCAACAGTAGCCTGGGAACAAGTGGTAACTGCAAGCAACTCCAGATCATCAAATCAATAATAAAAAAAAAAGACACAGCATTAAACTAAGCATTGGGTCACAAAACCAACAGTGGCCATTCAACCATTGCTACATGCAAGAAATTTGGCACCATCGATCAAAGACCTTGATGCAGGAACTTTCACAAAAATATACTTTTAAACCAATTATTTAGATATAGTAACATAGAACATGTGAATAATTAACAAACGCAAAATTTTTGTTTGGTAAAAAGATTGACTCATGAACCCAAGTTCTTGTTTTTCACCAAATGCATTGGAAAAATTATTAAAGAATGTGAATATTGTGACAAACTTCCATGATAAATAGGACTGATAAATGACTAAAACACATCCTTTCTCAATTTTTTTTCACTCTTACTATATCAATTTTCCAGACCGGGAGAAAACTAACATACTCGTAAAAGAACTCATAATACAGGGAAAAAACAGAGATTTTGAAAAATCAATACCGACCCCTGTACATGCACCTGGTAAGCATTTGTTCAAGAATTTTCAAGCAGGTTAAGTCATCATCTACCACCAACACCTTTAAACCCGCCGGAAACGGCAGCGGCACAGGCAAGGCCTCCTTGCAAGCAGTCGCCATAGAGGAATGAAGTGATAAAATGGAAAATTTATTGCGCCAAAAGAAATTGGTCTCAGAAGTTGGAAGGAAGCTTTTGACAGCAGAGTATTAATTTAGAATAGGAATGTGCAAATAGTGCACAATAAAGGCGTGGAGCTGATCGCGGGTGGTGAAATGACTCGATTGTCCTTGAGGGGATGTGGGAAGGGGGACTTGGAAAATGGAAAGTTAGAGATATGCCAGGGAACCAAATCGAACATCGAATATTCGAATGTACCCCGAGTTTGAAGTGTAACATCTGAGGGGCTTGAGCTTGATGAACTTTGATTTCCAAATTCGAGCTAGGCTAGTGTAAAAAATAAAGTGATTGAATCAAGTTGAAGCTCATTCAAGAAACAAATTGAGATCAAGTTGGAATTTGAGCTACTCGAATTCAATTGATAAGACATGTAATCTGTTTTAAAAATATAAAATTTTAGATAATTTAATAATTAATATATGTATTTAAAACATATATATATATACATGTGTGTGTATGTATATATAAGCTTGACAAGTTTTTGAGCGGAATAATTAAATATTTGAGACTCAAGTAATTCGAGTGCAACTCAAACTTTGATTCAGTTGCTCGCAAATAATTCAGTTCGTTTGTCACCCCAGTAGAAGGCGTGAGCTTTGGGGGTAACTTGGAAAGGAAAGTGAGGATTTGTGGCTAATTTAAAGACATGATTTGGAAAAGGAGAACAAAATGGGGGGATAAGGTTTTATAAATGTGTTTGTATGGATTATTATTTGAAATAATTAATATATTATTTTTTATAATGTGATATATGTGAGATAAAAAATAATTAAAAATATAAAAAAAATATTTATGATACAAACGAAATATTACGTGGGATAATTTAGCAATTCAAACACAATTATTATTTTGTTTTTCTAGTACACAGAGAACGAGGTTCGTACCGAAGAAAAGACAAGGAGGATGACTCACGAAAAGGACAGGTATGAGAAATTGCTTCCCCAGTTCGCCCTCGGATGAGCTGTACAACGTAAATGAATCACGGCCCACTTAGATTTCTCTTTACACGTCTACACAGAAATGGAAAGATATTTCAATTTTCAACCTTATCTTTGCCCGACCACATCCAAAAGGAAAGAAAGGGAACTCAAAATAAAAAGACAGAGGAATTATAAAAAAAAAAAAAAACTTTGAATAGAGTCATTTTAACTTGGCCAAGAATTCATTACATAACATTATCCTTTCATTTATTGTATCGTTACGCTATCTCCTATGTTGAAGCAGTTTGTTAAATGGACTTCACTTTCTTCATCCCCTTGCTTCTTACCTCATTTTTCTAGTGATTGGAATTCAACCTTCAACAAAACTTTGAACATATCTTCCTTCATTAAGGCTTCAAAATTAGATAAGAGGTGGAATTTGGATTCAAAATGTAGTGCAAGAAGGAGAGTTGTATATGAAGATGAAGAAGAGGATGAAGAATATGGTTATAATGCAGAGATAGCGATGCTGGAGACATATACTCAATCTGCAAGAAATGAAGCTCTTCTTGTGAAAGCAATGGTTGATGAAGAGGAGGTTGAAGTCCTTATCTTCAAGGTAAAAAATTTGTTCAAATCATGACCTTGGTTTCAGTTTTGGTAAGAGGAGGTTATTTTTCTTTGAAAGAGTTACATTATTGTAATGAAGTCTTTATCTGATTTTCCATAATTGATAGGGATTCTCATCATGTTTGAGCTATGGGACTTCACCAGATCCTTCAAGAAGTGTTCTTCCTGCAAGAGCACAGATTAAGTTCATAGATAGAGTTAAAGGGCCTTTTGAACCCTCCAATGTAGAGTACATTGAGAAAGGTTTGACATGGGAAATCTTCAAGAGCCGCCTCCAATCAAATTAATTATAATGCAAGAAAGCATATATCAACTTGTTAATTTATTCCAACTTCAGTATCTTTTTCTTCCATTCACTCTGTGGTTTTTTTTTTTTTTTTTTGGGTTCTTCTCCAAGAAAAATGTGCAATAGTGTTGAGTCTAGACAGTGGATATGGTTTACTTATTTGAAGCCAAGGATCAGACTTGTGCATAAGATGCAGAGTGCTGTTTGGTTGAATTACAACTTGCTCTATCCACGTCCATTGCTTTAGAACAGTATGATAAAGTGTGAGGAAAACATTAAGGAAGTATGGACACAATTTATGGTTAACAAAAAAATTTTGCAAGATCCAACTTAACAATTAGAGACTTAAGTCACGTGTTAGATCCGTGATTTGACTCTCAAACCCTCATCTTGCAAAATGTGCAAATCATGGTATATTTTATGAGCCACCTACAACTTATTATCTAAAAGAAGATTTCTGCTTTTCGATACGCCTATGTAATTTTTAGTGACACCTCATGAGAAAAGCTAAGCTCATAAACCTTAAAAATTGCTAATATTTTGGGTTGTAAGTTTGCATAGAAAAAATTTTAGAATATTTCCCAACACATTTCTTGATCATCTGTTTATCTCGCACATGTCACGTCACTACAGTATATTTTATTATAAAAACTCCAAAAAAAATTGCAATCCAATCAGGAGCTTACAAGAGAAAAAAAGTAACATAAAGGCAAATTACCTATATCCCAATTAACAAATAAATCTATACTATATATAAAGCCTGAGGAAGGGGTTTGAAGTTAACATTTATCTTCATGAGAGTTGATTAGGGTTTCTATAACTTTGCTTATGAAATAACTAAAAACTTTGCTTCCTCCTTTTATTATGCTTATGATTTTCAATTTCTTTTTTAGATTATTAAATTATCTTATATTGCATAAATACACCCTGTGCATTCCATATCAAGTCAAAGATTGGAATGATGCACCAAATATAAAATTACATCAATTAATCTAGTTTCAAAGTTTTAACAGAGTTCAAAGGTTCTTTTAAAAAAATAATAATAAAACAAGTTTCGGCTTCTCTGGTGAGCTCATTTTTTGAAAATTTTTTTATTGCATCATAAATATATTTTTGAATCACCATTTTAGTTTTCTAAATATTTTTTTATCTAACATATATCATATTAAAAAAAGTGTTCCCGCATTGCGTTTACAATGTTTTCCCAAATATTTTTCAATTCGAAATAAGGCTACAAACAAGTCGAGTAGAATCGAGTCGAATGTTGTGCTAAACTAACCAAACTTGACTCAATTTTCACTAGTCTTGAACTCAAGTTCAAATATAGATGAGCTCAAGTTTGAGCCAAATCAAGCTCAAATAAGAATAAAAATATTTCTAAGTATTTTTTAAAATGAATAAATAAAAAATATTACTCTTTATATATATAACGAAACGAGGGACGTACATATAATTTCAATACTAATAAAAATTTATAAAAAATGTAAAATTAAGTAACTTTAACGAATCAAAAGTATAAATAATCGGTTTAACTCAACACTCACTAAATCAATTCAAAACTTACTCAAAACTCAATAATGATCAAGCTTGAATCGTGCAACGACCATGTCAATTCACCAGCAATCATGAGCCATCTCAAATCATGTATAGTCTTGATCCAAACTTAAAAATATCCTACAATTTTGCCTTCTTGGAAAAAATAAAAATCTTTTATGAGTAGTTAAAAGTGACGGACCAATTTTGGCATATTCAAAGTGCGCCAAGGCAAATCCAAAGCCAATTCAATCCTCTCAAGTGTCCGCAGAAACAGAGAGCGCAACGCTCGGGGATTCTTGCCCCATTCCGGCGCCAAAATATCTAACTAAACCAATTGATGACGTGGAAGACATCTGGTGGCAGATTAGGTCCAGATATTTTTTCCTAGAAAATATCCTGTAAACACGTGTTGCCCACTCCACCTATGTGGACATATTCCATTCTTCTTTGCCCCTAAAGTTCTCCGTAACCATGAAAGTGCCACTGGCTTTGTTTGGGGTCATTATCATAAATCACAAGAAGGTAATTAAGGAAATCTCGTGATGAAAGTTTGTGAAATGATTAACTAATCTTAGGGGAAAAAATTATCGAAGTACGTGTGATTCCTCCTCCTTTTTTTCTTTTCTTTTGTTGTACTATTTTCATTTGTTAATGCTTTCCACATTTATGAGAATGATTTCTTCGTACTTATTGCTTTTGGAGTTTTTTTCAGTTAAATGAAACAATTATTTTTTCAAAGACGATTTATTATTTCAGTACTTAATAAGTATGTCAACAATCAAAATGTCTTACGTACTTGTTATTTGCTGCTAAAGAAAAGAGAGAGAAAAAAAGAGCATTAGTTGTATCCTTTTTCATATACAAGAGAAGATCATGGTGATGGCCAATGTTATGTTCATCCTACCTTTGTCTTTGTATATTCAATTTATTTTGAGAATGTGAAGTTTTTCTAATTAGCCACTGGATCCATTTTACTAATCCAAGAATCAAAGTCTGATATATTAGTATCAAATAAATAATCAGCTTAACAGCCTCTACTCTAGACCATAAGAAAATTTCTTATCCAAGTCATTTTCATATTGTCTAATGCACAAACCTCACACATCACTTCCAAGGTTTATAGTACGGTTGACAAGCCCCGCATGACAAGCAGCAATCGCTATTATACCATTACTTCAATACTTTGTCTAAACATACTTTTATCATTGGGCGGCGAATGATCATTCCCATCCTATGCTTCTAAATAAATACTACTACTGTACTTCTGACCCTTGAAGATGACGCACTCTCATCCCCCACCAAACCGAAGAAAGTACCCTACTTAATAAATTTATAAAATGATGGGACAAATAAATTAAATTCGAGCCTACCGGCCACAACTTTTATACTAACACCTTTTGGAGTTCATATGCTACCCTTTTATCCGTTTTATTACCCATCAAATGTATTTGCAATAATTTTTTTATTCTATCAATCATCAACTCTTACACTACTCCTACTTTTACTTTTGCTCATGCTCTAACCTATTTAAGAGAGGGTCCAATCGGACCAAGGAGAGTTAGAGAGAGTGATTTTCACCTCTAAATTAAAAGGGTGTACTATTGTACACTCTTTAAATTTTAGTGTAGGTGCAGAGGTTTGAATTCTTTATATACAGTCAGACTTGCACCTTATATTTCATCTGGTGGCCAACTTAGCTACAACGAGTTGGTTGCCTATTTGCAATAATTTGCTTGAGCTCTTTTTAGCTCTATTTAATCCACTAGCTTTACATGGCATCTCTCCAAAAAAGAAAAAGGTGATTGCTAAACTAAATTGTTGGATCTTTTGTTACTAATTCATTAAGGGATACCTTTGTCATGACCTATAGCCCAATGTGTCACATTTTTTTTAAAGTTTTTTTTAATGTAAGTGGGAGGACATGAATTCGAAACCTTGCAATTACATTCCTTTCCCCTGAACCACTCAACCCACCTCTCTCTCGACTCAATGTGTCACTTGCTTAACTTTTCTTGAACAATTTTGATAGAATTGGTTTTCAATAAGAAAAGAAACAAAGGATTTGGGCTACAATTGAGACACATTTTGCAGCTTGACGTATAAATTTATTCGAGATAATTAAATCACTTTTCAACTATGAGAGGAGACCATTCAAAACTCATTGGTATAGATGATCGCAGAAACTCTATTGTGTGAATACGAAATAACTATAGGTGAATTGAGCTTACCGTATTTGTCATGGATGATCGTAAATTATATTATATAAATATTAAGCAGCCATAGGTTAGTTGAACTTACTGTGCCATATGGTGTCAAGCTACTAACCTCAAAATTAATAAATAAAAATCAAAATTTGCAATACGAATGCGTAGACCATCATTGAGAATAGAGGTGGTGTGAATTGTGAAATGATAGCAGGCGAATAAAAGAAGGTGCATTCGTAATGCGAAACAAAATAGATTTATCTTGGAAGAAGGTGATTTTATAATGGGAAATAAAATAGGGTTATCCTAATCAACTTGATAAGAATTAGTTTGAGTTTGATTTATCAATTAATGAATCCAAACAAAATAAATTTTGAAATTTATTAACTTTTTAGCCTCAGATTAAACTCGGCTCTGTATGTATAATTTTTGAAATTTACTCGAGCTTGATTCAATTTTACCCAATAACTTGACTTTGTAGGTATAAATTTGAAATTTACTCGAGCTCAATTCAATTTTACTCAATAAAAAAAATTTAAGAAATAAATCAAAATTGAGTGAAATTATTATTATTTTTTTGTCAAAAGAGTGCAATTATTTCCATCAAGTGAATTTTGAAGAGTCTCAATTTGATAAATAAGTGGCACAGGTTTTATTGTAATTCGTTGCTCTAATTTGTCCATTCTCATTCCCTACTCTCCAACATATCAAGTTCCACACCGGACATGCAGTACAGGGTACCATATACAAAATCTCCACTCAGAAGAAAAAAAAAAAAAATCACACACACACACACAGAGTACATAGTACCATATACAAAATCTTCAGTCAGGGGGAAAAAAAAAGAGAGAGAGAAATTCATCGAATCAGAGAGATGGGAATGGAGAAAAGTGAAGAAGAGGAAGAGGAGTTCAGGAGAAGGGGAGGTGGGAAAAGGCTAAAATGCACTGCGGGTGACCCAAAGAAAAGAGGATATCAACGAGAAGAATTCCAAGATGAAGAGGAAGAGGAAGAGGAAGAAGAGGAAAGTGGTAGTGAAGATGGTGAGATTTACGTCCCTGCAGGTGAAAAGTTCTTCTATCCCATTACGACGCCGTCTGCGATCGTTGTTTCTGATGCGTTCGAACCCGATTTCCCCATCATTTATGTGAATACAGTCTTTGAACTCTCCACTGGGTTTCGTGCTGATGAAGTCCTCGGTCGCAATTGGTAAGGATTGATAAAAAGATTTGATTTTTTTTCCTTTCTGTTTTCTTTTGCATGCTTTTATGTGTGAATATGTTTTTCCTTTTTTGGGAAAGCTTAGTTGAGATTATGGTGTTTCTGGTTGAAGGAAATGTGTTGTGCATGTGTGAAAATGGGATTTTTTTTTTTTGAAAATTTAGTTGGGATTTGGTGGAAGGAAAAATTTGTGAGAAAAAGTAGAATTTGGGGTGTTGGAAGAAGGACTTGTTGTAAATTTGATTGATTTTTAGCACTTATATTTTCCTTTTCTTCTTGGGATTTTATCGAAATGTTTGGTAACATAATGAAAAATTGGAGGGATGTTGTACTTATTATATTTTCTAATACGTGAGTATGAAAAATTGGAAATTGTTCAGTTGAGAAATTCTTGGGAGAGAAATTTGCTTCTGCCAAACGTGACAAAATGAAAGAGATTGCATTTGCAAGTGCAAAATTAGATTTTTTTTTTGGAAAGAGGGGGGGGGGGCCTGAAAGTAAAGTAGTTTTATGCTAGCAGAGTTGCAATTATTGCATACCGTGTTTTAAGTTTGAACTGAAATAGGAAGGCATCATGAGCTAAGCCGACTTCACGGAGGAACTGATTGCTTGCTGTCATCTCATAATCCAGGTGGCTACGCACTGAATTGTATTGTTGAATCTGTTAAGAACTTTAGAATACTGGGAAAGAAATGTGTTAGTGTGTCACAGAAATCAGGAATGGAGCAGAGTAGGTATTGCCTTGCACATTCAATGTGATTAGTGATTGAATGGCTCTTAAAGTCTTAGTTGATGAAGATGTATTAACTTGGAGTTTTGTCATTTGGATTAGTTGTTTAAGTTTGCAAAAGATCATTGAGATAGTGCTCATTCTGATTTTACGTTCGGTCTGAGCTAGAAGTTTGGGAAATATGAAATTTGACTTGTTTATAAGACTTTATACTTGAATTTGACTTGTTTATAAGACTTTATACTTGAATTTGACTTGTTTATAAGACTTTATACTTGAATCGGGCTAATATTTGCTTGATTGATTATTTAAAAATGAAAATTTACTACATCATTATTTGAAAATGAGGAATTAAAAGGTGGCTGAGGTGAAGAATTTCGTCTTCTTCCTTTGTTTTACACAGTGTGCTGTTGCAGTGAGAATTGTACTGGAAAAAGTCTTGGGATATCCCAAAAATGAGATTTTTGTTACTTTTTATCCCTCTTCTGCACTCACCTTTGTGAAAAAGGTGTAGGAGCTTCTGGTAAAAAGGTCTTCCTCTATTTTTCCATTTCACTTGTGCTGAAAAAATCAAAAGATTGACTTTTGTCCCTTTTCCCTTAACAAATTCAGATGTCCTTTTTTTTTTTCCTTTTTTTTTCCATCTTTTGACATTTTCCATGTACAATGTGGACCAGTAAATGCAATGAATTCATATAGATGAATCTTCAAGTTTTGTTAACAGATGCAGTGATGGCATTTTTGTCTCACTCTTACACAAAATTTTCTGTTCAGACATTCTTATTTGGCTGCTTTTTAGCACTATATATTATAACTTGTAAATTCAATAAATAGTGGCTTGTGGTTTGTTATGAACTTCAACTTTAGTCCTGAAAACTTCAACTGCTGTAAAAGGTAATATATAAATTAATCAGCAAGCTTAATGCTGTAATGGTGGATTCTTGTGCCAGATGATAAAATATTCTTCTTATACCACCCAAACCATTTGCTACTCAATTGTCTTGTCATTTTTGACGTCTAATGGAATTTGTTGGATGGCTAGAGGAGGATGGAGATGCAACTTGAAATAAACAAGTTTCAAAGATTTCGTGATATTTTTGTCCAAAGCAAATACTGCTCACTAATAGTGAATCTTCTATTTGTACATGTAACTCCACTTGTGTATGCAAAGTGCTGTGATGGAAATTCGTGGCTTATCTGAATAGTGCTGTTTCCTTCCATACTATTTTGTAGATACCATAGGTTAACTTGAGTGCATTATTGCAACTAAGCAATAATTTATAGACAATAACTAAACTCTGACTTACCAGTGCTTCTCTGCAGCTGATTCTGGTTATTGACTTTTGAAGTCATCAATTTTGTCCCTCTATTTCATCAATTACCTTAGAATATCTAAGACTATGATGTAGCTCATTTGACACATACCTCTTTATCCTTTGCTTTAGTCGGTTCTTGCAATTCAGAGACCCTCGTGCTCAAAGAAGGCATCCTTCTGTTGATCCTGTTGTAGTTTCTGAGATCAGAAGATGTCTCCAGGAAGGCATTGAGTTCCAAGGTGAGCTACTCAACTTCAGGAAGGATGGAACTCCTGTGGTGAATAGGTTAAGACTCGCACCAATACACAGCGATGATGGCATAGTTACGCATGTAATTGGGATTCAAATGTTTTCTGAAGCAAAAATAGATCTAAATACTGTATCATATCCTGTTTTCAAGAAAACTTGCCAGCATGAATTTGATGAGTCAGGAGACACTGCTCCAATGAGTGAGCAGTTTCAGTACACTCAGCATCAGGAAATATGTAGGATTCTTCAGCTCACTGATGAAGTACTGGCTCAGAACATATTATCACGGTTGACACCAAGGGATGTAGCATCTATTGGCTCTGTTTGTAGAAGGATTCGCCTATTAACAAAAAATGAGCATGTAAGAAAAATGGTTTGTCAAAATGCTTGGGGAAGGGATGTCACTGGTGCATTGGAACTGATGACAAAAAAATTAGGTTGGGGGCGTCTTGCTAGGGAATTGACAACTCTTGAAGCCGTTTGCTGGAGAAAGGTGACAGTTGGAGGTGCAGTTGAGCCTTCACGTTGCAATTTCAGTGCTTGTGCTGCTGGCAATCGTCTAGTCCTGTTTGGTGGAGAAGGAGTCAACATGCAGCCATTGGATGACACCTTTGTCCTAAATCTTGATGCTGCAAACCCAGAATGGTGTCGAGTGAGTGTAAAATCTTCCCCACCAGGACGCTGGGGCCATACACTTTCATGCCTGAACGGTTCCTGGTTGGTGGTATTTGGAGGCTGTGGGAGGCAAGGGTTGCTCAATGATGTGTTTGTTCTCGACTTGGATGCCAAACACCCCACGTGGAAAGAAGTCTCTGGTGGAACTCCTCCACTTCCTAGATCTTGGCATAGCTCTTGCACGTTAGAGGGGTCAAAGTTAGTCGTCTCAGGTGGATGCACTGATGCAGGGGTACTGCTCAGTGACACATATTTGTTGGATCTTACTACGGAAAACCCCAAGTGGAGAGAGATCCCAACTTCATGGCAACCGCCATCCAGACTGGGGCACTCACTCTCAGTATATGGAAAGACGAAAATTCTTATGTTTGGGGGGCTTGCCAAGAGTGGGCACTTGCGCTTAAGGTCGGGTGAGGCATATACTATTGACTTGGATGATGAGAAGCCCCAGTGGAGGCAACTTGAATGCGGTGCACTCACTGGCCTAGGAAGCCAGAATGCTGTAATTCCTCCTCCTAGACTTGATCATGTGGCAGTAAGCATGCCTTGTGGTAGGATTATCATCTTTGGTGGTTCAATTGCTGGGTTGCATTCTCCTTCACAGCTGTTCTTGTTAGATCCTGCAGAAGAAAAACCATCCTGGAGAATTCTCAATGTTCCTGGAGAGCCACCAAAATTTGCTTGGGGCCATAGTACATGTGTGGTTGGTGGAACCAGAGTCTTGGTCCTTGGCGGGCACACTGGTGAAGAATGGATTCTGAATGAATTACACGAGCTATGCTTAGCCAGCAGACAGGACTCTGATCAATAACTCAGGAACAAACCATGCTATTTAACTTCAAGAAGATGTTTTCTTCTGGTTTTCTGCTAGGCTGTTAGCGTCGTGGTGCTCTCTCTCTCTCTCTCTCTGGATGGATGAGGGAGCTGATTGTATGCAATGGTGATTCTTGTATTGCCTATTTGTTTTGATGCCAACTGATATTGTAGATATGCTCTTTATGATTTACTATTTGTAGTCACCAGTTTTTGTCTTTGAAATGAATGTGTTTGTTTAGTACCACATCTCGAAAATATTGTGCCTGTGTCTGTTGTTAAAGAGTTATTAATATGTTGGCCGCGGAACAACTTCATTATTTTGTAGGCTCATACTACTGCTTTCAAAGTCTTCTTCTGAGCTTACATCAGTTTCAGATGTTAACGAGGGAACTTTAGGTGATTGTGTTGTTTTAGTGTAAAGGGTTCCCTTTTGGTTGCCGGTGATCATTTTTTGAGATTCAGATTGACCTCTAATTACTCTTAATTGTTTGGAATCATGGTTAGCTGGTCATCTATCAATAACTACTTTCGACATTCATCTCCTGACAATTTAGACATTCTAGGGTGGTATGTATATTGCAGATATTTTCCTTCCTCAGGTGGACTTACTTGAGTAGACATTTAGCCGTCTTGAACCACTATCATTGCACTCCATTTTCAACTTCTTCTTGTAGGCCTGACCTGTAAGTTAGGAAGTATTATGCTGTTGTAATTATAGTTTGGAAGTACTATATAGTATCATTATAGGCTACACGTAATTTAGGTTTGATTAAAGTTGCAATATACAAGTCTCAATCTTGTCGTGTAAATATTAGTTTTACAAATGAAAACACAGAGATTGTATGAAAGGGAAATCTAAAAAGTGTCATCTAACCATGAAGAATTGTTAGAGAAAATGTCGTTTCGCGTTGAACTTTTTTATCAACAAATGATGCTTTTTTCACATGACTTAACACGCAGCATAAATAGAAGGCCGACTGATATATTTTTATTTTTCTGAAAGATTTCAATGTAATCTAGGTAGTTCTTAACTCATTTTTTCAATAATGTTATGAAGCAGCCTGGCTGATGAAACGTGCCAATTTTACTATTTGAATTGATGAATATTCATACAAATTGCTCCCTGAACAGTTTGATTTAGTTTAACCAAGTGAATACTGGTTAGTATAATAAGTGAGTGAAGAAGAAAATAAACCACAAAGGAAAGAAGAAAAGCTATAGAATGAGAGCTTATATGGAAACAAGTTGCTGTGTTGACAGGAAAAGAAGATAGAATTCACAACACAAGCAATATGAAACAGACACAAGTACATAAATCATTTAAGGGTGATAACAAACTGCTCATTTCCCATTTCCTCTTGTTTTTCCTTGATTTTCCTGGCGGATATCTCAACAGAGCGTCTGCAATGCTGCAACTCAATCTTCTCTAGCGTTAGCACATCACCTAAACAAGAAGGGATCTCCTCAAGTTGATTGCAATTAGCCAACACTAGTGTTTCAAGGCAAGGAAGGTGATCTCCTTCTGAGGCATTCCAGTGAGCAATGTTCAAATTCTGCAACATCAAGAACTTGAGTTCAAGAAACTCACCTTCTGTCATGTCCCATAATTTCCCTTCAAATGCACCGCATAGTAATTTGAGAACCTCAAGATTAGGTAGCCTTCCAATGGTCGAAATTTCACTCCATGGTAAGAAGAACCTTGAGAGAGTCAACTTTTTGAGATTCGAGGGGAAGTTGAACTCACAACGTTGTTGCACCTCACCACTGTATTCCAGCTTGAGTGATTCAAGTCGCGTGAGGAAGTCCAAATTTGGAAAGCGGTTGCATTTCAAAGAATTATCCCATGAATCGAGAAGTATGCAACTTAACTTTCGAAGACTGGGTAAGCCTCTCAAGATCTTCTCAGTATCTTCTCCACAACAAAAGGCTGGAGTCGCAAGTGTTTGCAAATTATCAAACTTGAAGAATTTCTCCAGATTGTGTTTTGGCAAAGTGGATGACCCCCATATCTTGAAATGTCTCAGTTTCACCAAATCCCAAATAGTCTCTGGTAATTCAATTTCTCCGTATCTTTTCAGCCTCAAAAGAAAAGTTTCCAGGCTCTGGAGATTGCTTATTTCTGGTGGGATCATATATGAGTAAGTTTCGAGTGATAAGAACCTCAGATGAAACAGGCAGAATATGCTAGTCCAGCAGTCAGTTTTGATGTCTGAAAGTTGTAACACCCTCAGAAGTTTGAAATTTTGCAAAGCAAATGAATTGGATTTTAGACATGAAGCTGCAAATCGAGAGACTACCAGAGAGCGGACGCGAACAGCAGAAGGCTTTGTTATTGCAGCACCATCCATCCACCTGGAATGGACAAACAAACGGTATGGCATGGACATTGTGTGGACACAAGACGGTGAGATCAAATGCTCATAACCATTTATTTCCTCCATGAAGCACTCTTCTTTAGCTTTTGCCAAGACAAAATCACGCAGTAGATCATGAATGCGGCTTGCTTTGACTCCACCAAGAGATCCTCTTTTGGTTTTCATTACGAGGCTTCTAGCAATTAGATCGCTCAAGTACTTCTTAGCTACATCCTCTAAGCTTCCTTTCTCGTCTTTTTGTGGTTGAACAAATCCTTCTGCAATCCATAACCACATCAACTCAGATACTGGAACTTCTTCATCCTCAGAAAATGCTCTGAAATAGAGAAAGCATGGCTTCAAATGATTTGGCAAATGGTTGTAACTGAGTTCTAGTATACCCCAGCATCGACCCTGTTGATCTGCAAGAAGGTGTGTATTTAAACTATTTGCAATTTGTTCCCAACAATCTTGTCTTCTCTCCTTGTTTCTGAGCAGACCAACTACCAAATCCACAGCAAGTGGTAGGCCTTTGCAATTGATAGCCATTTGCATTCCAACTCCCAAAAGTTCTTGAGGGCAGCATTCTTTTTGAAAAAGCTTCACTTCCAGCAATTTCCAACAAGTAACCTCTGATAAGGGATTGAGAGGATAAGTAATACTCTTACGTTCAATTTGTGACACAATGTTATGAAATCGGCTTGTGAACATAATTCTGCTTCCCATATTATCATCTGGGAAAGAGGTACTCATATCATTCCACAGCCTGGTATCCCACAAATCATCAAAGAAGATAAGATACTTTTTCCCCTTCAGACTTCTATACAACTCTTCTGCTAATTCATCATCAGTCAATCCATGTCTTGGCTCGGTTCTTGCATTAACTTGTTGCAGAATTTCCAGTAACAATCTTCTTTTTTGATACAACTGAGTGACACAACACCTTGCATGAACATGGAAGTGCAGAGGAACTAAAGGACTCTGGTATATGGAATTGGCTAGTGTTGTCTTACCAATTCCTGGCATTCCAACAATAGAGAGCATGCTCAACTGTGTCAAACCATTTGTTAGTTCCTCTGTTATCTTTTTAGCTTCATCCTCAAACAGCTCCACATAGTCAATGGGCTTCTTAACTTCACCTGCAGCCTCATAGTTGCCAGCTGTCAGTGCCTCAAAATTTTCAGAATTAGCTTCTGAAGATGATGCACCGCCTACATTCAGGGAAAACTTGGGGGCTGCCAGGTTAGCCATAGTCTTTTCTTTGATCCAATTGACCTCTACTCTGATAATGCTAATCTCTTCAATGATATCAAATAACCCCAACTTGTGATACCATAGAGGCTCATCTCTGAGGATGAATGAGTCGATGACATAATCAGTGTGGTACACAATATCTTTGAAACGTTTCCAAGGATCTTCCAATTCTTGTTCTATAAACTGTTCTCTAGCTTCAGCGATATCTCCTCTAAAGGACAATATGTTTTGGTAAACTGTCTCTATATGATGCCGTAATTGATCAATTGAATCATCCTTAGAACTTAGAAGCTCCTTCAGTTTCTGGCTGACAAAATCAATGAAGCCCAGCTCATTAGTTTTGGGGAAGTTGGATCTCAAGGATTTTGGAATTAATTCATCATAGGTATCTCTGGCCTCCAGCTTGATTAGCTTGAACTGTTGATGCAAATCAGTAATTGCAAGATTGTGTTTCCTAGTTATGTCTTCAGTAATATTATGATCATAAGATGAGTAGATAACACATGCTGCCTCGCACACAACACGTTTCATTTGCAAAAATATGCTACTCACTTTCGGATGATTCTCAATGTACTTCTCAGCTGATGGATCCATGAGAAAATATCTCAGGATTTTCAGCTCCTCGTGCAGATATTCTAATTGATCAATTGCAAGTAGGGAACTTGCCTTAATGTCTGATAGCTCCACTGTGTTGGCAAGGAGAGAGTCAAGAAATACAAGAACATGCTCATCCACCAAGAAAATACTTTGTCCTGCTGACTTCAAAGCTTTTAGGGCTTTGATATATTTCTCTCTAACATCAAGATGAAAAGGATTTAGCTTCTGTAGTTGATAAGAAAGTTCAATCTTCATCTCATTTACAATATTTTCTTCCATCTTGCAATCTTCAGAACACAAGTACAAGAGACATGCCATGTTGTCGGCCACAGCTTCAGTCTGAGCCAAGAAATCCTTCAATTCCTCATGGTAATCGCACCACCTCTTCGTAATCCCAAGGAAATTTCTCCGATGCCTTAGCTTATCTTCAAGGGCTTCGATTTCCTTCTTCACTGGAACAACAGAATGAGACTTGCATCTCATTAGATCCTTCAGATACTCTAGAAGAACATCAAAAGATTCTATTACAGCATCCATTGTTGAACAAGTCAATCTTGTTGAGTTGGAAAGTGCACTATAGACATCTTGTATGTCTGGATTAAGCATCTCAAGTTTTAGTAGTGAACTTGAGGCCAAAACATACAAATCAGCTGGAATTCTCTGATATTCTTTTGATGGTATCTGATTCAATTCTGACCAAAGAACCTGAAGATCTTTATCTACCTTCAGGATCACAGTCTGTATATGCCCAAGGAGGACTTTCAAATTATTATCATCAATCTGCCATTTTCCAGTGCAGCTGAAAAGGGCTTTGAGAAAACCTGCTTTCAGTCTGAGAGTTTGGATTTGAGCCTTCTGTCTAACTTCCAAATCCCAATCTGTTTCAAGCTGCTTCAGAAAGCTCAAGGTAATGGCAAAGCAACTGGTAGTCATAGACATCTATGCCACTCTAATTAGTTGTAATAATTTCTGTGCAAAAGTTCAGCTAATACAGAAAGCTCAAGGCAATGGGAAAGCAATGGTGAAGTTCAGCTATTCAGGTTTGTTAATTTGGGAGACTCAATAATTGAAGTTGTCTTGTGATAACAACACGGCACAACCCTACTGCATCAAGTAGTTGAGCACATAAAAAATTGATTATAAAAGTTTAAGTAATCAGAGATGTGGTCTTCTCCTGATTTTGCAGTAATTAAATGTGTTAAGGAGTCAATGACTGGTTAACTGTCCCTAAAATAACAGTCAGTCTGCTTTTGATTCTCATAATGTGTTCTATATAAAATGACTCTGTGAGTCCTCCTTGAACATTTTGAGCACTTAAGCTTTGTTCTATGGATTTATTTGGTCGCTTGAGTACAATTTCAATGTTGACATTTACTCTTTTTTTTTAATCTTAAATGATTGTTTTTTTTTTTTGATTTGCATGATAAGCTTGAAAACTTCCTAATGAGCTTGTAAATTTGAGATATCACTTAATATGGAAGTTCCAAGTTCCAACCATCCATTCTTCTTTTATAAAATGATATAGATTCAGACTTGGTAGACAGCATTTCCGTGATTGAAGGAACCAGATTATTAATCCATGGTTTGGCACTGTTTCCAACTTTGAAGTGCCTATAGAATTATATCAAACAATTCCTGTGGAAGATTAATTGTGTCTATACCACAAAATTAAGGAATGAATATTTTACAGAACTAATTTAAAAAGGAAATCATTTGAAGTTGCAAACTACTACAAGCAGTTGGAACATAGGAAAATACATAATCAATTAGGGCTGCCAACTAGAATTTCATCCTATGACAACAAACTGCTAGTTTACCATTTCTCCTTGTTTTTGCCTAATAATCCTAGCAAGATAGCAATCACAGTACCAGCAACCTAGCTATTCAAGATAGCTATTCAAACACAACAGATATTTTTTACACTTTCGGTGGGAATAGAATAAAAGTACAAAAGTTTATTCACCACAAAAGATAGCAGAAGAAGAAAGATGCAAGTAAAACTTGATCCATACTAGTACAAATTCAGAGCAAGACTAATAAAGCCTAACCTCCCATTACAAGGAAATCACAAACCAAAGTTAAAAATCTCAAGCTGCAGCTGGAAGTTATCAAAGCAGAAAAACGTTGAGAAAAGACCTCTTCTTCTTGCTCCTCAGTTTTCCTCCTTCAGCCAAAAAGTGAATTGTCTCAGCTCTTCACGATAAACTTTCTGAAAGATAAGAAAACGTAGTAACACTTAAAGATGATCTAGCAAACAAGAAAGGAGATGAAAAGGAATGGAAAGTACATTACTAACCAGTCAAAGAAGCAAGGGCAAATTTGGTTTATGTGGTAAACATCAACTAAACTGGGGGATATACAAAGAGCTTAAACCTGTTGCTCTTAGTGGCTTTTTGTTGTGCTTGCTCCAGTTTCAACACATAAATCTTCATGGCTGAGGAGGCCACCGAAGGATTGGTGCAATGAAGGTCAATTATCTGGAGGGTGGAAATATCTGCAAAACTATGTGGAACTCCTTGAAGCTCAGTGCAGTGCTTAAGAACAAGACACTTAAGTTTGGGCAAGTGATTTGCTGCAGCATCCCAGATCACCAAATCTGTGCTTCCAATGTGCAGAAATTGGAGACTTTGAAATCCCCCGCTTTCTGTCCTCCACCTGTTTCCCTTGAATGCATTGTCTTTTAACTTCAGAACCTCAAGATTCTCAAGCTTTCCTAGTACAGACATCTGATTCCAAGGCAAGAAAGTCTTTGACAAAGTCAACTTTGTCAACTTCCTGGGAAAATTGTTCTCTTGAGGAAGTCTATTCAATGGGGAGGATACATCTTCATTCAACAACTTCAAGTTTTCAAGGAACTGCAATGTGCAGAGACTTTCAAATAATCTGGATTGACCATTGGCCTCAATAAGTATGGCCAATCTCCCACAAATAGCCAATTTCTTGAGTTTGGGAGCCCTTTCAAACAATTCCTTTGTACAACTTTTTGGTGAGATGGAAGACAAGGTTTGTAAATTTGCATTTACCGAGGCTTCTTCCTTACCTTTAGGTGTTGTGGGACATGGCAAAGAAGTGGATGCATTAGTATGCAAATGCCTCAATTGTGGCATCTTCCATATGTCTGATTTGATTTGAAGGGTACGAGCAGTTGTGTCTACTATAAGAGTTTGCAAGCTCCACAGTGTAGACATTGCAGGAGGAAGGATGTCAAGTTTGCAAGATATGGAAATGTACTTCAAGAGAACTAGTTGGCACAGATCAGGGGGAAACAGAGTAAATCTTAGTGATTTCGCGTCCAGAACTCTAAGCAATTTGAATGCTCTTGGGATAAGGGGGACATGTTTAGCATCCAAGGTAGTTTCTTCCTTGGCAGAAGTCAAGAAAGAGCGAACACGAGCACCAGAAGGTTTTTTAGAAATATAATCCATGACATTAGCATTGATGCACAAACGACGATAATCATCCAAGGTTGGATTCTTGGAAAAAAAGATTTCCAGGTTATCCTTCTTAATTTCTTGGAAAATGTTTTCCTCCTTACCTTCCTCCTTGCAAAAGTCACGCAAAGTGTCGTGGACATGACAAGTTTTGATTTGGCCATTTGACCTCCTCTGTCCCACCATAACTAGATTCCTGTCAACAAGTTCCTCCAAATATTCCTCTGCAATATCCTCCAAGTTTAAATCTCTTTGCTGAGGCACAAACCCTTCAGCGATCCACAATCGCAACAACTTCCACACAGGGATCTCAAAATCCTCCCTGAAGACACCAAGATAGAGAAAACAAGGTTTCAAATGGTAAGGCAAATGGTTGTAGCTCAGTATTATAACATCCTTAATATGCTTTTCATCCCTGGAAATGTAGTCATTGACACTGTCAGCAACTCGACTCCACCAACGAACAATCTGCCGGTGTTTAATGAGAATACCTGCAATCACCACTATTGACAGGGGCAGTCCATCACATTTCTTTGCTATATGCAGTTCATATTGTTCCACTTCTTCGGGGCACTTGTTGTCACCAAAAACCTTCCTCCGTAGCAACTCTCGACTGGCATCAAAAGTTAGAAAGTCCAAATGATATGGCTCAACTGCTGGATTTGCATAAATAGCCACGGAGGTGTTTCTAGTAGTAATCAAGACTCTGCTGCGCTTCTTATTGTTCGGAAAAGCTACTTTGAGTTTATCCCAGTCCTCTATCTTCCACACATCATCCATAACTATCAAGTACATTCTGGTCTTCAATTGTTCGCGAACGTGTTCTGCTAATTTTTCTTCTGGCATATTTTTCGCTTCCTCAGTGAGTTGGCCAATAGACCCCAGAATATTAAGGAACACCTCAGTTCTCTCAAATTGCTGAGAAACGTAGATAAATGCCCGAGCGAAGAAATCATACTCAATTTTTGGGTCATGTAAGACCTTTTTGGCTAGTGTCGTCTTCCCCAGCCCATGCATACCCACTATTGATATAACCTCTAGGTCCTCTGATCCTGCTTGAGAAGTTCCATCACTGCTTTTGTTGCATCATCAAATCCAATCACATTGTCTTCCTCAACTATTGGGGCCTATTAGATGTTAAGCATGTCAAAACTATATAGCACGATGAGGAATGATCAAGACAAGTGGCAGAATAATGACGGGAATGATAGCACAATTTCATTTTTTTTTTCCTGCCAAGATACTGCATCCTTTTTTTGAAGGTAATTTATGCATGCTGTAACAGATTTCAAATTATGTGAAAGTTCTCCCACTCGAATAGCTTTTATTCATTTGCTGTCAATAGTTCGATCTATCCAGAAAAATTGTTGGACTACGAATGTGGTTTTGATCCAAAAGTCGCCTTGATACTTAAACCTAAGCGCTATACCAGTTCTGTTTTATCTTGAAAATCAATATTGACATCTATACTACCATAAAGGTGTGGGGATTAGAGAAATTTCCAAGATTATGATGAAATCGGGGTGCTTTTTGTTGGATTTCATCATAATCTTTGGAATTTCTCGTGGGGGTATACCTTCAACTTGATTTTTCTTTGTTTATAGATTGGATTAGGGGTACCGACGAGTTGTGACATGTCAAAATTCTATATAGATAAAGAATCAATAACCTGGTTATACAAGTATCTTTTTTAAAATATATATATGACTTTTTATTAACTAAGAAAATATCTAAAAATGCAGTAAATAGCAATAAATAACTGAGAAAATCAAAAGGTCATAGTTTTTTTCCCCTCTTTTTACCTGCTTTTTCTTTGCACGTTCATTGGCTATGTCCTGGATTTGTGCAGCCTCCAAACGAGGCACTATATGGCTCTCAAGAATAATCTTCACTCTTCCACTGACTTGCTCTATTTCCTTCCCCAGGTCTCGAAGCTTGCTCCCATAATCAACAATCTTGAGCACTTTTTCAACTTTTCCTCTAGCCTTCTGCATTGAGGCATGAACGATGTACTTGTCGACGACATCCTCGGCTTCGCTGACCACGCTTTTGAGCTCCCTCCTCAGCGCCTTCAGGGCCTCGGTGTTGCTGTTCATTTCTGTGTAGTCTTTGACAAAGCCATTCAGAATCTTGAGCTGATCGCACAATTTCTCAACATTCTCCCTCACATCAGCTATTAAATGGGAGTTATAAACCAGTATTTGCTTCAGGTTTTCTAGGACAAAACTCACAGCTGCTTCTGACATGGTCTTTCTCCCCGGCCGGCCCTCTAGATCCTCTCTTTTTGCCTTCTTTTTTCTTTTTTTTCCTCTCTGATCTACCTAGATTTGATGAAGTTACAGGTTGTTCTGGAGGTTAAGCAGGAGCCCAGTCGGGCTTAAATCCTTGGAGGCAATGGATGGATGCTAAGTCCACCACGAGTTGACTCAGAGTTCCTGGCCAAAGTCGTTATTCTATACTGGTTTTTTTGTCTATTAGGAACCAAATAGTTTCCTTGCATTAACATTTCGAGACTCGTTTTCGCGTGTGTTGCGCGTGAAATAATACTACTTAAAAGAAAAAAAAAGAACAATTAATTAAAGGTTAGTCTTTGCTTACATCACGCGTTGATTAAAGGTTAGTTTTTTTCGATGATTAACAAAAGAAGAATAGTA
Organism: Coffea humblotiana; assembly: GCA_023065735.1. NCBI lineage: Eukaryota > Viridiplantae > Streptophyta > Magnoliopsida > Gentianales > Rubiaceae > Coffea > Coffea humblotiana. The sequence goes on along the minus strand of CM041218.1, from coordinate 9,090,363 downwards.
GTAGCACCATAGGAAAAATTACAAATTTAATTGTAACACTCATTTTAGGACTAATTTCACTTTTCATCCCTTCACTTATACCCGATTCTTACTTTATACCCTAAAATTTTTTTTTAACATGTTGTTTCCTAAGTTCTCGAATCAATCCCATTCTAAGTCTAATATTAACACCGTAAACAAAACTAATAGAAGTAATTAGCACGCATGTGTCTAGCAATTGCACATTTGTGAAAAGGACTTATTACACTTTGCAGCCCTAACTTATAAATGATTCATCCTTTGTATTGTGAACTTCAATTTAGGACATATTGTAAGTTAAACTCTCGAATCATTCTCACTAGAGTCCAATTCACTAACATCGTTTGCAAAACTAACATAAGTAAAGACATCTCTATATTCTATTCTTAGAGATCTCTATATTGTCCGTTCCTTGTCTTTGTCGAATAAAATCGAATAAAAAATAAATACATAGTGGATTGTAAATAACAACAGCATATTGTAATTTTTCAACTGAAGGTTCTTGTTCTTTAACTGTCTATTAGCTATTTAATCATCCTTCTTACCCATAAATTTGTGCACAAATTCCATATATTGAGGGCATAGCTCGGGGTGAATCCACTAGCAAATGTTGCAACAAGTAAAATTGTGTTGCTATGATGAACATTAGTATAAGAGGAATTACTGGCATTTATCTTCCAAAAACAAATGACTAGTACACTTCACTAACCTAACTTTTGGCATATCTCAAGAATTTTCTTCTAAGGTTAAGTTTGAATATGTTCATGCTCAAAAGATTTCAATTGAAACCATAGATTTTTCATTTTTTTTGGTCGGCTCTCTTTTTCTTAATTGGGTAACTAGAGTTTTTTTTTCTAATAATGCTAAAACACATGACATAAGACCAAATTGTTGCTACACTTGCACATAGTCTGTAGGCTCCATACTTCTGTTGATTTTGCTCATGGTATTTACTATTGGGCTCAAATAG
>CM041218.1:7124731-7289275 GCA_023065735.1 Coffea humblotiana | reverse complement strand
GAGGTCCCTACCAAATAAATGGAAAGAAAATAGTCCGTACCATGTTATGATAATTTCCATGGCTTGGGGGTAGTTTTGACACCCACTCTACACGTGATTCATGGCTTAATTAATTTGAGTTTACAGATATCCACCCAAATCAATCTGATATGACAGAAGACAAATAATGTATCACTTGATTTTTTTTATGTGTATATATCATAACTTGATTTTTTTTTATGTGTATATATCATATCACAATGCTATTGTAAATTTTTGTTTAAAAATTACTTGCATATACAAATTCACCCGTGGCGTGCATTTGGATTAGTCTATGAGGATATGGATCCAATTAGACCGTCAGTTTCCTTTTCTTTCTTTTTTTTTGTCAAATCAATGTAGTAGCGTCTTAATCCCTAGGGTTCTTAGTGATCAATCAAATTGACAAATTAGTAATGTAACACATCACTAAAGTTGTGCAAGTTGTAACCAAACCATTTAATATTCTCAGACTGGCAACATCAACTGGTTAAACTTTCAATTCAAGCTTTCGCTAGGAGACATACTTTGCTTTTCTTCTACAGTTTAAATAGAAATTAAATTTAATTTATCCACTACAGATAATCATACAAACTGAGCTAACAATAAAAAAGGAAAATACTGCAGAATGTACCATCTAAAACCAAAGAGATAAAGAGATTCCGTAGCTCAGTCACAACATTGCACTTTTACTATGTTATTGTATAATTTTAAGAATTAGTGTTTTATACACCATCAGTGTAAAAGTTTTTTTTTACATTAATAGGCATAGATATATGATACATAGACAAAACGTGAATTTAAAGTTTGAATAGTGATGACGTAGCATTCATCTAAAATAAACCTACTTGTGTAAAAAACAAATTTTGCACTAATTGTGTATAAAAATTAATCCCTAATTTTAATCATAGTGCTTATAACAAAAATTAGATTAGAAAAGCACTTGCATATTTCTCTATCATATGCTTTACGCTGAACTAGTCTTTTGAGCACAATCATTATGCTAAAAATTTCTTGACAATATAATAGGGAAACTTGTGGAGTTTGATGAACCAACGGAGTTGATGAAAAAGAGAAGGTTCACTATTTGGCAAGCTCGTGAAGAAATATTGGTCTCTTTGTCACTCTGCAGAATTACAACGAAATTAACAGCAGAGACAGTGTGTGATCCTTTTACATGGCTTTCTAGTAAATATAACTCCTCAAACACAGCAATAAAAATTTCCTTACAACTTCGTAAAATGCAATAAAACTACCATTTGTGGGTCAATTTCACGAGTATGCCTAAAATAATACCATAAAATTGGTTAGTGCGATAATAGACATGATATGCTATTTATCGTATTAATTGCCTTTTCTTTTCTTATTTGGTACAGGATAAAAGGACAAATTGTGAATGACTATCTTGTAGCTATCTACATGTTCTGAATGAGGGATAATAATATCTTCTTTTGTGTGAAAATAGAAATATGATAAATCTGAAGGATGCATATGCTAAGTTCTATCATACCCCTAATGCCAAATATTTGACAGAAACTAAGCGAACTAGTAATTAAAATAAGTTGATCTTGAGGGTAAAATGGAGGTATCAAAAATATTAGTTTCCTAGAAGTTCTATGAAAATTTCCCTGTTTAAGGTAAAAAAAAAAAAAAAGAACCATGTTTATTCATCTACATAGCCTCATCAAAACTTCATGATAAAAATCATTTGCCATGTGTCATCAATCCATGATAGCAAATCATGTGTCATGTGTTGTACTCCCAAGCGAACTAGTAATTATAGGACTTTAGTGCAAACTTTAGCTTCCTATAAAACATTTATGATTCAATGATTTTGGTGCACTCCCAATAAAGATGTTCAAAGTAATTTGATTCAGCTTCGTCTTCGTCTTGATTAGATCGAGGAACTCAAACCAATATGTGCCAACTCCCGAGTTGGACTTTCTGGTCACTTCAATGTTGTTCTAATCCAAATCTTTACACTAGGAAAAAAAGTTCAACCAAAAAATGATTGCAGTATTAAACTGGCCTCTGAGAGAGGAATCGAGACACAAAGTTTTCAATACGTAGAAATTCATTAAACAACTGATAATAATTACATCGATTATTGGACCACACCATTAACATATGATATTATCATAACTCATAGGAGCAAGCACACAATATATTTCAGGTTTGCACATGGTACAACCTTCGTCAAGCTTACATTTATTCAATACACTAATTGGAGATCTTGGAACTTCCAAACACACATGTTCGTGCCATCTATGATGACAATTTAGCACCCCTTCATTTGAGATGGTGAGTCTCAATATCCTTAGTGACATGAAGGCAAAAGTCCATCAGAGTATTTGGATCTGGGATATTGGGATTCTTTTTCTCATACTCGAAGGTCCATGTAACCAAGTTGCTTTTGCCATGGGCATCAACATGAACTGTTATGATGAAGGTCTTGTATAACTCCAGCAGATCTCCTTCAATCACCTTGAATGTGACTGACCTCTTTGCCTCATCTATGGCCTGGATAACCTCTTTGGCCACTTTCTTTTTTCCATCTAAAAAAATTGAAGAATTGAATGAGAAGAGTGTGAAACTCTAAAGATAAAAAAAACAAAATTCAGTAATTATTAAGGCCAAGAAAAATAAATTTTCCTAGTGGCCTCACAACCAAAGATTGTTAGTATTTGACCTTTACTTGAACCTTTCAATTTTTTTAGCAGGTGAGGATGAAATTTAAGAAATTACAAGAGGGACGAAGGAGTTGAACCAGGCACCAAGATCATTTGTGAGTTGAAAACTTTGCTCAAATAGATCTAAGCATTATACATGCATGCAGAATCATAAACAAGAAAAGATGGAAATATTTGAAAGGGACAACGAGAAGAAGGGAAATCAGGAGGAAATTCAGATACCGTGAGTATAATTCCAGAAGATGACAGATCCGACGGTTCCCCAATTACCATCATGCAGATCACAACCTTGAATATGAGTAGGGCTCATGGCAGATACATGGTGTGGTCTGTGCCTAAAAATTTCATGAAACACATCTCCATCGGATTTTATCTCGATTTGGTTAACGAGCTTACCAGTAAGACTCATTTCTTCTAGCTTTTTTTAGCCAAGAAAATATGACTACTGAAGGAAGAGGGGTGAGGGAAAGCCAAAGACTGAAGGGCCTTTTATAGTTGAGTTGTCTGCATTACTTAAACGCCAAAACGTCATAGTGTACTAAGGGCCAGCTGTGTTTCTCTCGTTTGAGTTAAAGCTTGAATTGGTTTAAGGAGCCATTTGGTTTGAATTTCACAGTCACTGTCATTATCGGTACCATAGGGTGATCAATGATAATAGATTTTGATGAAAACCCATAGTATATTTATTAATGTAAAATGGATTTTATAATTTATAATTTATAATTTTTATTATTTCTTTTCTTTTTCCATTTATTGGAACCAGTAGAAACGATGGCATTTTTTTCTTATTTTTACATTTAAAGAGAAAAAGATGAATAATTAAAATGGCATTTTGTTTTCCAATTTTTATATTTAAGGAGAATTAGATGGGTAGATGATTTCCTAGTGAAGGTGATTAATCACAAAACCCATAGAAGAGGCCTATCATTCCCATTAGCCTCAAACAAACATCATATATGGGTATAATTGAATTTGAAACTTGTGTTGAAATCCATTTACCAAACATTCCCTAATTTTTAATGGATTGGGTTGTGTGCCTTATCTAAAGACCAAAAAGTCTCAACTAGGGTATTCACGGTAAAGATTTTGTTGCAAAAATTTCAATAACGAAAAATGTAACTGACAAAATGTTTTTTGCGCATTACATTTATCTATTTCTCATAACATATTGCATAGACATCATTAGGAGTGCAAATGAGTTGACCCGAATCAAGTTTCGGCCTAATCGAGCCAATGCTCAACATAATTTTATGAAACTCCAACTCGAGTTCGAGCTTAAAAAATAAAAAATAATTTTATTTTTAAAAAATGAATAAAATAATAATTTTTAATAAATAATAAAATATTAAGAATATTTATATGTAATTTTACTATTAAAATAAAAAATAATAAAAAAATATACATATAATCGAGCTGGAGTTTGCTCACGAATTAATGAGTTACCATTCAATGGGGGTATTTTTGGAGTTAACCCCATTAATGAGTTAACTCCAAAAATACTCAACAAAGAATGGTAATACTTGGGCATTGATTGGGATCCCGTTGGACCCATAAAGTGGATATACATTTTTTTTTTTGGTAACATCAATGTTGTTAGATCAGGATCGGATTTGTCGGTTCGATTGGTCCAACTGTGAATCGATCTTTTTTTCAAATTGGTTTGTAATATAAAACTGATTTGATAAAAACCTGTCGAAACCACAAAAAATTGGCTAAACCAGTGACCCAATTCGACTGGTTGATCCGGTTCTTAAACTTTTCTTTTTTGTTTTCCCTAAACATAATTTGAGTTATCTAAATTGTAAAATTTTCATTTATTAATAGGAATAAAAAAGTCACCCATTTAGTGTAAATATCAAAATCACTCGCTTTCTTAAATGACTTTTAAATCAAGATGTATTCATTTCTATGATCTCATTGATTTAGCATCGTGATTCCAACTTGCATTAATTTGTTTTAATTTAGTTTTTCAAATAGTTTTGGAGAATGGACATATTTTAACCATGAATTTACATTTTTATATATAATTATTAGGTGTATATTTGATTGTATGTCTAATATTTTTGGATCATTTTTCATGATTGGCCAAACCAAATATAACCAAGAACTTAATTTCAATATTTCTGAAACTTATAAAAATATAAAATAATTATAACATCATGCTGATATCAGCAAATTATTGAGAACGGTTCAATTGATCTAACCAGTTGACCTCTGACCAAATAGTTTAGCCGAGTCGCTGTCGGGTCCGAGTTTAACAACATTGGGTATCATTTGGTGGTGCATGATTTACCAATCCATCAACCAATTACGAGCACTACTACTAAAGTACTTTATTTTCTTGGCATGCATTGCAATTGCAATTGCAATTGCACTTTTATTTTATTTTGTTTTGTTTCTGGGATATAAATTATCCTCAAAAGTTGTACTTTATTCTAGTTGGAGTAAAATATCATCAGCGCTAATAAAATGATTTTTGTTCTCTTTTTCTTTTTTTTTCCTCTTCCCTACGAAAGCAAGTAAATTTATATTTGAGAGAGAGGCAACAAAATCTCCCTGTATTATTCCATTTCTTATTTTTATTCAACTTAGATCTAGCACAATGAAATCAAAGATATGAAAAGATACATATAAAAAACAAACATAAAAAATAGAGGGAAAGACAAATCTTGCATTATGAAAAAAGTAAACAAATAATACTAATATAAGAACAATAAGAAAAGGAATAACAAAATAGAAAGCTTATTGGACTTTTCATAGATGTATTGGGTTAATATTAATAATTTTTTTTACAATAGATAATTTGACATTTGAGCTACTAGTCTTACCCAGATAAGTTCCAAAGCATGTTAATTTTGGACTTGAATCATTTTTACAATCCCATATTCTATACAAAGCCAGAAAGAGTGAATTCTTTGAATCAGTACCTAGTAATTTTACTTCATTAACTCCATGTGTATAATTTGGAACCAATGTAACTATAACTGTCTGAATAACAAAATAATCAGTTTAATGTTTATAGTACAGTGTAATCTTAACACATGATCGGCATTCTCCATTATTTTCACGAGTCGTGCCAACAACACTAGGCACTCCATCTTTTACTATCCCTGCATTTTCGTGAATTTTGTCCATGAATAAGAAGCAAGCATGGTGTTGGAAATTAAGAGTTAAATGTCAATGTCACTACATTTCATGAAAAAATACCATCGAAGCTAAAACCTCCAGGATGAGGATTTTATGTAAGTAATGAAATCGGTTTTATGCATGTAACAACACTTAGGCATAAATTATATATAAAGCCCTCGTTTTATTTATGTTGCACAAAGATTCTTATAACAGCTGATAGATTGGTTACAGAATTACTAACACATCAAAACAGTACAACAAGCAAACACACAATTACTTAAGTCTTCCACATTGGACATACCACAACCTTTTTCATCAAGTTCACATCCTTCACAACATATGCTTACAAATATAGCAACTTGTAATCAAATTTATGCTTCATATGATCATGATTCGGAAATCAAAGGCCCTTCATTTGAGATGGTGAGTCTCAATATCCTTAGTGAGTTTGGTGGCAAGGTCAACTATAGTTGTTGGATCAGGGACGCTCTGATTCAATTTCTCGTACTGGAGGGTCCATATAACCAAGTTGTTTTGACCATGATTTTGAACCTGAACAGTAACGATGAAGCTCTTGTACAACTTCAACAGGTCTCCTTCGATCACCTTAAATGTGACTGACTTCTTTTCCTTATCTATAGACTCAATTATCTCCTTCGCCACCTTCTTTTGTCCATCTGAAAAAACGTGAATAGTGGAATTAATTAACCAATAGATTAGGTATTGGACTTCGAAGCCGAAACCCGAAAGGCATAATTTTAAACGGCCAAAGTCTCGCCAGCGCAACTTTAAGCAACGTAGACTTGTCGAGTATTTAAGAATGTATGAGCAACTTATAGAGCAATTTAATGCTGGTCATGACTTGCATGTAGCAGATATAACAAGAAAGATTGGCAGATTTGAATTTTGGAAGGAAAACCCAAAAAAAAAAAAGAAGAAAAGAATTAAAATAGTAATAAGTAAAACGATGGAAAAAATGGAAAGAATCAGAAACTTACCGTGAGTATATGTCCAGAAGATGATAGATCCTACTGTTCCCCAATCACCATGATGCAGCTCACAACCATGAACGATATCAGGGCTTATGGAGGACACTTCATGTGGTTTGTTTCTGAAGAGCTCATGAAACACATCTCCATTGGACTTAATTTCGATTTGGAAAACCAGTTTACCAGTTAGACTCATTTCTTCTGAGATCTATTAACCAAGAAACGAAGACTGATGAAAGCAAGGGGTTAAAAATGGTTTAGGCATGAATAATTGAACATGAATTTATATCAAATGAGAAAAAATGCTGTTTTCTTTTCTTTTGTTTACATATCGCTTTCGCACTATCTTACTTCATAGATCATGCACTAGTGCAATGTACTATCATTTATTAGATACTCTGACTATTTTAGAACATAAAATTTATATGGATATTGTTATAGAATTAGTCTGGGGGCTATTTGATTCTATACAAGAAGTTTTGCAATCCGTACTGTTAGTGATGTAGATTTTTCACTTTAATCCAAGTAAAACATACAAAGGATTCTTCTTCTTGCTTGGGAGAACAAAAAGTTCTAAAGAGAAAAAAAAAGAAAAAGCAAAAGCCCTTTTGCCATCCCCAGTTCGGAAGTCTTAGAGCTGCCTATGGAGTATGGAAAATACTTAGATTAGAAGTGCAGCCATGTTAGATCCATATCACCGATTGTGACTACTTACATGGCAACATGGTTTGTAAATAAGCTCATAAATCGTGGATCATTCAAGAATTTTCCATAAAGTATAAAGGCTTTGCATAGGCGAGCAGTAAATCCTAGCCTATTAAATTTGGACAGGATATACTGTTCATATGTTTAATTGTAGCAAATATATCTTTCATAAGTACTTCATTTAGGTTATGTGTATATGGTATGGGTGCTAACATTGCCATTTATACACTTTCATGAATTATTTTCAACTTTGGTGACCCTCGATTCAATTTGTAAACGATTTTTGTGATAAAAAAAGGTAACTTTTTGTTTCGAAGAAATAGATCTGCAATCTTACTAAAATTCTTTGGTCATACTTAAATTGTTAATCTAGTATAGGGACTTTTTAATGTATAATACAGGCTTCAAGAAATTATGAACAATAAAATACAAGTGATCGAAACAAATAAAGCACTTACAACAAAATAAATTAGGGCAAAATACACTTTACCTCCTTATGATTTATCGATTTTTTATGTAACCTCCATATAGTTTCAAAAGTTATACATAACTCCTTCATAATTTGGATTAAAGTATCAAGATGACGGAATTTGTATACCACAATGGAACCAACTAAAATGTAAAAAGTATTCCTATGTAAAGTCAAAAATTATTTATTGACTATGAGGGGATTATGTTTATATTTTGAAAACTATAAGGGGGTTATACGATAAAACATAAAACCATATAAGGTTAGAGTGTCATGCATAGTATGTTTATATATTTTAGTCACTACAACCATTTTAGTTTTTTAATAAAGGTAATTTTGACATTTTACAAATGATCATTTTCGTTACTTTAACACTTTAATCCAAACTATAAGGGGATTATATATAGCTTTTGAAATTATAGAGAGGTTATGTGAATATTTGCTAAACCACAAGGGAGTTAAGTGTATCTTGTCCAATAAATTAAGTAAAAGTTAAATAAGTAAAATATTTAGAAGCCAAGAAGGCTTTTTGTCTAATGATTAAGATTGAAACTCTAGAAATTAGAAATCTTGAATTAAGATCTCCCATCTCTCCCTCACATCTTAATTCTCACCCCTCCCCAGATAAAAAAAAAATTTTAAAAATATAAAATGTCATTCCGTGGAAGTAATTTGTTTGGAGCTCATTCTTCCCATGATAGAGTTGAGCTTGTGAATCAGTGATGCATTACATCTTTACACTCCCCAACACCTTATTGTTTATCTATAACAGTCATGAGTCTTTATCTAGAGAACACAGGAAGAAAGACAAGTTAGAAGATTTGCCAAAAATGAATATTAAACCTTGTAATATTCAGCAAAGGGTGCAAAATATTCAGAGATGCATGATTGACAATTACATAACTTGTAAATGCAGAATCCCATTAAGCAAATATTATCAGTAAACTCATAGTTAAGCAAATAAAGTAACAATGCATCCTCAGATCTTTCTGGGCCACAACATAATCGCCCCTCGAATATGATGGATTACGAGTTATTAATTATTCTTAAACTGTTTATGAGTATAATATTCTCGTAGACGTTATTGTGCATTAGGATATAATTAGCCACTCAATTTACTGTCAATTGAATTTTCTGCTTTCCAATTGATTACAGAATTTACATATACAAACCACAAATAATTTTTATAAGTTTGTAGCGATAAACATTAAGGTGCCTCGATGATTTGGCCACTCTTTGGAAAGATCATCTTCAAGATAAGAGAGTACAGTCTTATTGCCATTGACTAGTCATGATCACCAAGATGTACAATACATGGGCTCTTATTTAATTGATAAGATCCAACAGCTTTATAGGTCTGTCCTTTAAATTAATTAATGTACCCAAACAATTAAATGGTCGTTGCTAGGCATACATTTGTGGCTAGTATACATGGCAATGGGTTGGCTGAAAATCTGTGATGAGGCCTAAATCGAAATGAGGCCTCATAGTGTAATAATATCTGTCAGGCCCTGATTCTCAATTTCTATCTCTTCAATTTACTCTGCAAACTTATTTAATCACATTCTTATGAATGAGTACTCCAAACAGTGGACTGACCTTTGAATCAAAAGGTAACTGATAAAGAAAGCTATGAATCGATAAAATAAATCAACATATAACTAATTTATTGAATTAGAGGAAACAAAGCTTTCCAAGCCATCACAATCGATGTCCGCCAATAATTCAGGAGACAATCTGCCAGCAGAAATTTATGAATCGATCGTACCAAAATTATCACTCAACTTATTTCGTGCTCATTTGACTAAACATTATATAGACAAAAAAAAAAAAAAAAACATCCATGGCCCGCAATTTTATTACAAGCTTGCAGTGTAATAGAATCATCCATGACCCTCAATTTTATTTGATATATTCACAATGTCATTTTTTCCCTCTTTTACTGGCTTTGGGCTTCCTTTTTATATATTTTCTTGACAACAACTCTTATCACACGTATCATGGCATTTTTATTGAGCTTGACATCAAACAAATATTCATCATATCCTTTCATTGGATGCGACTGCAGAGAAATTGACTCTATATTATTACTTCGTGCTTGAAGACGGTAAAATAATAAGATTTAGATAAGCACAAAAAAAAATGGAGAAGTTGGTCTACTACTAAACTTTGAAATTATCATTCATCTGTTGAATTGTAACACTTTCACAATAAAAGTTTTTATCCTTTTGGACAAAGAATAATGCCACACCTACCTCTTATCTGTTGCACTTAAGGCACTGAATAGACGAACCCAAAAAATAAATGCTAAATGAACGTATTTTCTCGCTATCTATGTATCTATCTCCATGTTATTATGACATCAAACAATTTGCAATTGTGAGGTTAGGTACAGCCTGTGGTGCGTATTTTTTTGGCACAATTGGTGGTTTCCTTTATTGTCACTAGTCATAATAGAAAAAACAACTCACTCATGTTTGGATATGTTATTACTTGAAAAACAATTTATACTTGTATCAGAAGCACATTTTTTTCATTTTATTTTTATCTTTCGAATTTTTTCTCTATCTCACAAACTTTACATACATTGTTATTAAATTCAGCCCAAATATCAACCCAATTCAATAACTAGTTCAATGGGATATTGGTTCAACCAAAGATTCACTGATTGACTCGATGGTTGTATTATATAATAAAATAATGTATTTGAATTATTAAAAATACTATAATCATTTAACAAGTTGTTGAACCGCCAATTTTTTGAGATTTTACGAATTGAATTGATAAACCATTGACTAGTTAATGCGCTCCTCTCTTAATTGATCTAACTACTTACCTAGCCCGATTAGGTAGCTAGTTCACCAAGTTGTCCAGTTGAACCGTCGAATTGTGTCATGATTATATCATGAAACGTACTATAATAATTATTTCAAATAATATTTCGAGTAATACCTTCATCAAATCTCCAAACAGTAACTTTCGACTGACTTTCGAACCCATTGTTGTTGAAGCATACAATTCGTTGCAGGAACTATCCCAAAAAACAAAAAGAAGGTTGGAACTATTAATTCAGGTAGGATAAATCAAACAAAAACAAAAGTATAGATTTGGTCATCGTAGGCAAGATTAGATATGACTGGTAATTGCTACAGCTACCGAAACATCGATAGATAGCAACATTTCAAGAATTGATAGTACAATCCTATCAATTGATTACGAGGACCGTCGGTTGATAGTAAATTTTTCCGTCATTTTCGTAACATGATAAAAATTTTCTACACAGTATACAGTAAAAGAAAAACGCCAATCTATGAGTCAAGCAAGACTACTCGTGAAATATGTAGTACAAGAATTTGAAGTTTTCTACTTTTAGCTGTCGGATTTTTGTTTTTTACTTTGGTGCATTTGAATTGTATGTTAATGCAGGGTCAGTTAGCTAGTCGTGAACAACATATAATAGCACTATATGTATATAAGGTATTTGGACCCTACTTCTGACGTAAGGGCCAAATTGGTGAGTAATATCTAAGTAACTCTGTAAGTGTAAGTGATTTATAGTTTCAAGACCATATCCTAACCTTTGATGATAATCGGGAGTCGAAATTATTCAAACTTTATTCTTAAAAAAAACGAAACATAAGAGGAAAATATTTTTGACGAAAGCCTGACTTCTTTTTGTAACGAGCTTTGTGAGGAAGAACTAATTGTTCTATATGGCGAAGTTTCCATTAGGGCAGTGTATTATGCACCACAACCTAATTTATGATGTGCTTCTGCTTCTCATGCTCTTGGTCTAATTCTATTTTTTCTTCACGACAATTCCCAACGTAGACATGAAATAAAGTTAAATTGAAATGAGTTACTAATATGTTTTTTTACAATCTTTTAATATTGAATCGATTTCACACATCCGGGTATCTAAGTTTAACTTAGTTTATGTTGTTTTAACATTGTCTGACTTAGATGCACGATTGTAAAGGAGGAATTGAGAGTTGAAAAAAAAAAAAAAATAGGTTTCACTTACTGAGTTTCTCTTCAGCTACTGGATTAGTACCAAAAAAAAAAAATTCATTATGGGCTTTTGGTTTTATGATTGGCCGTTGCAGTATGTACCTGAAATTATGTACCTTCCCAAAAAGTCCAAATCGTTCGCTCTCATGGGCTTTACCTGGATTGTTTTAAAATTTTCAACTTCCTTATGTGGATACTGAACAAGTACTAAAGTACTAATGAAGCATCTTAAGACCATAGAGGTATGGCTGTTAACAAAAGAAATTCGAAAGAACATGTCATTTTGGGTCTGAAATAGGGGTTTACATGAGTCTACTTAAACTAAACATGTTAATGTTCAAATTTGATTGATTAGCTTATTTGCCATACCGAACTCAAATAAGCTTTTTATCATACTGAGATTGAGTATCCTGAATTTTTACATGTAAATTTTAAGTTTTATACTAATTGAGTTAGATTCCAATTGAAGTCGAAACTTTTCTGAGAAAAAAATATTATTCATATTTGGCTTGATTAGTTGGTTACTTAAATTCAAATGAGTTTTTACAGAGCCAAATTTGATTTGAATACTAAGTAGGTAATTGTGGATGATGCAATGCTTGGAATAATACTTGACGATATTAGAAAACTTAGGCCCTGTTTGACAACTCAAATCAGCACTTAAAATTAATAAATTCAGATTTTAATATATTCAGATGTATTTAATAACAAAAAATAGAGCTTCTGAATTAATTAAGTGACACTAAATTTTCTGGACAAAACTTGCTCTGAAAAAATAAGTAATAAGCTATTGAGTTATCACTTAATGTGATATATACTTAAATATATCAAATTTAGTATTTAGCAGTTCAGTAATTTAATGGATTCAGATTTCAGAGTTTAGATTTTAGTTTTCAAATTTTGGTTTTATTAAACACACCCTTAGGAAGCGTTTCTGTAAATATTAACTTTCCCTTTACTAAAAGGGGAGGTAATTGTGTAATTCACAAGTTGGCAAAATTTAGCTTCAACTTGCTTAGTGAAACTTTGTGGAAGGCGTCCTTCCGTCCTTTGATTAGTTGGATTAGCCAAAGATGATGTAGGAGCTGTTGCTCCAATTATGTAACTACTTTTTGCAATGGCAATACATTTCAGTTATCATTTGCAAAAAAATAAAAATAAAAAAATAATTCAGCTCTAATTTGAGAGAGAAATAAAGTTTTATAGGATTTTACTCATTAAAACAATTATCGATAAATGGAAAGCTGGACTTTGAAGCTCGATGTTTACACAGAATGAACAATCATGGTTAAAATTCACACATGTTTGATAGGTTCTTGGGCAATTTGAGTTTATTAACTAAAAGAGCCATTCAAACTCGAGCTCCAGGTCGCACCACCACCGGAAACTAGACAGCTAATAGAAGGAAGAACCAGTAGAGACTAAAAAAGTCATACATGCAAGCATCAAATTCATTTCAGTTCTCCACACTCATAAATCGTCGTATGATTCGGCTCATCACAGCATAGGTTTTGTAGATTGATCTTCCAATCATTGTTAATTTCACGCCAGATATGATGACTAGATGATCCCTTTATTTGAGATGGTAAATCTCAATATCTTTGGTCAAATTTATGCAATTGTCCATCAATGTATTTGGATCTGGGATGTTCTCAATTAATTTCTCGTACTCGAAAGCCCAAGTAGCTAACTTCTTATATAACCATAGGCATCAACATGAACAGTTGCGATGAAGGTCTTATATAACTCCATCACATCTCCTTCAATTACCTTAAAACTATACTAATTTCTTTTCCTCATCTAGCTCCACAATTATCTCTCCTTTGCATATCTCTGTTTTCCATCTGAAAAACAAACAACAATTCGGTAAATGAAGCGAAAGAGTGTAAAGTCACATACAAATCAATTAGCATAGAAAGCAAGACCCCGGGTTGTGTGTTTGCGTGTGTGTGTTTTTTTTAACATATGATTACAAGTAACCATAATATAACCACTAGAGTCAGCTCAGAGATTAATGAAGAAGAGCTCTTAGAGTTTTCACTGCTGTCAGGTTCAAATTCATAAATATTGAGATAAAAACTAGCATCTGACAACATAATTTGTCTCTTGGATGGGTAGAATAACTACATATTTCTAACTGTACTAATCCTTGCCTTAGCTACAGTCGCGAAGCCACACTATGCTGAGGGGGGATAATTGGCCCCCTCAACTTTACAAAATTTAAAAAATAGTTTTGAAACTATTAAAAATATTTATATTTTTATCATAAAAGCACCTCCTCAATTGTGAAAGGTACACGTTTTCCTCTGCATTGTCTCCCTATATTATGAGAAATTTTCATTCTTCTCACATTATCTTCCCTAAACAACCAATTTTTAAAACATCTTTCTTATAACACAAATGTTTTAAAGCCATTAAAACACAAAATTGTTAAGGACTTGAATAAGAAATAAATTGAATAATTTCACGACACAAAAAAGTCACAATAAAAATATTATCTTTAATTAAATTTCTCTTTACATAATAATGACATGATCTTAGGTGTATAATATTAACCCCACTGGCTATAGGTCCTAGCTCCACCAAAAATTAACCATATCTTTTAAAGGGGATAACAACATGCCTAGTCATTTCCTCACTTCTGATACTAAAAAATAGATAAAATACAGTAAATTTTGGAAGAAAATACCAATGGAAATAATGACGAAATTAAATCCAAATTTTTACCGTGGGTATACTTCACACTTGCATGGCTCCTACAGTTCCCCAATCACCATCATGCACTTCAACACCTTGAACAATTGAAGGGCTCATATCGGATATATGATGTGGTTTGTCTCTAAAGATCTCATGAAACACATCTCCATTCAACTTTATCTCGGTTTGAGAAACCAGCTTACCAGTTAAACGCATCTCTTCTCAGTTCTGTTAATTAACCAAGAAAGGCAGATCAAAGCAAATACTATCATTGAAAAGACTACAGGGATCTATAGAGTCAATTGTCAGGGATCCCATTAAAAAAAAAAAAAACAAAGAAAGAAACGTGATTGTGCAGAAAAATGTCACTATTCTTACGGACAGCAAAACAAGTTGGGAATTTTTAAAAGGTCACAATTTCCAAATTTGCACGCAAAAAGAATTATAACTTTATCAAGCTTGGTGATGCATCCCTCTCGAATTTAGGAGGTCCAGGATTGAAGACTTTTCAAAACATGGAAGCTATAATATCTGAAACCTTAATTTAAAGATAAACCATTGATGATCACTGGTATTATCAGGAAGACAAGGGGCATATTCAAGAAGATGTACAATCACACACAATTTTAGCAACAAGATGTAGCCAACCTCTAATGTATTTGTACATCTTGCTAGTTAGCATAATGAACATTGTCAGACGTTCAAAATTGCGTTGGCTGAGCAAATTTTAGCACAAAATTGAAACATTATTTTACGTAGCACTATTAATAGATCTTTTATCGGCATTGAGCTGTTACGCAGTTTGAGTTAAGTAGAACTATTTGTAAATTTATTTTGTGCCGATTTGAATAAACTGAAAAGAATAAAAACGACATCTTTTAATGCACTACCAATTATTTCTGGAAAGCCAGCTCGTAGTATAATGCGGTCACCCATATTCTATGCACTATTTATCTGACATATTTACAATTTTTTTTGGTTCATATACTGCATGGCATAGTTATATTATTGAGCTTGAAATCAAATGTTCATAAAAATTGGTCTCCCTAATTTAATTTTATCAGCCCATCCTCCAATTGAATGCCACGGCCAAAGAAATTGAAACTATACTCTATTAATATGCGTGAATACTATCAAATAAATATCCTACATGAATGCATTATTATAATTGAATCTGATGTTTCAAATGAAAAAAAAAAGTCACTTTTTGTACAAGCACTTAATTATAACTGAATGTGATATTTTGAAATTGACATTCAATACAAACTTTTTTCTTATATTGAATTTGAATTTTTTAACTTGCAATTAATACAAAATTTCAAATTTAACTGAATTCAATTTCTCGTAAATCATATTTAGTATAAAATCCTAATTTTAACTCAATGTGATTATTTTATAAAAGTGACATTCGGTATAAGCTCTTAATTTTATTTGAATTTGATTTTCCAAAAGTCACTTTCAAAACAAACTATTAATTTTAAGTAAATGAGATTTCCTTATAGTCACATTCTGTACAAACTCATAATCTTAGCTGAATTTGATTGTTAATTTGTCGAAACTTGAAGTAACGCATTTGATATATGTAACATATTTGTGCATTTGATATTTGATCAATGTTTCAAAGCAATCCATTTTCAGGATCTTAATCTTTTTTTGTGTTTGCTGATTCTGTTTAGTTCAGCTAATCTTACTCGAAAGCCAAGGCACATTGAAGAAAGAAAGAAAGAAAGAAAATTACACACAAATATTACAGCACAAAAACATTTTAGGCATAAAGCCATCATTTTATTTATAAATATTCATTGTAATTAGTATATCAAACACACAATCACAGCCACAACAAATTTAATAAAGCTCTCACCAAGCTTCTAACATGACATAAATAACCTTAACAAGCTTTTATTTCATACTCACACCATTCTATCTCTTATTATTATTCAACTAGTGAAATAACTATGCATGTTCACGCCTTGACAAGTGAAGCATCCACGTCTTTTCCAGCATGAATCAGCCAGTGGAGGTACTTAGTTGGAGCAGGCTCATTCTCATTGATATTCTCATACTCAATTGTCCATTTGGCATAGTTGGAGTGACCTTTGGGAATAACTTGTAAGGTAGCCTTGTAGCTCTTTAATTGTTCCAAAATGTGTCCTCCAACTGCTTCTGCAGTGACAGTCTTGTTCTCTTCATCCACCGTAAGTCTTTCTTTCAGAGTCTCAACTTTTCCATCTGGGCAGTAAAATATTTATCAAATTAAGCCATTATTATAGGGATATTCTACCAAATTGGTGGCAGAAAAACATTAAGTTATGATGCATATCATCTTGAAATTCCCAGGAAAATCACCATAATATCAAACTGTTCTACAGTAAATTTTAAAAAAAAATTCATGCAACTCTAATTAGTAACTATCAATCTTACAAAGTATAGAGTTGGTTTTTGTTACCTATTGCATAAGTCCAGAGCTTGACAGAGCCCTTAGTTTTCCAGTCACCTTGATGAACATTAACACCATGAACTTTGTCGGAGCAAAGATTTGGAAGTTTGTGTGCTTTACCACCAAAGCTGTGGAAGAACTCATCAGGATCAGACTTAATCTTTATCTCAGCTTCTAACTTTCCAGCTAGAATTGGACTAGCCATAATTGGTTGTAGTAATGCTGAAAAATCGCTATGCACCTTTTCCTAGTAAATGTTCTACCAACTAAACTGGCTGAACCATGATTTATAGAATCAAATTTTCATTTCACAGTAGCTTTTAGATTATTACGTAGATTAAGTCAACATTTTGTGCAAAACTGTTTAGCATAGATGGTTAATTGAGTGAATGCAAAACTTTTTGATGACAAAATATGTTCTATTTGCAGTAACAAACTTGATAGGTTTATGAGAGAGGTAAAAAATGTCATAGCATTTATTCACGTGGTAAGTAGACGAAAAAAAGATTTTTTTTTTCCAAACTTTATAATGTTTTTGGTATGATTGGAAAGGGAAATCAGATTATGTTGACAAATTGTTTTTTTTTCCTTTTTCTATAGGTAGTCACGCGTATTGTTACAAGAATGGAAATGAAAAAAAATTATTTTGGCCCTTCAAATCAAGAAATTGTACATTTGTCCGCTTCATGAATGGTGCAGCACATCAGAAAGTCGTCTATTTTTTTATTTTTTTTCTTTCTTTGTTGGATACTCAACAACGCGATGGATACGCTCAGCAAAAGTCGCAAACGCCAAAATCTTGATGAAAGCAGCTCTTCAGCCATCTTCACGTAGAAAATACTGCAAAACAGTAGTGAAGGGCATTGTATTCATGTATCAATAAGGCTACTTCTAAGACAAGAGAAAAGGATTTTAATATTTTCTTTTTAGCTGCACCAATCTAATTGTTTGCTAATTTTGGGCAATTGAATAGTATGATCATCTCACACATTATCTGCATTTGATAATTGATATAGGTAATTATCTGCCAATGAATAAAACCAATTACACGGTTTAAAAAGGGAACCTCATTGGTACAAATTCGGATAGTTACATTGACAACTTCATTGTGGCATTGGAGAGAGGGTTGGATTAGATGATAAGTTGAGAGAGATTGTAAATAAGAGGTTTAGGGTTAAAGACCTCCCACTTACAAGCCAAAAAAAAAAAACTTCAAGGTGGCATAAAGTGACTAAATTGAATGTTCAATTTAAAAAGTGAGAACTAATGCCATAATACAGAGTAACAACTTCAAAGTGGTGGTTGCTAATAATTGTCATCATATATATGTAATATTTATTGAAAACCTAGGACCAATTGGCATATACAGCGATAAAGATCTTACTAATCAATTGATCCATCTGATTCGATTACATTCTTTATCTTTTTCTTTTGCTTTTCAGAGAGTTGGAATTTTATGGCTGTAAATCTTTTTACTGCAGCAGAAATCTATATGCTCCACTACAAGCATATATATTAACCCTTGAACTAGCCAGTCCAGGTTTTTTGTTGGACTAGGCTCATTCTCGTTCAGTTTTTCATAGTCAATGGCACATTTGGCAAAGCTGGAGTCACCTCTGGAGATAACTTGTAGCGTTGCTTCATAGTTCTTGTAGTGCTTCATACAATCTCCATATATTGCCTCAGCAGCATTGGTCTTGTTCTCCTCGTCAATTTTGAGCCTCTCTTTGTAGACCTCAACTTTTCCGTCTATATTTGCATCACAAAGAAATTCATCAGTGGCTTTTCTTAACATTGAATAATGTTTTACTCTTAATTTGTTGTTTCCTATATTATCTAGCTATTAGGCTCAATTTGCCACATTTTGGGAAAAACGAATTTAACAAGAAAATGTAATGGAGAAAAGTATCAATTATTAAAAACTATTGATGCTTCGTTACGCCAAACTAAACTACAATATAGACTCCTTATCCTTGATGTCTTTCTCATTTCGTTATGGAAATTAGATCATTGGCTGAGTATGCTAACTACTTCACAAGCTAGATCG
Organism: Coffea humblotiana; assembly: GCA_023065735.1. Taxonomy (NCBI): domain Eukaryota; kingdom Viridiplantae; phylum Streptophyta; class Magnoliopsida; order Gentianales; family Rubiaceae; genus Coffea; species Coffea humblotiana. The sequence continues at coordinate 7,270,083 of CM041218.1, read as the reverse complement.
CATAAAGATTAAAATCTCATAAAACTTAAACGAGTAAATGAACATTAAGATACAGTAAAGTGATGGTTTTACCTAAGTGCAACAAATAAGAAGTAGGCGTGGCATTATTTTTTGTGCAAAAGGGTAAAAACTTTTATAATGAAAGTGTTACAATTCAAGAGATGAATGGTAGTATTGAGAGAAAGAGTGTAAGTGAAAGATTCCGAATTCGAAATCTCGTATTTACACTAAAAAAAAGATAGTAATTTTAAAAGTTTAGTAGTAGGTCCTCTTCTTCTTCTTTTTTTTTTTTTTACTTATCTGTTGCCTTTACAACACTCAATAGAAAAATCTTATTATTCTACCGTCTTCACGTAAGAAGCAATAATATAGAGTCAATTTGTTTGCATGCAGTGAAAGGATAAGGAGATAAAAGTCAATTGAGGAGGCCAATTACGATAATATGTCAAGCTCAATAAAAATGCCACGAAACATATGATAAGAGTTGTTGTCAAGAAATTATACAAAAAGATACTGAGGGAAGCCCAAAGCCAGTGAAAGGAGAATAAAAAAATAAAAGATTGAGAATATATCAAATAAAATTGCAGTCCATGGACACGAAATAAGTTGAGTACAAATTTTGGTATGATCGATTCATAAATTTCTGCTGAAAGATTGTCTCCTGAATTATTTGTGGACATCGATTGTGATGGCTCGGAAAACTTAGTTTCCTCTAATTCAACAAATTAGTTATATGTTGATTTATTTGCTCGATTCATAGCTTGCTTTATCAGTTACCTTTGATTCAAAAGTCAGTCCACTGTTTGCAGTACTTACTTATAAGCATGTGGTTTAATAATTTTGCAGAGTAAAATTTAGAGAGGTTTTGAGGGTTTAGTTGACGAAAAACAAATATATGGAAGGCCAAGCTAAGAATCAGGGCCTGACGGAGATTATTACACTGTGAGGTCTCATTTCGATTTAGTCTAGCATTTATTTATTTTTTGAATAATTGAAATGGAATTCATATATTCATTCTTAAGAAATTGTTCTGATCTTGCCCCTCTCCTACCGAGTATTATTTTTTCTTGGGTAAGGCGCACAAATAAGTAAGACATTTTATTTTAGTTGTCATGAATTTGGAAAAGAGATTTGTTTCTTGAAATTCATTTTTTTTTTAATGTTTCTTGATTTTTGTCTCAAACCAAAAAAAATAAAGTATTTAACCTTTCGGTTTCTCATATTTTTGCAACTTATGCAGGTATATATCAACAAATTGTAATTCAGATATATGTGTGTATGTGTGCGCATGCACGCATGTGTATGTGTATGTATATACATACATACATATATAAATACATATATATGTGTCTATAGATATGTATATGTATATGTATATGTATACATATATATATATATATATACATATATGTGTGTGTATGTTCATCAAGGATTTTCAGCCAACTCATTGCTATGTGTACTAGCCACAAAGGTATGCCTAACAACTACCATTTAATTGTTGGATACATTAATTAATCTGAAGGACAAACCTGCAAGGCTGTTGGATCTCATTAATTAAATAACAGCCCAGTGTACATCTTGGTCATCATGACCAGTTAATGACCAACCAAGATGTACACTGGGCTCTTATTTAATTAATGAGATCCAACAGCCTTGCAGGTTTGTCCTTCAGATTAATTAATGTATATGTATATGTATACATGTATATATATATACATATACGTGTGTGTATGTTCATCAAGGATTTTCAGCCAACTCATTGCTATGTATACTAGCCACAAAGGTATGCCTGACAACTACCATTTAATTGTTGGATACATTAATTAATCTGAAGGACAAACCTGCAAGGCTGTTGGATCTCATTAATTAAATAAGAGCCCAGTGTACATCTTGGCTGTTGGATCTCATTAATTAAATAAGAGCCCAGTGTACATCTTGGTCATCATGACCAGTTAATGGCAATAAGGTTGTACTCTCTATCTTGCCGAAGAGTGGCCAAATCAAAGAGGCGCCTTAATGTTTATCACTACAAACTTACAAAAATTATTTTTGGTTTCTACAGGTAAATTCTGTAAGCAATTGAAAAGCAAAAAGTTCAACCAACAGAAAATTGTGTGGATTATTAAATCTTAATGCACAATAGCTTTTGCGAGAATCTTAAGCCTGATTAATAACTCGTAATCAACCATAAGCCGTGATGATTGCTGCGCCCAATGCGATAGGGAGAAAAAAAAAAAAAGAAACTCGTTTTCCAGTCACCTTCGTGCACTTCAATCCTGTTAACTTTCTCATTCACAAGATCTGGGAGTTGGTGTGCTTTAGCGCCAAAGCTATGGAAGAACTCATCAGCATCAGACAGCAGCCTGAATTCAGCCTCCATCTTACCTACTAATTTACTAGTCACAGTAGAGAGTTCCAAGAATTGATCAAACCAAAAAAAAAAAAAAGGAAGAAGAAAAACCCTACTAATAACCTTGAACAATACTATGTTTTATGCAAATCAGCCACTTGACTACCTGATTTATGGATGCTTCATGAATGGTTGGCTCCCACAAATTACAAATGTGTGGTTCCCTTTTCTCTTAGCTGCAAAATATGCGTGTAATCGTGAACATGAATGCATGTTGCAATATCTTCTCATGCAAATGATATACTGCCACGTTTAGCCTGTCACACTTGATTATTAGTTAAATTGGTAAATGCTCCGCTTCTGTCTCCAACGGGGAATTCAATGGGAAATAATGATGTGGGGTATACTTCTTTTTTTGGGGGCGGGTTATACATTTTTATCTAATCCTTATCCACAGACAGCAGAAATCAAAATTGCTCTATATTTCAATTGAAGTCCATGATAATTTTTTGGACAAGTTTGATTTGTTTTGTACAGTTATATGTTTAGGACAACATGCCAAGAATCGACCAAAAGCAGACTCACAGAACACTAGCGTAGCTTAAAGGACAATTTCGATTTTGCATAGGTAATGTTTTCATAGATTTTCAGCTTGCACTTTAAACTTCTATTTTAAAGTCTTTTAGTTTTATGAATTCACCTTTTTTTTCTGTAACCTATCTTTAATCAAAATATATAATGGGCTTTGAGTATTCCTAAGAAGAAGCGAAATTCACTTTTGCAAAAGAAGTAAAATTAAGAAGTGAAATTGTTATTTAAATTTATATATTTGTTGTGCAGGTGCGTACATTTATTGTTCCTATGCATACATTGTAGAGTACAATTGTAACTAACATTGTGGAGATACTACACGCCAATGTTGTACTTTCTGCTGGTTTAGTTCACCTCTTTGGGGACATTTAGCAAGAAGTCAAGATATGATAAACAAGTGTGTGTGATAAAGCAAAATTTTATTAAATTACATGACGAAATTGTGATCTAACTGAAGTTTTGCTCATGTTCCTTCCTCAGAAAATCAATTAACGTGTTTGTTATCACAAGATTACTTATGCAATTTAGAGATCCTCTTTTGATTAAGAAACCAAAAGAGATATTTAAAGAGAGGAAACTAGAGAGATCCTTGAAATTTGAAGGTTCATTATGGTGAACCGATGCACTTAGCATTTATGTCTTCTTCAAGCCAAAAAACTGAGATAGATATAAAGCCACACCAAACATTTATTGATCTTTGCCTTCAAAATTCGAAATTCACTAATTAGATTGATCTTTTCTACGCAGCATATAATTGTAATTACACATGCAATTCGAAATTCAAGTTACTTGTATTAAAAGAATTTTGCTAGATCATCTATGATGATACGTAAATCAAAGTGCATGGGTTAGAAAAGTTATGGCATGGTATCAGTGAATGTCGCTCATTTTGTGGAGTTCTAAACCTTGAGGTGGTTTGGAATTTTATTGCAGCCAACTTTGATCCTATTGGGGGGTGGATAAAAATCAGGCTTTTCCAATAGAACTGGCTCACAGATTAAAAGGGTGTGATCCCTTTTCCCTCTTGCATGTTGCAATTTGATTAACTTCCAGTGCGGTTAGGAAAACATTAGTATAAAGGAGTGAAATTTGCAATGACGAAAGTGTATGGACATTATTTGTGCAGACATTTGAGAGAGAATGCTGAGCTGATAATCCTTGATGGAGCAGGGCATTCATGGGGTTATGAAAAAATCTAATAGAGTTTTATAAGCACCTAAAAACCTTTCTCATGGGCTGAATCAACCAACTGACTTTAGGCACTTCAATCCTTCCTCTTCAACTCAAAGAAGGAAATTTTTGTCGTTCAACTCAATTTTCGAGGCTAAAAACGTAGAGGAAAGCCTCTAATCAATTGAATTTATGGGTACACTTTGATTCCCAGAATAAATAACTGACAATGGCGGTTAATAATTCTTTCAACAATGTTCCATTCATGATGTATCTTTACTCAAGCTATTGCAGATCATACAAATTCCACTTGTGGAAGGAAGACGGGAAAGTTAAACCATGTTCATGCCTAGCCACTAAATCCTTTGTTAATGACTTCTAATCAACAACTACTATTTCAAAGATACCGTAAGACGACCAAAAATTCAGCTAAACACATACCGTTCTGGGTAAACGATGTCATGGCCCTCAAATGACCTAATCAGCCTAAATTCAAGGTTACCTATTATGAAACGGAGCATATGCCCAATTGTTTCACATCCTAAACTATCAAAGTAAAAGTATATTGAGACAAGAAAAAAAGAAACTAAAAAAGAATAGACAAACTATGCTCCCTTTCTTTTCAAATTATTCAACCTGTAAGCACTAATCAAACTGAATAGTCTCAAAAGCATAACTCAATCATATAATGATCACAGAGAATAGCGAAAAAGAAAGGGAGAAGAAGTACTCTAGTCGCAGACTCCTAATTTGGTTGTTGGAGAAGGGGCGGTAGTAGTGGTTTTTGACTGAGAATGATAGAGACTGAGGTTTGAGAGTCTGAGAGTGTAGACTTAGGGTTTAGTTCTTTTATCCTTCAAAAAAAGGGTTTAGTTCTTTATCCTTCAAAAAAAAGGGTTTAGTTCTTTTAGGAATTTTATTTTTAAAATTTTTAACGGGATCAAATTGACTGCAATGCCCAAGAAACTAGCTGTACTACAAAAGTTAAGGGTAGAAATTTCTCAATAAGTTCTGAACACTTATGTGTTTTAAGTCATATAAATTTAATTATTTAATATTTACACTAGTGCTCAATAGCACACTATATTCCTACTTGCACTCGACTCGTTAAAACAATCGCACATGTTTGAAATTGATTCAAACACGATCAAAGTTGAAACAAGATGATCCATTGATCAAGCAGCTCCATATGTGCACCCGAGTTGCTCGATTTTCACAAAAATCATAGTAATTGAACCTTCAACATCGAGTATAGGATTGGCCTTTGTTATTCACCTACTGCATAAGTCCATAGCCTGACAGAGCCGGCATTCTTCCAATCACCTTGTTGAACATCAATGCCATGGACTTTCTCAGAACACAGATTGGAAGTTGGTGTGCGTTACAACCAAAGCTATTGAAGAACTCATCAGGATCAGACTTGGATCTTTATCTCAGCCTCCAACTTTTCTGCTGTATTAGCCATAGTTTTTTCTAGCCCTACTAGTCAAAAAGCTACTGATTTTCAGCTTACCTTCACCTAGTAGAATGCAAATGCTAATGTATATGTACCTTAACCATCGGACCACCGCTCATATAGGATCAGTTCCAATTTTCCGTACATTTGTGGTGGTTTGTGCTAATATCTTTGCTTTTTATCAATTGTGTTTTAGGTTTATGTACTTATACCCCTCATACCTATGCTTAAATTTGAATATACTAATTGAGCTTAAGTAGCAAGGTTTTGAAATTTAATTTAAAAAATAAAAACTGGCTACATTATTTTTGGATTAGGTCAGGAAATTTGTCTTGCTATTCTTCTTTATCATAGTCAAGAGAAAATTTCTGTTGTTAGACTATTACCAAGATTAGGTTAATTATCTATGTCCTTTGATGTAATATTGAGAGGCAACTTGTCCCAGATTAAAATTAAGGGGTAGATAAAATATCATGTTAATCCAAGAAAACCCAACTGCAACCAGAACTGGATTTCATGCTTTGCCTTATGGCCAACACCTAAGACGAGTGGGCTAGAAAGATTTGTTTGCTTGATATGTGATAATACAGGCTTCGTTAATAAGTTATGAATGCGAATATGCAAAACAAGTGGTTACATTATAGATTCCTGTGCTTTGTGTTAAAGCTTCTTCTTTTTTTGGCAACAAATTTTTGGACTGCACGGATCATTCCTTGCTGCTTTTGGATTTCAAAACAGAAGCTACAAAGTACAGAACATTTTCAGTTTTAGAAATGCACCTCGGTTTTTCAAAAGGTGCATTGACTACTGTGAAGAATAGTTTCAGCCCCATGAGATCGATGCCAGTAAGATAGTTAAATCAGCAGTGATAAATGTTATGCAATGAACCACTGTTATATATAGGAAGCATGCTACGATAATGATACCCCATGAGGAAAAACAGAAACCCTAATAATCATAGTGATGATAGTAACACTAAACCAAGAGTTATGAACTAGTTCTTCGAGTTAATTAAGAATTTCTTCGTTCCATCTTTGTAGTCAAGTCATCCAAACAAAATTGTATTCCCTCTTTTATTCCAATTGTACCAAGAGACCATTATTTGGCGAAAAAGACAACAGAGAAAACATGTCAGACATAATCATATAACCAGTGCTCCCATAGGCAAAATGCGCAGGATTAGATGTATTTGGGTATTAATGGAGCAAAATTCTTGACGTCTTCACTTGAGGAGGAGACGACAAACTGAATTTAACTCGAAAAACTCGAAAAACAAAAAAGAATAATAAAATTGCGTTTAAAGGAATTGCAATTTCCAAGTCACCATTCCAACCACATCTTTAACTAATCCTGAACTTGGAGATTGAGCTCCATAAAAAAGTTTATTCAAAGGCAATACGATTTGGGAATTGCAATGGGAAGCAATCGTTAAATGAAGTAATCAAACATCACTTAGTAAAGGCTTACTAAACTAGTTAATAAAGATGTTGTTGGGCTTCTGTATTCGCCATGAATTGATTTAAAGATGAAAGTTCAGGATCTTTAACATGGAATATGGTGATTTTTCTCCAATTCTTCCTGGCTTTCTCTTTTCTTCAGGTCTCCCCGGCAGGAAAACACACACACACACACACACATATATATATATATACACACACGTACATAAAAAGAGAGAGAAAACATAAGACATCCTTACAAAGTTAAGATAGATATAAAGCCACACGAAACATTCATTTTATTTTTCATCATTACACGTAGAATCGTTAACACATACAAATTACAACCAAGCACTAACAGGAGTAGAATTGCTAACACTTGTACAAATTACAACCAATCACTAGCAGGAGTAGAATTGCTAACACTTATACAAATTACAATCAAGCACTAACAGGAGTAGAATTGCTAACACTTCTACAAATTACAACCAATCACTAGCAGGAGTAGAATTGCTAACACTTATACAAATTACAATCAAGCACTAACAGGAGAGCAAATTTTTGGAGGCTTCACTAAGCCCAGACAATGGAGTACATTAAAGATGCCATTATCTTAACTTATATTGTATTACATTCTTTGTTTTTTTTCCCTCCTGGTACCCCGGACCAAGATGGCAATGAAGATAAATATATCACCCATAGAAGAATTATATGGTACATGTAGATATATTATTATTTGCGTGCTTTGAGAAGTGAAGAATCCACATCTTTTGCAGCATGAATTAGCCATTGGAGGTAATGAATTGGAGGACTCTCATTCTCACTGAAGTTCTCATATTCAATACCCCATTTGGCAAAGTTTGAGTCACCTTTTGAGATAACCTGGAACTTAGCCTTATAGGTCTTGTATTGTTCCAAAATGTGCCCTTCAATTACTTCGTAAGTGATTGTCCTGTTCTCCTCATCCACTCCAATCCTCTCTTTTACAGTTTCAACTTTCCCATCTGTATAAATTTTCACCAAAGTAGATATTAAACAAAGTAATCCAGCAAAGTTAAAAGCAGTTTTTGGATCTTTTCCAGTACTAAAATTGTTTCTTAATCGATGAAGACGAAAGATACGTCAAACGATGCATATGTATTCACGACTTTCTTAGAAAATAATTAATAAAAATTCAAAAATGTCCCTTAGCAAGGATGACACCCTAAACCTTACTACCTTTTCCTAATCCAATAAAAGATTTTGATACACCTAATCATAGTAATCGAAACTTCAAGATCGAGTGCAGGGTTGGCCTTTGTTACTCACCTATAGCATAAGTCAATAGCTTGACAGAGCCTGTAGTCTTCCAATCACCTTCATGAACATCAATGCCCTGCACTTTGTCAGAGCAAAGACTTGGAAGCTGGTGTGCTTTGCCAACAAAGGTGTGGAAGTACTCATCAGGATCAAACTTGATCCTTATCTCAGCCTCCAATGTTTCTGCTGTATTAGCCATAGTTCCTTCTAGCTCTACTAGCCACAAAACCACTGATCAGCTCACCTTGATCTAGTAGAATGCAAATGCTAATGTGTATGGACCTTATCCATCGGACCAACATTTATATAGGGCCAGTTCCAATTTTCCGTACATCTGTGGTAGTTGGACTAGTAACTTCAATCTCTGTCAATTATCTTTTAAATTTATGCAGTTATACCATCATACCCCATATTTTCAAAATTAGACATCTCAAATTTGAATGCGCTTAAATTTGTCTTGCTATTTCTCTTTTTGATAGTCGAGAAAATTTTGTATCATCTGGAACAACTTTTAAAAGGATTAGATTTATTATCGTTGATATAAGAATAGGAGGTAACATGTCACAGATTCAAGTTAAGAGGAAGATAAGTGTAGACATAGTAATTGGCGAAAAATCATTGTACCGTATACTTCATTATAGACAAAATTCTGTCCTTGCACCACATATTTGCAAAATGAAAGCTCTCAGAAAAAAAAAAAAAAAGTGATCTAGTGGGTTAATTATATGATCACACCTATTCTTCTCGGCAAATAGGCCCCAATTCACCAATCAAACTTTAGTCACAGGTCTTATTTTACAGATCAACCATGAGACAAAAAGCAAGACTTGGTACAATCTCATGACCAATCCCTCGAAGTTCATCAAACACAATTTCGACAACAATGAAAGCAGTAGGTACCCATTGGCCATTTCGCCTCATCCTTCATGTAAAGCTTTAGTCAAGAAAAAAGCTGGAGTAACATCAATCGAGCTGTTTACCTCATCGGACCTCCTTCTTCATCAATGCCAATCCATCCACCATCTGAATGAGACATTAAATTGCTCATAATGCGCTCCCCACTATAGAAATAAATATTTGACCATGTCTTCGCAATATTACTAATTATAGTTTAGCAAAATTGCTTAGCTACAATGTTGTCCTCCAGCACCAAAAAGCATCTATAACTCACAAATTTAGTTCTTTTTCTTTTTTTTTTTTCTATCTATGAAGTATCTCTTTTTCCGACAAATAGACAACAAGGTTTTAAATTTCTTTACTTAAGTTAGAGGGCCCAATTGACTAACAGGGATTGAACCACTATCAGACCAAACGGATGCACTACACACCCGTATGAATTTAAATAATTTAAAGTGGCAAACCAAATATAGGAGCAAGCAGTGGAAGGTAAAATTTGAACTCTTGACTGCTACCCAACCAAATCTTAAAGACTATGGTAGTGACCAATAGCCCAAATGACTGTTGGTTTATTTCTATCTTAGTAGTTGTTCACCCAATATTCTAAGTACAGATTTCTCGGCCCTTTTCATGTTAAAATGAAAAAGAAAAAAAAACAGTAGGAAGTGCTTTGTCTGTTATTATTAAGGATATAATTGTTAGCTAATCTTCTTGATAGTAAAAACTTTACTTTTTCTAGTATATATAAACATCGAATGCAGGTTGTGTTTATCAACATACTACCCTTTTATTCTTCTATTTCTCTAAAATTAAAAAAAAAACATATGTTTATTTGAACCAAATTCGCAAGCTATATCGCGTATTTTGCGTATACAAACAATTGAAGTATCATAAAGTTGTAAAACAAAAATTATTCAAATATAAAGAAAAGCTCTTAATTTTTATCCTAAAACAACTTTATCATTCCAAACCCTTGGAGTGAACCAAAATATGTTCACTCTAATATAAGAAGGATCTAAAATTCTGCATTCACTGAAAAGTTTATGCAACAATTTTGTTACTAAAAAGTGTAAAATGATCTCAATTAATTAAGCAATGCATCACTCATGATTTCAATTTGAAGTTGAAATTTCAATGCATCACTCATTAAGCAATACATAGTTGAAATTTGAAGTTGGCTACAATGAATTACTTTCACTCAATTATCACACACACACACACACACAAAGAGATAATCAAGTATATGCTGGCTATTAGATAAAAATTAATTAGTTGGGCTGGCAGCCTTTGATGACTATCAATAGAAGATACACTATTATTGGATCCGCCCCCACAAGCTGAAGTCACGTCAGTCACAATAAAGACGAAGCCTGTCCCTAAAGTTTTAATCAAAACACATTTCATCCTTGTAGTTCTATAATTTCGATCAATTTCATCCCTAAAATTTTATGTGAGCACATTTTATCCTCATAGTTTCATAAAATTAACCAATTGAGGACAATTGAATGATTGTTAACCAATTTGGACCAAGTATCATTACATAACTAGCATGTCCCATTGATAATTGTATTAATACTTAATTCGATTATTGATTAAATTATATAAATAACAATGAGTGTGTTCGGATAAAAGATTATTACTTTCAAATTTGTGATATAATATATGTGAAATAAAAAAATAAATTAAATGATAGATAGACAATTTGAAAAACATGTATATAATGCTACAAAACAAAATTTTAGAAACAAATGGCAATCGAAACGGTTCTTTCTTTCACGTTAATATTTTTCTTCAATTGATTGCAATGGGATTGTTTGAAAGATTTACCCAATTGGATATATGGAGTTATTTCTTCTCCATGACTTCGTTTCCTCTCAATCTTTTTGTTCAATTTGTGATTAAGAAGAGAATAATGGTGGTTGAAAATTTCTTAGTTTTTTTTAATAAGAAAGTGAATTAAAAAATAATTTTTGTGGTTTTTTGTTGATCCAATATTTTCTAAATTTTACTAACGTGCATGCTATGGTCAAGTGATGATATTCCATTCAAATTGCTTGTCAATCCATCAATTATCCTTAATTAGTCAAATTTATGAACTTATGAGGATGAAATGTGTTTACATGAAACGTTAAGAATGAAATTGGTCAAAATTATAAAATTATAATGATAAAATGTGTTTTGACTGAAATTTTAAGGACAGAATTGCCCAACACCTCAAACAATGAGGATGAAAAGTGCATTTTTCCTTAAAATAAAATGAACCTTCGTTCTACCCCTTATGTTTTTGGGCTACAGTCCTTTTTAGTTATTACTATGTTGATATTCAAGATAACCGAACGTATATAGCTAGACATGTTCCTTTTGAGGAATCTAGTCTTCCCCATTCCTTGGTCCACCACCACGTCAAAAACAAACCAATTCAATCCACCTTGACTTGTTCTACCAATTCATGTTTTCAAATTCAATGGCTCCTACATACATTTTTTATCACAAACCGACTAGTACTCTAACCCTTCTTGTCAAAGTCAGATGAACTGACCCTATGCTACTTCGTCACGTAACCAACCAGAACAAAAACACTACTACTTTAGCAAAACTTATCTCTAAACCTTCTGTGGAGTCATCTGAACTTATCTCTAAATTGAAATATGAAGTTAGCTGACAATAAATTACTTTCACTCAATTATTACTTAACAAAATAAGTACAGTATATTGAAAATCAAGATGACAATGTGGGGTTGAGACATCTACATTTGCTTTCTGGTATAGAGTCCATTTCACCATGTTCACATCACCTTGGCAGTTGCCTGGAGAGTGGCTTTTACCAAAACACAGGTCTAATTTTAATTGAAAAAAAAAAGTAAATATCAAAATGGTGGAATTAAAACAAGCATGTATAAGCTAGAATCCATCAACAAAATTAAAAAAAAATGAATAAAGAGATTAATTTGTTAAACTCACATAGTAATTTTCAAGGCCATAAAACCATGTTCATCCTAGATAGAGTTTGATCATTAATCATTTGGAGTACAAGACAGGCCAATATAATTTCTTATATTTGGGTAGATTAGATCTATGTAGATCCTGTGATCCAAATTTTGTCATACCATCTCATCAATTCAAGAATTGATGGTATAGAAAATTGTACCACAAGATCAAATCTATCCAAGTTTTTACCTTCTCGATAAACTATCATTACTTAGTTTCATGGGTATCTTTTCCTTGCCAAGAAAACTAATGAAATGACTGATTTTTTTTTTTTTTGCGTGTAAAGGCAACCACTTGAGTGATTTCAGGAGAGACAATGATGACTCCAAAATGTTTTTTTTTTTTTTACTTTGCAGTAAAAATGTATGGCTCCAAAATTTTTCTCAGTCTTGTTAAAAGCTATCATATATATATATATATATATATATATATATATATGTCTACTTTTTCTCCTACAGACTAATTACTGAGTAATAACTTTCTTGGCCCCTGACAATAGGAACCGTCCGCCTTAGTGTCCCATAGTGCAGATTGGTAAAACTTGAGCGCGACACCTAACTGATATTTATAAGGTAGGTAGGACCAATAGGAACCAAAAGAGCATTAAATTTGGGTTTGGACCCCCACCACTTTACGCTAGAGCGCGTTGTGCATTACATCCACGGGCCTTCGCCATCACAAATTACAGGGACAGGGCAGGCGCATCAAAATTGGTCTTCTGTTTCGGCCCCATCTCTCTACAACGTGTTGTTCGTGGATCCATGGGCCTGGTCCTGGGCCTTCCCTTCCCCACCGCTAATTATTTGGACAGCGACCCGTGTCCACTCGTTTTGTTTGTTGCACTCAAGACAGCGCCGATTGTCAATTATTCACACTATAGACTCATCTTTGTCTACGATAGGATAGCAACCTCGGCCGTTTGTACGTGTCAGAAGAGTAAAGGCAAACGTAACATGCTGTCAAACCTCTCGTTTAGGTAGTGGTCGATTGCTGATTTTGGAGTTTCTGTATAAAAATGCATTATTATAGTGATTGGATGTATGCAGAGAGATGATTAGAACATTTGTTTACGGGAAAAATGTATTTTTTTTTTGTTGAAAAAATGACTTTCCCAATGATGCCTAGAATCGGGTACAAACTACCCTCAACGCATACAAACTACCAATCACAATTATTAGATTTAAGCCATGCTTTTATCTATTGTCTGAGAGTAGTAATTCTTAATTTCAGCATTACTAGCAAATGTAAAAATGATTCCGCAAGTTATATTTGGTGTGTTTGAAACACTTCTCTCTAAAACTCTTTTCTCTCCCTTGTGTCTAAAATTTTTTTAATCAAAATCTCCTTCATCTCTCCCATAAAAAAGAAGTCAAATATGATCCTTTTCATGAGAGGAAGTACTCTTTATAATTTTTAGTTTTTCTTATTTGAATAAATTATCTCCTAAGATTTCATAACGAGAGATTCTTCTCTCTTAAGATTTCTTAGTAAGCGTTTCTTCTCTCCTAAATTATTTTAGTAGAAATTTTATTCTCTTCTAGGTTTTTCCTTGTGAGAGTATTTTAGGTTTTTATCTTTGCTAAATTTGAGATTTTGTAGATCTAAAATCTTGTTTCTCAGATCTGTAATTTTTCCATTATTTTCAGATCTAAATTTCTCTTTGAACTTGAATCAATTTTAATCAGATCTGATTGTCAGCAAACCTGCACTAATATAATGGGATACAGCGATTCATCCGGATGGAAGATATATAGAAGTATTAATGTTATCTTTATTTGTATTAGTTTCTTAGATCTGTTATATCTATTGATTTCATATATATATATATATATATATATATCTATGTCATATTTGTTTGATATATTTTCTACTATTAGTGCAGATTTGTTTGAATGAAATGATCTTTTCTATATATAAAAAAGGGATAATTTCAGAAACCTCCCTTGAGATTTTTGATAATTTCAGGAAGCTCCCCTCAATAATTTAAAATTACACATAGCTCCCCTATCACTGCAAAAGTACTCTACTACCCCTCATAGAATACTTAAAGACATTTTTTGTTGGAAAAAAAATTTGAAAATCCAAACCAAAAACGAAAACAGCAACAATTGATTCTCTCTCTTGGACGCCCCTTACATTGCTTTTTTTTCCTTGCCCAACTTCCCATCGCCCCTCTCCAATTGTCGTCTACCCAACTTTCCTGTTCTACTTTAGGACACCAACTATTGTCCATCAACTCTTGCCCGTGCTTGTCCCCCTCTTTTTCCTACTCGGCTTCTCCTTTTTTTTTTACATCAATTCCCTTCTCTTTGCAAACTTGATTTGATTAGACTCATCCCTTCCTCCTTTTTTTTCCCTATACAAGGTGTAGTGGGTTTGATTTTTTTTTTGTATCTATGTTCTTTATCCAATTTTGGTTGATTATGGGTGATAAAACTTGGTGATGCCAAAGATCAAGAGTTTGAGAAATGGATCTTTGGTTTCATAAAATGGGTTGTTGAAAGAAAACAAAAGGCTGCAAAGGGAGAAAGAGTAAGGGGATTTGACACGTGGGATTGGTTGTTGAAGGAGTGTTGCTTTTAGATAAGAGGCGGGTGTATTTACCTTGTAGATAAAGTGTTGGGGCCGGATAGAGAGTAAGAATTAGCCTAGGCTGCCGAAAGTAAATTGGATTGCGATGTTTTGCGTGCCTACAATTGTCGGAATTGCTTTTGATTCAGCTTGGGGTGTTTGCTTGGCTTTTCCGACGGTGTTGACAAGAAAAGGCAATCATCAAAATTCTTTTTATTTTTAAAAAATTTTTGGTAGAGAGGATTTCTTGGCTTTTGATAGTCTTGCTAGGAAGAAGACAATCAACAAAGACGGCAATTAGTGAAGACGATTAGCAAAAATCTTTTTCCTTTTCTTTTTTTTTTTTGGGAAGAAGGGTAGTTTAGGATATATGAAGGAAAATGTAGGCTATTGAGTCTATTTCGAAGCATAAATAGTGAAAGTAAGGGTGGAGGGTGTAATTTTTAAAATTTAAGGGGAGCTCTCTGAAATTGTTTGAAACCTCAGGGGAGGTTTCTGAAATTATCCTAAAAAAAAAATTCAGCATTACTAAAGTAATTGTATTGTGTTTAAACAACTTGTTTATTTGCTTTTTCCTCTTTCACATCTACTAACATTTATCATTGTAATCATATTTTACATGTAATAACGTGTAAAACAAAACCATCGTAGTTAGCAATCACTCCACTTCATATATTTAGTCCTTTTCATGGTTTTACCCAACTACTCATGGTCACCATTGCTAGAGTTAGGCATTAATTTTAAAAATTGTATCAAGTATGCAATCCGTTTTCTCTATTGTCCACTAAAATGTCCTCACTAATTAGTTTTCTTTTTCCAATTCACTTTATCCGCATAAATACAAAGTTATATATCAATTAACAATGTTTAATAGACACCCCATTTATGCATTTTCCCTTAAAGGCTCTTCACTTATTACACTTTTTTTTTCTTTAATCTTACGCTTTACTGCAATGGTATGAAACGCTATGATATTTCATACAATGACCCAATTCATTTTTATCAACAAGATGTGGGCAACAGCCATGTACTTGTAACTTTTGCCTAGCATAATGAACATTGTCTAATGTAAAGGGCTATATTTCCATTATATATATGTAGAACTCAAATTTTTAAAGATTTCTAATAGTGGCAACACCTGCAATTTATAAACTCTCTTGACTCTTACCATCAAATAAATAGCCTACATGAATGTGTTATGTACTATAATCTTTTTCCTACTGCAGCTTGATGAAAATGGGAAATAGTTTTACCCTTCAACTCGTACGGACAATCAATATACACAATTTTTCTTTTACTGCAGTTTCTACATTGATCTCCTTTTTCTAATATTAAGTAACACGATGAATTAATCTCTTAAACTTCCAAATTGCGGTAATTACAGACAGATGTTTGCCAACTTACAACTGCAGCTTGGCTAAATTTCTCAAGACAAAGAAAAATATTTTTAAGTAGGCATCTATGTGCAATGTAGGTATGAAACCAGAGAATTCTAGTAGGGTTAATTAGAAATATCCAAAACTATTCAGGCAATTCATAGAATTATACTTATTAAAGCATGTCCTAATAATTATAGTGGAAGTAGTTTAAAAAAAAAAAGGAATGTTGGGAACAAATTAAGCTAATTAAAAATAATCATTGTCTTTGTCAAACCTAACAATTTCATTCAAAAATAATTATTGTCTCTTTCATACCTAACAATTTCAAGTTAATTAAATCACAGTTTTTTTTAAAAGATAGTAAAACAAAATTGTATAGTTTAGCTTATTAAACATTCAGTTTTAGATATTTATCAAACATTATAGATAGATTTAGTATTAAGATTCAGACATTCATATATTTCTTTTCAGCACTTAAAATTTAGCTAATTAATTGTTTCAATATTCAGTTTCAGAATTCAGATTCAATTTTATCAAATAGGACCTTAGTGTCAACTCTTAATTGTAATTGAATTTGATATTTTAAAATTGACATTCAATACAAACTTTTATGTTTAACTAAATTTGATTTTTTTCAAAGCCACAATTAATACAAAATCTCAAATTTAACTAAATTTGATTTCTTGTAAATCATATTTAGTACAAGATCTTAATTTTAACTAAATGTGATTTTATAAATGTGACATTTACTACAAACTCTTAATTTGAACTGAATTTGATTCTCTGAAAGTCACTTTCATAAAAAAAAAATACAATTTTAACTAAATGAGATTTCCTTACATTCACATTCTATACAAACTCACAGTTTTAGCTACATTTGATTATTTGTTGAAACGTGATGCAACATGTTTGGTATACGTAACTTGATGGAACATATTTGTGCATTTGATATTTTATTTGATCAATGTTTCTAAACAAACTTGAAGTAACATATTTGCGGACGCGCTAATGTATGAGTCAATATTCCTAGTTACTCAATTTGTCAGGATCATAATCTGTTTTATCTTTGTCGTTTCTGTTTAGTTCAGCAAATGTTACTCCAAATCCTAGGCACATGAAACAAAGAAAATTATACTTCTTTTTTGGTACAAAAAGAAAAATTACACTTCAATTACTGCATTAGTATATGGTATTTTACAAAATTGGTGACAGAAAGAATAAGTTGTGATGCATATATCATCTTACGTACCTTAATATGCAAAACTGGTCTGGAGTAAATAAAAAGGGGAATTTATGTAATCAAAATAGCAATTAAGCAATGTTACAATTTTAGTATTGAGTTAGTTTTTGTTAGCTATTGCATAGGTCTAATGCTTGACGGAGCCCTCAGTTTTTCAATCGCCTTCATCAAGATTAACACCATGTACTTTGTCGGAGCAAAGATTTGGAGGTTCGTGTGCTTTACCACCAAAGCTATGGAAGAATTCATCAGGATCAGGCTTGATCTTTATCTCAGCTTCTAATTTTCCAGCCAGATTTGGACCAGCCATAATTGGTTGAAGTAATACTGAAAACAACGTACTATGAATTGGTTGGCTCCCACAAGTTAGAAATGTGCGGTTCTCTCTTTCTTTGCTGCAAAACACGCGTGCCATCAATGAACATAAATGCATGCTGCCATGTGTTTTCAGGCAAATGATATACTGCCAGGTTTAGCCAATATTGTCACACTTGACTAGTCGTTAAATCGGCAAGTGATGCACTCCTATCTCCAACAGCGAATTGCACTGTGCAATACTATTGATCATACGGGATTTACTTTGCTGTCTAATCCCTTATCCATTGAAAGCAGAAATCAAAGTTGCTGTACATTCAAATTGATAATTCCTCGGGCAAGTTTTCTTTATTTTGCTAAGCTGTGCATCTAGGGCAGCATGCCAATTAAAATCAACCATAGAGAGGATAATTTCCACTTTGCGTCCACAATGTTTTAATAGATTTTCAGGTTGCACTTGAAAATTTTATTTTAAATACTTTATCATATTGGAAATTACATATATTTTTCTCTTAAAAAGTAAAATTACCGTCGTTAAACTAAATTATGTTTTACCACAAATATTTTTGTAATCTTTTGGTAACTCTATGGTTTAATCCAGATATAAAATGGGAAAATATACAAATGGAGCATCGTTGAAAGGACAGGAAATTAACTTTTGGTATGCAACTCCAAATAACGTAGCTAAGAAGCCAATATTGCTTTACAACAGTTATTTATATTCATCTACTGTTTACGTACCCGTACGCATTTGTTATTCCAATGCGCAAGCTTTAGAGTACATTTTGACTAACAATAGTTGTGGAGATTTCTGCTTGTTTTGTTCACCTCTTTGGGGACAATTAGCAGGAAGTCAAGATATGATAACTGATTAGGAAGTCTAGGTACATCATCTTAATTTGCTATGGTCCATATTAAAGTCCATCCCACCATATCTCTATCATACATCTCAGGACGAAAAAGCAACATTTTACTAAACTACATGGCGAAATTTTGATCTAAACCAAGTTTTTTCTTGCGAAATTGTGATCTAAATTAAGTGTTTTTCGTGTTCTTTTGTTACATAATCAATCAGCGTGTTTGTTACTAATAGGTTGCTTTTCAAATTTAGTGATCCGCTCTTGAGTAAATAGTTGTTTATTGTGATAGAATTGCACTTTCAATTGCAAAGTTGGTGTCAAGAGAACTATCATGGGTTTTCTTTATTTTTTTTTTCCCCTTCATTTGTAAGTACCGGGGCCTGCATTCGCTGCCACAAATTATGGCTAGAGAGGCAATAAAAATACATGCCCAAGATTCTGTATGTTACTAATTACTTTTTTGTGTTTGACTTAACACTCATAATAGTTGAAGAGAAATTGGTACGTATTTTTGGAAGAAATTACCGTAATTGTTTTCCAATTCTCATTCAAGACTTTAATAAATGCTTCACCAATACGACTTCTATTTCAACTATATGTTTAGAAGATTTTTTTTTTTTTTTGGGGTCAGTTGGCAACATCTACGCTATCTCTACACTAATCTATTCAAGGAGAAGATCCAACCTATCCAATAAGGGCTAGAAGGACAAAATTCACATCTCTTTTTTCACCACTGCATCTTATGTTTTGTCCTTTGACTAACACCTGGAGCTAGTTGGTTAGAAAAGTTTGCTTTTATGTCATTTTATTTTTGATCGTTTTGTGTAGAATTATTAACACACATAAAAAAATTACAACCAAGCATTAACTCGAGAGCTTATTCTTAAAAGCTTGACTAAGCTCACTTCTATTCTATTACATTCATTGTTTTTTTAAAAGTATATGGTATCCAAGTCAAGATAGCTATAGAGATAAATATTTCAAATATAAAAGAATTTTCATATATAAACTTATTTTCGTGCTTTGAGAAGTGAACCATCCACATCTTTTCCAACATGAATTAGCCATTAGAGATGCTAAGTTGGAGCAGGGTCATTCTCGTTAATGTTCTCATACTCAATACTCCATTTGGCAATGCTCGAGTCACCTTTTCGAATAACCTGTAGCTTAGCCTTGTAGTTCTTGTATTTTTCCTTAATGTGTCCTTCAATCGCTTGAGAAGTGATGATCTTGTAAGCCTCTCTTTAATAGTTTCAACTTTCCCATCTATTTGAATTTCCATCAAAATAGAAATTATACAAAGCAATCCAGCTCAATTAGAGGCACTTGTTCTTCTCCAATGCCAAAATTAATCTTCAATCAATAAAGACAAAAAGTATGTCCAATGATGCTTATGTATTCATGCTGTCCTAGGAAGTAATTAATACAAATTAAAAGAAAAAATGTCCCTTAATTCTCATGGATGATACGACAAAATTGAAAAATAATAATATGGACTTAAAAAAGTATATAATGCAAAATCATAGTAATTGAACCTTCAAAAAATTAAGTAAAGAGTTGCCTTAATTTGTTATTTACCTACTGCATAAGTCCATAGCTTGACAGAGCCATCAGTCTTCCAATCACCTTCATGAACATCAATGCCGTGCACTTTCTCAGAGCACAAATTTGGAAGCCACCGCTTTACCACCAAAGCTATGAAAGAACTCATCAGGATCAGACTTGATCTTTATCTCAGCTTCCAACTTTTCTGCTGTGTTAGCCATAGTTGCTTGTAGATCTAATGCTAACAAATTATGCTACTGATCAGCAAGAACCTTGACCAATAATCCAATGTATTATGCAATTCAATTTCTTTACCTCCTGATTTGTAGATGCTTCATGAATCCGTAATGGCGCCCACAATTTAGAAATGCGTGGTTCTCCATTGTCTTGGCTGAAAATTATACGTGCCATCAATGACATAAATCCACATGTTGCAATATCTTTTCAGGCAAATGATGTGCTGCAGGGTTTAGCCAATATTGTCACACTTGATTATTCGTTAGATCGGCAAACGATGCACTCCTATCTCCAAAAGAGAATTGCAATGTGACATAATGATGCGGGATTTACTTCGTTATGATCTAATATTATCCAAAGAAAGCAGAAATCAAAATTGCTGTCCAACAAGGTTTATATCCATGATAATTAGTCAGACAAGTTTTCTTTATTTTGTGAAGTTATATATTTAGGGCCACAAGCCAACTATCAACAGATAGAGTGCCTCAAAAATTCCATTTCAGACAAGTTTACCTTAGTTTAATTGAGTTGAAAGATGGTACAACAAAAATTTAGATATGATGTAACTAAATTAAAATATAGTGTAATGAAAATTGAAATGATCATTTTGCCTCGAAATGAAATCCTCAACGTTCCAAAGAAATACGGACGCAGAACACTAGCGTAACTTAGAGGACAATTTTGACTTTGCATAGGGAATGTTTTGATAGATTTTCAGTTTGCACTTTAAAACTTTAGACATTGAATTTTACATATATATTTTATCACGAATACGCTCTTTTTTTTTTTTTAATCTTCTGGTAAATCTATGCTGTGGTCAAAATATATAATGGGCAGATATACAAATTGAGTATCATTAAGAAGAAGTGAAATTAACTTTTGATATGCAGCTCGAAAAATTAGTTAAGAAATCATTGTTGTTATGTAAATTGTGTACACTTGTTACGTACGTTTGTACATTTATTGTTCCCATATATGCATTATAGAGTACAGTTATAACTAACGGTGTGGAGATACTTCACCCCTATGTGGTGTTTCTGATGGTTTAGTTATGATAACTGAAGTAGGGACAAAATCATAATTTGCCATAGCCCCCAAATTTCTACAATGAATCGTAGGAGATAAAGCAAAATTTTATCAAATTACATGATGAAATTGTGAGCCAAATAGAGCAATTGCTCATGTTCCTTTGTGTACGTAACCAATTAACGTGTTTGGTATCAAAAGATTGCTTATACAATTTAGAGATCCTAAGAAACAAAAAAAAATGAGGTGTTTAAAGAGAGAAAACTTAAAGAGATCCTTGAAATTTGATGGTTCATTAGCGGTCAACCAGTGAGCCAAAAAAAACTAAGATAGATAAAAAGCCACACGAAACCTTCGTTTTATTTTTTTATCAGCAAACGTACAACGGTTAACACTCATATGAAGTACAACCAAGCACTGACAGGATAGCTTCATTTTAGAACCTTTTTTTTTTTTTTTGAAGGACATTTTAGAGGCTTCACCAACCCCAGACAATGGGGTATATTTAGAGATTCTCTTATATTAATTAACTTATATTGTATAACATTCTTTGTTTCTTTTTTCTTTTTTTTTTCCCCGGTAACCCGAGCCAAGATGGCAATCATATGGTATATATTACCCATAGAAGTATCATATGGTATATATAGATATATTTATTTTCGTGCTTTGAGAAGTGAAGCATCCACATCTTTTGCAGCATGAATTAGCCAGTGAAGGTACTTAGTTGGAGCAGGATCATTCTCCTTGATGGTCTCATACTCAATGCTCCAGTGGGCAAAGTTTGAGACACCTTTTGTAATAACCTGCAACTTAGCCTTATAGCTCTTGTATTGTTCCTTAATGTCTCCTTCAATTGCTTCCAGAGTTACTATCCTGTTCTCCTCGTCCACTTTAAAGCTCTCTTTCACAGTTTCAACTTTCCCATCTGTGTGAATTTTCACCAAAGTAGAAATTAAACAAATAATCCAGCAAAGTCAAAAGCACTTTTTGGATCTTCTCCAGTACTAAAATTATTTGTCAATCACTAAAGACAAACAAAGTAATACGCCGAACGATGCATATGCATTCATGATTTTCCTAGAAAATGATTTATACAAATTAAAAAAATGTCCCTTCGCAAGGATGACACCCAAAAAATTGAGCAATAATATTATACATACATATACATACATACATACATATATATATATATATGTATGTGTGTGTGTGTTACAAAATCATAACAATTGAAACTTCAAGATCGAGTACAGGGTTGGCCTTTGTTACTTACCAATTACATAAGTCCATTGCTTGACAGAGCCCTCAGTCTTCCAATCACCTTCATGAAGATCAATAGCATGCAATTTCTCAGAGCAAAGATTTGGAAGCTGGCGTGCTTTACCACCAAAGCTATGGAAGAATTCATCAGGATCAGACTTGATATTTATCTCAGCCTCCAACTTTTCTGCTGTGTCAGCCATAGTTGTTTCCAGCCCTAGGTAGTCTCAAAACCACTGAGTACCTCACCTTGATCTAGTAGAATGCAAATGCTAATGTATATGGACCTTAACCATTGGACCAACATTTATATAGGATCAGTTCCCATACATTTGTGATAGCTGGGCTAATTAATACCTTCAATCCCTGTCAATTATGTTTTAAATTTATGTAGTTATACCATCATAATCCCATATTTTCAAGTTTAGACGCTTAAATTTGAATACGCTTACTGCGCTTAAATTTGTCTTGTTATATTCTTCTTTTTGATGGTCAAGAGAAAAGTTTATGTCATCGGTAACAACTTTTAATAAGATTAGGTTAATTATCTTTGATATCTAACTACTATATAAAAACCTAATACTGCCTTCACCAAGAAGTGCCATGTCGACTACGTAAACTGACTTGACATTTTTTTATTGGTTTATTGTTTTAACACTACCTCCACTAACAATTGTCATCTGCAATTGACCATTTGACATGTGTATTTGTTTTATGGAGGGTTGGTTTAATAATATGAGTGCTTGATTGAAATTAGTGATGCATGTGGCACAAATACATATAACTTTCAGTAATTTCCTATGAAAATATTTATACCTTACATTAATTTACCACTCATTTAACCCTTCCAATTGCAATTCAATGAGCCAGACAATTGGGAAAGCACTCAAACGGCTCTCTGGCTCTCACGATATGAGTTGCTGCTTTAATTGCTTTCATTCTTCCATTTGTTTATCCCTTACATTAATTTACCACTCATACAACCCTTTCAATTACAATTCCATCAGCCAGAAAATTGGGCAGCCACTGAAACGGCTATCACGCTCTTACGATCTGAGTTGCAGCTTTAATTGCTTGCATTCTTTCGTTTGGGTCTTTTGGAGCGGTTTCACATTCTTTTCATGTTCCTCAGTCTACATTTTCAGATGAAGAGCATAACTTTCATAAGACTTTGGAAGCTTACAGACACGGGTTCCTTTCTTGGAGAAGAAGTGCTCACAACCAATATTAATCAACTGGTGTTCACGGTGCTCTTTGGTAAGCGAATTTCCTATTTGGTTTAGTTGTTTTATTTGCATCCAAACCGCAAAAAAAATGTTGTTGTATCGTTGTTTTCATAAGATAATTTACCACTTTTTCACAGAGTTTGAAGATCAACAAATAGTGGCATATTGTGGAAAGTCTTGGTTTGCAGGTTTGCCTTGAACTTGGTTTGTTGCTAATCATTAAATGGTGGTTTATTTCTCACCTATTAGAAAAATAACTAAAAGTTTAAAGATACAACTCATTGCATAACCAATTTCAAAACTACAATTGCATCATCCTTCCGTGGGCCACTGGCTCTGCATAGCACAGCCAGTCCACGCTAGTAATAATAATAGGGGGTAACTTATCGCAGATTCCAGTTAAGGGGAAGATAAAGTGTCATGCATTGTACCGTACACTTCTTTATAGACCAAATTCTATCTTTGCACCTGTCTTCACATATTTGCAAAATGAAAGCACTCCAAAAACAAAAAATGTGATCCATTGGCTCTTCACATATTTGAAAAATGAAAGCACGCAAAAAAAAAGAAAAAGAAAATGTGATCTATTGGCTTAATTATTTGATCACACCTTTTTTTTCAGCAAATAGGCCCCATTCCATTAATCAATCTTTAGTCACAGCTCACAAGTCTCCTTTTAAAGACCAACCATTGGATAAAATCAAACCTTGGTACAATTTTCTCACTCCATACTCATTATGCCACACAACCTCATGACCTTTGCTCCGAAGTTCATCAATCACAGTTTTAACAACAAAGGAAAGCAGTAGGTACCCGTTGGCCACTTCACCTCATCCATCATAAAGCTTTGGTCAAGAAAAAAGCTGCAGTAACATCAATCAAGCTGTTTACCTCATCGGACCTCGTTCTTCATCAATGTCAATCCATCCACCATCTGAATGAGGCCTTAATCTGCTGATAATGAGCTCCCAAGTCTAGGAATATCTATTTGTCCAGTTCTTCGCAATATTGCTAATTAAAAGGTTTAGCAAAATTTCTTAGGTACCTCCAGCACCAAAAAGCAACTGTAAAGGTTAACAACAAGTGTTTAAATTTCTTAACTTAAGTCGGCATTTATAAAGGTTAACTGGTTTACATGCTTAGATCTTTTTATCAATTCGGTTCTATAAAATGTTTTGAATGGAAACAATAATAATATCGTTTCCATGATTAAAGAATGGGAATAAATTTTCATGATTCAGAAAACAAATTTTGTTCTACAAGATTGGTACTATGTACTACTATTTCTCAGTAGTTGTTAGCCGACGATCTAAGTACGAATTTCTCGGACCTTTTTATGTTATGGGAAAAAAAAAAAAGAGAGTAGGAAGTGCAACCAAACACCCACACCAATTTGATCGGAAATAGTCCAAAACCAAAGTCCACAGGACTGAATAGATGCAATGAGTTGGAAAAGGATAAATTAGTAACCTGACGTTAACAAACCCCACTTTAGTTGTTGTACCCCAAGCTCCATGAATGATTTACATGGCATGCCAAAGTACTAAAAAGGCCCTTAAGGAAATGGACGAAAAACTTCCCAAAGGTGAAATCAAAGTCCTTTTTGTTATACATGTAGGATTAAGAGTATATCTTCCATATACTGATAATATATAAACTTTTACCATTAGATGCATGACATATAATTTGAATTTGAATTTTCAAATCCAAATTTGCATATATGTTATGCATCAAATCATAATAGTGTATACACTATTAATGTATATAAGATTAACTCCAATTATTATCTAATCTTCTTGATACTAAAATTTAACTTTTTTTAGTATATATAAACGTCAAACGCAGGTTATGTTTATCAACAACAGACTACTCTTGCAATCTTCTATTTCTCTAAAATTAAAAAAAAATTAGAGTTGTATGGTGTGATAATTTTCCACCCCCCCCCCCATTGCAAAAGCTACTAAAAGTGATATGCATCAATGAAAGTTTTCTTTCCTTAAAAAAAAAAGACCCTTGCTAAAATAACACACAATTAAAATCACGGATAACTTTTTTAATATACAATCAGCGTATAATTTTTTTTATAGTAACAAGTTTAGATTACCACCACATAATATGAATTCAAATTTGAAATTCAAATTATACACATGTGGTATTCATTCGAAACTGTTAGTATAAAAAAATCACTACACTATTAGAACATAAAAGTTAATCCTTAAAATCAATGCTGTTGAACTTAGTCCTTTTTGTGTGATCTGAGAAGGTATGCATCCACGTCTCTAGAGAAACTTATCAAAAAATCAAGATGAGAATGCGGGGGTTGGGACATCATCATCTGCTTTCTCGCACTCTAGAGTCCATTTCACAATGTTTCTATCATCTTGGGGGTTTTGCGTCAAGTGTTGCTTTGAAACTCTTGAATTGATTGTGACTTCACCTCTATAAGCTCAATTATGATCGTTTTGTTTTCCATGTCAATAGCATCAATCTTATCTTTTGCAATCACAGGAGTGCCTGTTTTAGCAAAAGATAGGTCTAATTTTAGTTGGAAAAAATGTAATATCAAAATGGTGGAATTAAAACAAACATACATAAGCTTGAATCAGTCCACAAAATAAAAATAAGTGAATAAAGAGTTTAATTTGTTAAGGGAAATTATTACAAGAAAATAAAACTGTGTTCATCCTAGAGTCAATTATTCATCCTCACATTTTTCAGTGAACTGTTATCATCAAATTTTTAGGGGCATCTTCTCTTACGACGAAAATAGATGAAAAGACCCTTTTTTTTTTGGAAGGCAAGGGCTTGAGTCATTTCATGAGAAGAGATAATGTTTTTCATTGTCTCTTCTGAAATGACTTGGAATTTTCATTGTCTAAGAATTTAGTGAGTTAATTAATAAGTAAAAGTCCAGGACATTAATTTCAGGTACAAATAGTTGCTCCCAAAACTTTTCTCAAATTTGAACACAGTATTCCCAAATGCTATCATATGTATCCTTTTTTTTCAATTTTTTCCCTAAAGATTAGTTACTCAGTAATTACTTTCTTCACCCAAGACATTAGAAGTGTTTGCTTGCCAGTATTGGAAGAAATACCCAGATGTTGTACAATACCAGTAGTCATTTTCTGGCCATATGAATATGCATGATGTTTTAACTTCTGCCAATGTACGGAACACCTCCAATTGCTGAACTAACAATTTTATGGTCGAAATCCTAACACTTGTCTAAACAGACAAGACATTAAATTGTTCTTAATTGTGGTAGTGGTTGTTGTATTGCATCTATCAAAAACTGTGGTATATTAAAGCAAGAGGCTTTCTCTTCGCTTAGTTCGCCTCTCTGGCGGGCGACATATAGCAGGTAGTCAAGATAGGATAACTCGAGCGGAGCGGAGCAAGCACGGTTGATCTGAACAATATAACATATTTTTTGAACGTTTTGTAATTCTATATAAATTTTTTGCTCATCCTTACAATGGAGATGCGTATTTTATTACTATTTATATGAATCCTATATGTAATAATTGTATCTCTGTTGTTAAGTTTTACAAGTAATTCACATAAAATTATACCTTATAAAAAATGTTACATTATTATTATTGACAATCGTTAGTGCCCTTGATCCCCGACCGAGAAGGTATGACAACTAAGTAGGGACACAATCATAATTTGCCATGTCCCCTACCAAAATCCATCTCACCAAATTTCTACAATAAATCTCAGGAGGTAAAGCAAATTTTTATTATATTACATGACGAAATTGTGAGCTAACTAAAGTTTTGCTCATGTTCCTTTCTGTACACGATCAATTAACTAACGTGTTTGTTATCAAAAGATGCTCATACAATTTAGAGATCATAAAAAAATGAGGCGTTTAAATAGAGAAAACTAATGACATCCCTGAAATTTGAAGGGTATCTTCATCAAGCCAAAAAACTAATAGATATGGAGCCACACAAAACATTCATATTTAGATTTTATCATTACACGTAGAATTGATATAAATTACAACAAAGCACTAACAGGAGAGCTTATTTTTAGAGGCTTCACTAAGCCCAGACAATGGAATACCTTTAGTGATTAGCATATATTAACATATATTGTATTACATATCTTTTTTCCCCCTAGTATTAAAATATACATGGACCTTAACCATCGACCGACATTCATATAGGATCAGCTCCAATTTTCCGTGCATTTGTGATAGTTGGACTAATATCTTCAATCTTTGTCAATTATGTTTTAAATTTATGCAGTTATACCATCATACCCTAAACTTTCAACGTTAGACTTAAATTGATTAGGTTTATTGCGCTTGAATTCGTCTTGCTATCCATTGTGATAGTCAAGAGAAAATTGTGTCTCATAAGTACGAGCTTTTAATAAGATTAGGTCAATTATCTTTGATGTAAATATAGGAGACAACTAGTCACAGATTCAAATTAAGGGGCAGATAAAGTGTCACAGCAATAGCAGAAAACTCATTGTACCATATACTTTTTAATAGACCAGACTCTATCCTCCCACCTGTCTCCATTTATTTGCAAAATGAAAGCATTAATGATTTGATGTCACCTATTTTCAGCAATTAGGCCCCATTTCATCAATCAATCTTCTCTAGTCACAAGTCTCCTTTTACAGACCAACCATGACACAGGAGGAAGGCTTGGTACGATTTTCCAATTCCATACTGATTATGCCTCGCAACCTCGTGGCCATCTGCTCGAAGTTCATCAAATACAATTTTAACCACAAAAGAAAGCAGTAGGTACCCACTTCATCTCATCCTTCATGTAAAGTTTTGGTCAAGAAAAATTCACTACTTGAGTCATCTGGGTTTTTATAAACTTTACACCGTCATTACTAAAGTCGTGGTGCCCTTTTTATCTGATCGAGTGATGAGACATATTCTTTGCTTTGATGATATGCATTGTGCCAGGTCAAAATGCATACACGATGGATTGATAACTGATGTTTGTAGCAAAAGCTGGTATCCTTTTTTCTCAAGTATCCACTACTTGAAATTTCTGGAGTAACATCAATCAACCTCTGTACCTCATCAGACCTTCTTCATCGTTAGGGCCAATCCATCCACCATCTGAAAATAAATATTTGTCCAATTCTTCGCAATATTGCTAATTAAAAGGTTTGCCAAAATTTCTTGGCTACAATGTTTTTCTCCAGCACCAAAAAGCATCTGTAACTCCCTAATTGAGTTCTTTTTTTTTTTAATCTATGAAGTATCCCTTTTTCTGATGAATAGACAAGAAGTTAAATCATGGCAGCATTTGTAAAGGTTAACTGGTTTACGTGCTTAGATATTGTTATCAATTCGGTCCTATAAAATGCATTGAATGGAAATAATAGTATCGTTTCCATGTTTAAAGAATGGAAATAAATTTTTCGTGAATCTGAAAGCAAATTTAGTTCTACAAGATTGGCACTATGTGCTACTATTTCTCACTAGTTGTTTACTAGAAGTTCTAAGTAAGTACGAATTTCTCGGTCCTTTTTTTATGTTAAAAATGGAGAAAGGAAAAAAAAAACAGTAGGAAGTGCTTTGTCTGTTGTTACTAAGGATATAATAATTAGTATCTAATCCTCTTGATAATAGAACGTTACTTTTTCTAGTACTATTTCTATAAAAAAAAAATTTTAAAAAAACATATGTTTACTTGAACCAAATTGGCGAGCTATATCGCTTAGTTTGCCCATATAAACAACTGAAGTATCATAAGTTACGCTTGCGGGAAATCCAAAGGAGTTATTCATATAGTAGAAAATTTATCCAATGAAATTTTATTGAAAAATGAAGAAAAACTCCTTAATTTTTATCCCATGAACAACTTTGTCATTCCAAACCCTTGGAGTGAACCAAAATATGTTCAGTCTAACATAAGAAGGACTGAAAAGTTTAAGCAACAACTTTTTTACTGAAATGTGTAAGCAATGCATCACTCATGATTTGAGCTTAAAAGCATTTGAATCCTAGGGATTTATTAGTTGAGTTTACCGACAAAAAGCGATTTAAAAATCACGACATGTCCACGCAATAGATATAATATGCAAATTCCCAAAATCAAAGTGGTGGATCATCATTTATTTTGTATCCCATATGTTGTTTAAAGTAGGATTTTCCGTATTAGTTTTTCATAACTTACCCCATCTTTGTTAATTTTTCATCGTATATCAAGTACCTCCACCAATTTGCACATACAAAACCAAATCAAAGAAAAATAAAAAATAAAAATAAAGACTTACATAATTGAAAACCAAACCAACAAAACCATACTTCACAACAACACTGCAAGCAAGAATGAAACACATGGAAGGCAAGAAGAAGAGGTATGCTCTTCAGCAGTTATCGAAATATACACAAAATCGAAATCCCTGTTGATGATCTTAATTAATTTTTCTGTGCTTTGAGAAGGTAAGCATCCACATCCCTAGAGCAACTTATCAGAAAATCAAGATGGGAATGTGGGGTTGGGACATCTTCTCTTGCTTTCTCGTACTCTAGAGTCCATTTCACCATGTTTATATCACCTTGGGCAATTGCCTGGAGAGTGGCTTTGAAGCTCTTGAAATAGCTTGTAACTTCACCTCCTATAAGCTCAAATGTGATGGTTTTGTTTTCCACGTCAATAGCATCAATCTTATCTTTTGCAACCACAGGTGTGTCTGTTTTACCAAAACATAGGTATAATTTTAATTGAAAATAAAAGTAAATATCAAAATGGTGGAATTAAAACAAGCAAGCATAAGCCGGAATTCGACCACAAAATTTTTATAAAAAAATGAATAAACCGGTTAATTTGTTAAGGGCAAATAGTAATTTACAATGCTATAAAACTATGGTCATTAATCATTTGGAGTGCAAGATAGTCCAGTATAATTCCATATATTTCTCATTAAACCGTCATTACTTAATTAGTTTTATGGGTATCGTTTCATCACCACGAAAACTGATGAAATAAAATTTTTTTTTTTGTTCTCTTTTCTTAAAATGCCATTGACTGGTGTCATTTCAGAAGAGACAATGATAGTAACTTTTAAGTCATCAAAGTTTACTTTGCTGTAAACTTGTTTGCCTACAAATTTTTCTCAAAACTAAAACAGAGGCTTCATAAATGCTATCATACATTTGTCTGCTTTTTCTACTACAGATTAACTACTGAGTTATTACTTTTTTCACCCAAGACATTAGAACTATTTGCTTGCCAGTATTGGAAGAAATATCACAGTTGTCGTACAATACCAGTAGTCATTTTCTGGCCATATGAAGGCACATAATGTTTTAACTTCTGCCAATGTACAAAACACCTCCAATTGCTGAACTAACAATTGTATGGCTGAAATCCTAACGCTTGTCTAAACAGACAAGACATTAAATTGTTCTTAATTGCGATGGTTGTTGTATTGCATCTATCAAAAACTGTGGTATATTAAAGCACACTGCCCAGGACAATTTTTTGATTAATTTTATCCAGAAATTTGTACATCAAAAAATCCAAGCACTTGGACAATATGAGGAACTGATCAATCATATATTTGTTTCCCAAAAAATTCAATAAGATTACTCGTTTTGGGTCATTTTTAGCCTCAACTTTTTGAAATGCGCTTGCAATTGGAGGAATTTTTTTTCCTTTTTCAAAGAAAGTTTTCCTTCTTACGAAATTAGAGTGGTCACTCTAATTAAAAAAAAAAGATATTAGAAAGAGTGATTATCCTATAAAAAAAATATTTGAATTTCACAATAAACATATAATTCATACAACCAGTTTAGATCGACTGAGGAGTTGAAAATAAAAAAAAAGGCAATACTATTGTAATATAGTACTTACCCATGAAATAGGTCCAAAGTCTGATAGAGCCAACACTCTTGCCGTCCCCCTCGAGCACTTGAATGCTTTGCAGTTTGTCAGGACTAATCTTGGGCATGAGGCTGGTTTTGTTCTTGTAAATATCAAATACCCTATCAGGAGATGATTTCATTTCTGTCTGGAGCTCAAGCTTACAAAGTTGAGCCATAGTTGTACTACTATTTTCTTGACTTTTTTGGGCTATGTAAAAAGGAAATAATTTTGCTAACTTGATATCAAGACGTCTGGAATGTGGCCTATTTATAATGTCAAAAGAAGAGTGTGTGTTTTATCAGATTCTTGTGCATTTGCATAGCTTTGGCTCAGGCAATGATTTAGATGAATCATTCCTCGCTGCTTTTGGGTTCCAGAAGAAGCCACAAGGTACAAACTAATTTCTGATTTTAAAAAACGCACCATAGCTTATCATAATGGTACCGCATTTGGTACAACAGAATCCCTAGTAATCGAATGACATTAGCAACACTAAACTCATTTATATTTTCATATTTACCGATCACCAATCAAATGGTTAGCCTGTTCTTGATTCTGAAATATCAAATGGTAGTCGGATCTGGGGTAGGAGAAACCCTGTTCTACAAAAAATAATAATAATAATAATAATTCTCCTCGCACCTGCCTCATCCCCGTTCTCCCTCCCCCCCCCCCCTCCCAAGCCCCCGCCCTTGCTCGACCCAATCCCATTATTATTTTTATTTTTTATTTGAACTTATTTTTCAATATATCTAACACTAATAATAATTTTACTAATAATTTTTTTGAAATTTTAGCAAAAAAAATTGAAGGCAAAGTAAAGTTTAAAGATCACTTTGATCTTTTTAATTTATTTCTTCATGTTTGATACAATATAGAATTTAAGGTAATTGCTACTATTTTTTTATAAACTTGCAATATGTGAAAAAAATAAACTAACATAATAAAATAATCATTTACCATAATAAATTGATAATAAAAATCACATTATTTTATCACAACAAAATACCATGAAGTATCATACATCATATTATATATTATATATAATATATTATATATAATAATATCATGGTGTTTATTTCATATTACACATATATAAATATATTACACAATTATCAAATCATAAGTGGGGGCTAAAGCAGGAGTATCCTCTCGCAACCTGTAATTAAAGTAAGGGGAGAAAATTCCCCCCCCCCCCCCCCCCCCGCCCTCTCTCCCGACCTCGCCCTCTTCCCTACCCAGCTGCTTCCAGCAGAGCGATGCCTCCGTTGCCATCCCTAAAAATATCTTGCCACAAAACAAAACTGAGGATCTTTTTTGCTCATTCTTTTCTGCCTTTCTACTCCGTCATTTAGTACCAATGGAGAACGAAAATTATGGTAACTGAAAACATAACCAATACGTCAAAGTACCTAATGTTTTCTCCCAACAGTATGGCCAGAAGGGAATTGGATTAGAAGCTAGTTGGCCATTAATGGAGCACAATTCTAGATATCCTTCCGGATGATGAAAACGACAAAACGCATTTTCCTACAGGTAAAAAAAAATGATGGAATCAAGTTTAAAGGAGCTGCAATGAATATAACCTGGCACATGGGAATATTTGAGGGTTTCAATCAACAAACAAGTTCCATAAAGTTTCTTTTTATACTGCAAAAGCTATTCCATAATTGTGCAACTTTAGTAAGTTTGAATAATAGGGGTTAGCCAACTCCCTCTAGAAGAGTTGTTCACCACATTAATTGTGGGATGGAATCAAGGGTTCAAACCCATTTGATCTGATAGTAGTTTAGTTCCCGTCATGTTCCCTCGACTCAGTTGAACCACCCTCCTAGAATAGGCTCCCTCAATAGGAGTAGAACTAAGCTAGGTTAGACTTGGTTATGCATACTCACTATTCTTTTCCTCGTCTGCTTGATAAAATACCTTCAATAGCAAGAATCATTTTCAGAACTGATCCTCCAGGCAAGTGGAAAATTGTGGTGGCGTCTCTTCATAAACCGGCTGATCACTTCAATGCTTTTTGGAGACATATCAAAACACTTGAACTCTACTTCATTTTGAACTTTAAATACATGCTTTACAACTTTGAAGGACCAAAATTAAAATGAAATACAGGTTGTGTTTTGTACAGTACTGAAAAAAGAAGCACAACCCATTCCCTCCCAAATTGGATGCCTCCAGTTATCAACAAAATAAGAGTAAATACCAATTTAACAAAAATAGGGTGGACCCACTGTAAAGGTAAGGAGACTGGGTGAAGCTTAGCACAAATTGGGGTTGTAGTTTGGCGGCGTTTGTGTTCAACAAAACATCAGCGCGGTGGCGAACTACAGATGACATGAAGCTCAAAACCAAACTGTTCAATTCAATGGCAAGTATGCCATTTCATAGCATGGCCATCATCTACATAGAGAGGAACATCAGTTGATCAGATCTAAAATATAAATATTCCAATTTGTTGATGCCTGTATTTTTCTATTTATGTTACATAATTAGTTGAATGGTCATATCTCCATCTAGTGCGGCCATACTAAAACATTCTCTTGCGCATGCGGCAACAAAACTGTTGTGTATCCTGGGTCAGGTGTGAAAATACAAGCTCAAGCTACAAGTCTCACTTCTTTAATAAGGTACGTGAATCATTTCTAGAATTGACAAGAACTGAAGGGGTAGACAACATGTTTTCCTTATCTGGTGGATCGCCGCTTTTCTCGATGCTTCTTTCATCTTTTTGCGATGTAGTGGAAGACGATGCTCCTTGTATCTGTACTGTTAAGCTTCCACCTAAAATTGAACGGTATAGATATGGTAAGCATCTTCGCAACAAGTGTTTTGGAGCATGTGGGGTTAGGGGAGAGAAAAAGCACAGGCAAACTCAAGTTACTGAGTAGCAAAAAAGATGTTACTCTGATGCTCACAAACTGTAAGTGCTATAGTCATTTTAAGAACCAGTTGATTTTCTTAGTCAATTAACCTGTCCATTTAAGTAGTTAAAATGAAATAGATGGGACTGACAATAGCCAGAAAGGAGATGAAGAATAGACACACCAGGTACGGAAAGCAAATCTGAAGAGGATCAACTTGCCAAAAGCATCAGTTTTAAAGTTACCATTGCAAAATAATCAGTCACCAATAATTTATTCTGGCATGTATTGCTACAAATGGACAACCACAGTACAATAGGCCACGTCAGAAATAATAATTGTGAAGATTAGCAAAACAAAAAGCAATTCACTTGGAAAACTCCAAGGGGTCAACAAAATGCCCCTGAAGCACTATAGCAGCACAGATACCTTGATGGCTAGACAGCCTGAGTTATAACATTGTTAAAAACTTGTCCTTCTTTCATCAAGAAGTTATTTTGCTAGAAGTCAATTAATTGAGTCAATTGACTACATGTTTCTACCATGCATGGTTGGATTTTTAGAAATCATATAGCAGATGGAAGATGTCTTATACCTAGAACAAGAGCAGCTCCAATCCATCCATTGACACCCCATCTCTCTCCAAGAAGAAACCATGCAAATGCAGCACCCCAGAGCGGCTCCAACCCATAGATTATTGCAGTTTCTGTGGCTGAAACATCTCGCATGGCCACAATCTGTATTATAATGCTAGGTGATTAGGTCAAGACTAGCTAGCAAAACCTGTTTCAAGTAGAGAAGAACAATGATCTTTGTTTAAGAATCACCAATACCAAATAAGCATATATTGGTAGTCTTGGTTTCAAGGATTTATTTATTGAAAAAAATAAAAAGCTAAATTTTGCAACTATAGTTCACGATCAAGGTCTTTTCTTTAAAATAAAATTCATCTAAAACACTTCAGACAGTCAAACCAAATTCCATACCTATTAGTAGTATTATCTAATATTGAGGCAGAAATCATGTAGCGAATAATTTTGATTTCTACCAATTAGAAATTGTAACAAGAATTGTGGTATGGATGTGGTAGAAGAAAATCACTAGTTTCTCATCATGGGAAGTAACATCTTATTAGACAGGTAGTTCGAATCATCTACTCTTGGACTGAGACAGAGAGCACTTGTTTTGATAGACGAGACAACAGACATGATTGATGGAGTAAGAAAGAGAAGGAATAGGATACCATTACCATCACAGACTGAAAAGACATGACATAACAAACCGCAACATTCCAAGGCAAGATGCTCAAGAACAACCAGTACTTGGCACACCCTGGAATAGCCCAAGTCTCTGATTCTGCATTCTCCAATTCAGCTTTTATATAGGTAAACCTTGGTTTTGGTCTTAGTTTTCTTGTCAGTCATTTCAGCAGTTAACTTCCCCTTCTCACAAAATCATAATCTGAGGTAAACATCTAGCTCCTAAATTTTGAAAATTTGTAGGAAACTCCCTTGTATATTTATGTGATCAGAGTAACAAATGAAATGCATGAGCTAAAAATATTTCTAAATGCAAAATGACAAGTAATTTTATCAGATTAAAAAAAAGGTTTAACATAATGCATATACTAAAATACTTTTGGTTCTCTATGAATACAGGGAAAAAAACTATTGCCTCTTCTATTCTTATCAGATTAGCAGTAAAACTTTATTTCCATCTAGCCCTCCTTTAAATACACAAGGAAAGAGTTTATTTTTCGGTTTAACAGAAAACTTTAGACTACAACAAATAGATGAGTACACACAATTACAGAACAAGATTGCATAGATGGAACCATATGGAAAGTTGCTCAAGATATGAGCACAAAGGCATGCAAAAGAAGAACTTTCACAAGTAAACACTCAAGGTAGAAAACCAATACTTTAAGGTGGCCATACCTCTACCCATAGACATAATCCTGTGGAGACAACACCAGTATAAATTGCAGGTACCCATGGGAATGCTACCATCCAATCCGCAAATTTTCCCCATGTCCAGGATGATGGATT
The DNA here is from genome assembly GCA_023065735.1 of Coffea humblotiana. NCBI lineage: Eukaryota > Viridiplantae > Streptophyta > Magnoliopsida > Gentianales > Rubiaceae > Coffea > Coffea humblotiana. The sequence continues at coordinate 7,233,466 of CM041218.1, read as the reverse complement.
TAATGCTTGAGTGCCACCAGAACAAACTCCAAGGACATACCACAGTGTTGATAAAAAAGCAACCACACATACCTAAAGGAAAAAATGTCCCAATAATTCATGTAAACTGAAAATACAAAGCCAACAGATTGAGGTGGCAGTGAGAGTAATTCAATTCCTTCTAAACTAACCTCATATCCGAGGAGAGGTAAGAGGTTCTCTTTGGTAGTAGCTCTAGAAATATGTTCAGTTCTTAGCATGTGAACCCCAAAAAATACGGCACTTAAGAAATTCAACAAGTCTCCAACCTGAAAGGTCACACCAAACTAGTGAGTACTCTTGCATGTCTGTCTTCTGTCGAATGACAAATAATGGTTTCCAGTTTGAGAAGTCAAAGTTAACCTCTTCACACTCGCATGTAAAAATTTTGAGCAAGCAAATAAACCAGGAAATGTAGAAGACACTTACACAAGGAGGTGAGCCACTGGATTCTAGCATTCCAACTCCTACTATAGATATGAGGGCTCCAAACCAAGTATGTGCAGGGATCTTCGATCCTAGGATACCATCAAGCAAAGGAACCACAATCACCTGAAGAATTGTACCAAAATTTTGGAATGCTGGCTTATATATCTATCATTGTCAAAATAAAATGGCAAAAAATTTGTGAATTGAATGAGATCCTTGCATATTTTCTTACAGTGAACATTGTGAGGAAAGATGCCCGTCCTGCACCAGATGTCTGCAATCCAAGTGCTTGCATAAGGTAGCCGAGGCTGACCCAAAATCCCAATTCTATCCCAGCACTCCGGGTTTGAACATCATCTCTTGCTTTCAAAACAAATGGCGAAAATGCGATTGCAGACAAAACAAATCTGACAATAGTGAATGCTCCAGGATCAATAAATGCTTCCACTTCTTTCACTATAGGAATATTGCTAGCTGCAAAAAGAAACGATGATATTAGTTAAGCACAATACCAAAGGCCACAAAAGAACTATGTTGCTACACAAAAAATTTTGGCCTCATATGTCAGCCTTAGAAAAACTATGAAAAAGCAAGCATCATAGATTCATGAGGCTTGCAAAGAATTAGAGAATGCACATGCATACTATGATCCCAGCCATTCGCAAGCCATTAAGAAAAGTTTCTAGACCAGTTAGAGCTCTTTCCCATCACATAGGATTGAAGAGAATCTCTACAATGTATTTACCATATACAAGTGACACAAAATTCAGAAAAGTTTACATAAATGAAGACATGTTTATGTAATTAGCTTTCTGTAACGCGAATTGATACAATTGAAGATCTCAAAGTAACATGGTAAACAGTCAAAATGAAAACTCAACTAGAAAAACATTCTTTCTCAACCAAAGTTTGATTCAACATGTCCCGTGATTTTCTGAAATATCTCGATGTGACTCCTCTTGATGCTCCCAAATGTCATCATGAGCTAAAAAATGAGCTCCACTTAAAGATCTCCATCCTACGTTATATACATTCTTCCTTTAACAAGTTCAAATAAGAATCTAGAATTACTTCAAGAAAAGCATAATAACGACTAGGAATCTTGGCCTATCACTCTGTGTATGGAGATCAGTCATCCTTTCTCCGACAACATCCACCTCATAGATAATCAAGATTACATTTTTCCTTTTTTCTTTTACTAGTATTTTTCCTTGAACCGACACAACCTACCAATTTCTCCTGACTCATAAGCACAATATCATATTTTTGCATCATAGTAGTTAATTCATTACCTTAAAAATTAACCGTTAAAACTAGAAAAGATTTTCAGAAAAGTTTTGAAGAAAAAACTGACCGTAAATTATTGTGATGGCATTGAGCAAGAGAATGCTCCTCACTTTCTCCGATGCGAATAAAATCTTTCTCCATAGCGCTTTCCGTTCAAAGCTTCGACTTTCCGGTAAACTAACGCCTTTTTTAGATAAGTCGGGCTCCTTTTCACTATTTGAGAATTCGCTACCTCGAAATTTAACTAAGAATTTCGGCTCGCGTGATTGTTTCTGCTTAACGCTTGTTCCATGCGACGTCGTAGTAAGTTTGTTATCCGTCGGACCGGAACTACTACGGTGGCAAGTGAAAGAAGAAAAGAGGTGAAAACGACGTCGGTTCGGGGAATAGTAGTGAGCGAGCTTGATTGCTGCAGCAGAGCTGCAGTGAAACGGACATGAAGGTGCAGCCATGGTAGAATGGGATGCAGCCGCAGGTGAACACAGACAGATTTCTCCATGTCTAATTTTTTTTGTATATTTAAATCTGGAGAACTTGAGGGGAAATTGGACCAGTGATTTACTGACGCGTGTACATTTTGTTTTGGGATGCAGAGTGTGGAACTTTACGTGGCGAGTGTTGATTGGGTGGTTCTAGGGTCGGCAGTAGGTACAGAAGAAGACGAAAATGGTAGGATAGGGATCAAAGAAGCCTGTGTCAGTCTAAAGATTCAGAGGTTTCGTTCTCCTTAGTATCACAACGTTGTCCGCGCGCATGACGTTGAACTTCAAGATTAGGATATCTTTGTTTGAACTTCAAGATTAATTTTCCGTAAACACATTTTTTTTAATTTTTTTTATATATAAAATCGTTATATTATATTTTTAAGATTAGGATATCTTTTTTTGAACTTTAAGATTAATTTTCCATAAACACATTTTTTTAATTTTTTTAATTTTTTTTATATATCAAATCGTTATATTATATTTTTTTTAAAAAAAAGCTTAAGAAAATACCAATTCAAGCGGACTCTTAACTTCTTATATATTGTCTGTGTGATATTTAAAAATGCAAACTAATCATAAGGAATAGCATCAAACTAAATAAGTTAATAAACGTGAGCGTGTATATTGTATAATTAAAAATATCAAATTGTGTTTATTAACAAATGCTATCGGAGCTCTCAAATTAATCTCGAAGTGAAAAAAAAAAGTTTAGTATATGACTGTATTCTTTTGAGATAAACTAGGGTGAGGGGAATTGAAGTAAAAATTGCGATAATGTATGAAATTTCGATATAGAGGAGTAATCATAAGCTACATTTTGCACACCTATATTCTATTGCTCTCTGGTACATATTATATTTCGATAGAGTTGATATTACATTTTAAATTACTCGTGTAAGAAAAATTTTACAATCTCACCATATAAGAAGTTTTTTTTGGAGTGAGTAATTTCTTTTTTCTTTTTGTAATTAAACCGGATTGATTAATACTAAGTTCACAATTCCTCTATTGGAAGAAAAAATGCTTTAAAGGGATTTAACATGAGATTGGTTTGTTACCTCCCCAAAAAAAAAACAAAAACAAAAACAAAACCCAAAAAAGGGAGAGAGAGATATTGGTTTGGTTTGTCTGATGTCCAATTTGAACTTGGTTCGGGGCGCCACACCCTGATTTGGCAACGTTTATGGAAGTTGTAACTCATTAAACCATGGCATTCAATCTGGGCTCAAGTCTCTTCTTACCCGTTCTCTTGAGTTTGTAACCATTGTTGCCCAATTGACATCTAACTGTTGTTTTTGGGCCCATTTATCGCAAATTTTGAACCATTTCCAAATTTTTGAACCATCTAAGTGTTGTTTTTGGGCCCATTTACTTCCCTTATCAATAAATGCTTCCCCTATTAATAAATGGGTTAAATTACTTTTGACAATTCCTTCCAAAAATAAAAGAACAAAGAAAAATTTTCTTCCAACTTCACATCTTTCTATATAATGCATGAGCAATGAATTTGGTGTTAAAAAATTCTGTCATCATTTGTTATTCCAATTTTAACCTTACATAATAGGATAATATACCACCACCTCATGTTTCAAATTCATGTTTACATATTTATCCCAAAATCTTCCTCCCAACTTCAATGAAAAAAAAGTAGAAAAAATCCCATGATATATTTTTTCCATTATTTGTTTTCCCCTGTATTATGGACAGCCGTAGGTGTGCCTCACCCACTAGGATTAATAATATCTTATCACAAATTTTTTTTTAGGCAACCATAACAATTGTATAGGTTATTCTATCCTAATCTACAGGAAGGAGGAGTCTAAGGAGAGTTGTGTGTTAGAGACTAGTAGACATGTAGACCTAACTAGACCAAGAGAGTGTTATAACACCACCCTTGAATTTTTTTTTGCTGTAATGAACCCCCCACCTACAGCCCAAAGAGGGACTTAAATTCCTGACTGGTGGCCATTGAGCTAAGCTCAGTGGTTATCTTATCACAATTCAATTGCTAAGATCATCAATCTAACTTCTTCTTCTTCTTCTTCTTAGTCGTGTCTCATTAGTCGTAGCTGTTATGAAAACCAATTCGCTCGCTAAGATTAAATCCGCTGTAAAGCAGTCCATACGAAAATTGTGGAGTAATTTAGGAATCATAATTTTGAGTCTTATGCTCTCACTTCTTTACACTAATTAGCCTTTTCTAACCTGTTTACGTCAGTCAAAGCAGAGAATAATTCCATTTAAGGTTTGTACAGACGATAGACTTCAGGCTTAGCATGGGACTATTTGCACTTAATGTCCAATTCATGCATTTGAGGTACAATGATTTTATGAACGAGGAGAAACAAGGATACTGAAATGATCGTTGGGTGGACAACGAAATTCATTATTCATTTTCTGGTTTGCCCATTATTTACACTCTCATCCTGCAAAACTGTTTAATGTAACAACATTTATACTACTTTGAGTTGCAAAAACTCTCTTCCTTCTCTCTTAAAAAAACTCTCTGGCCAAAATATTCTCCAGCTTTCCCATGAAGAAAAATCTAGCCAAAATGTCTTCCAACCCTTTCATGGGAGAGAAATTAGATCTTTCTTCTGATATTTCCCCATGAAATGAGCCTCTCTCTAGTTTTATTTTTGTTTGTGTCAGTAAAGTCTCTCCTAAGATTTTTTACTAAGAATTTCTTTCCTCTTAAGTTTCGTTTGGGAGTGGAGGATTTGGACAAAAAAGAAAGGGAAAGAAGAGAAAGTTAAGTTTTCCTTCATTTGTTAGTTTTTAGTAGGAAAGAAAAGAAAAGAAATGGAAGAATTTAAGAGGATGAATGGTTGCCAAAATTTTTCCTCCCAAAATGGAAAAAAAATGGGAAGAAAGTTTCAGGATGCTTGTCAATTTTTTTTAAAATGCCTATTTTGTCCTTAAAAAGGTCTTGAACAAATATTTAATGACTTCCATATCCAAAATCTTTCCACTAATTCTCAAAACTTCTAAACAACATAACAATCCCTTCTCCTCTCTTCTCACTTAGTTTTCCCTTCTTTTCTTTTCTATCCTAAACTCCCAAATTAAGCCTTAGGGTTAGCGAGTGAGAGTTTTCTTTTCTCCTAAACTTTTTTAGTAAGAATTTTATTCACTTTTAAGTTAGGTAGTTTTTCATTTTTTTTATTGTTAGATTTGACTTTTTTTTTTTTTAGATTTTGATTGTCAAATCTAAAATTTCTTAGGTCTATTCGGCAGATCTCACCATAATATCTGAATTTGAAATAGCTAATCAGTAGATTTGACGATTAAAAACATACACAACTGTTCATGGGGCCACAATTATTTTATCTTAATTTTTATTTATTTTTCATATTTGTAATATCCATTCTTTTCAAATCTATTCTTTGATATCCATGTATTATCATATCTGTTTTTTTGACATCTATATATGATTGTATACAATTGATGATGCAACTTCTGCCACTAATTGATGCAAATTTTAATGAAATTATGATGTTTTATAAAAAAAAAAAATTAAACACATCTATGGAATTGCACATTCAAATGAGAAGTCTAGTTCCATGAATATGAATCTCAGGATAACCAAACACATTTACTCCTGCTTGCTAAATTGGGGTCTTGCTAAGCTTAAAAATCAAGGTTAATTTTTATCTTTCCCGTAAAATTATTTCACTATTGGAATTGCACATTCAAATCAGTTCGTCATTGGCATCATTATTTTGCACACTTAATTTAGTTCCCCAATGGAATCAATTATTTTCTTTTTGTTATGTAGCAAATTATATTCAGCAAAATAATATAACAAAGGGCCAACATCAGAACTAGGAAAAAGCGTAGGGATAATGTTAAGTTAGCCGGACGGATCCTACGTAGAGCGGACCTGTTCAATCAGTGACGGAGCAAGAATTTTTATCTTGGGGGACCAAAAATTTTTCAAACAAAATTACCTTAATATGTTATGTTCAATATAATTTTTATTTATTTAAATATATGACATCTTAAAATATCAAATATTAACTTTAATTATAAAGGTATATCTATTTCATATATATGTAACATAGTCATAACTAAAATTAAGACAAGAAATAACTTTTGATCAAATAACTTATAACATCACAAACCACCTAAGTTGCACATTATGAGAAGATGCTCTGATATTTCACTTGTGCGAAAACAAAAATATAACTATGCAATATAAATATAACTATTTTCAATTAAAAAAAAGATAAAAGTTGTGTTAGCATACCTTGAAATTTCATCATCTTTTACTAAAAGTAAATTGAGATTTACGATCTTTTATAGAACTAAATTCATGTATAATTGAATCAATGCTAAATTTTCGAACAACTTCCTTTTTTCATGTGCATTGTTAGCCAATCATTCAAGAAATCATCTTTTATCTTATTTTGGAGCTTTGTTTTGATTATCTTCATAATTGAAAATGTCCATTCTATAGACTATAGAACGGAGCCAAGATTTTCTCCTTGGGAGGGGGGTCAAAATTTTTCTGAACAAAATTATCTTAATATGTTATATTCAAAATAATTTTCATCTATTTAAATATATGACATCTTAAAATATCAAATATTAATTTTAATTATAAAGATATGTTATTTCATAAATATGCAGCATAGTCGTAACAAAACTTAGGATAAGAAATAATCTTTGATTAAATATCTTATAACATCACAAACTATCCAAATTGTACATTATGAGAAGATACTCCAATAAGTCACTTGTGCAAAAACAAAAATATTACTATACAATATAAATATAGCTGTTTTTAATTAATAAAAGATAAAAATTATGTTAGCATACCTTGAAATTTCAACCTCTTTTCTTAAAAGTAAACTGAGCTTTACGTTCTCTCATAGAACTAAATTCATCTATAATTGAGTCAGTGTTAAATTTTTGAACAACTTCTTTTTTTTTTTATGTACATTGTTATACAATCATTCAAGAAATTATCTTTTATCTTGTTTTGGATCTTTGTTTTGATTATATTCATAATTGAAAATGCTCGTTCTATAGTTGCAGTTGACATAGGAGGAGTGAGAACAAATATAATCAATCTGTCAACAACAGGATAGATCACTCAATTTCTTGTCTTCACCAAGCCTTCAAGTAATTATTTGTATATTTGCATATGGGTCAACAAGAATGTAGATCACTAATTTTAAATTTTTTATCAATTAGTATAAGTTGTATATTTGCATATGCACCAATAAAGTAATTATTTTTGTTTTAGCCCATTGATAATTATGAATTGAGTCTTTTATTATAATATGTCAAATTGGGTCAATTTACTATGGATTATCAAATTATATGTTGAACTTTTTGAATGTTAAATAATTAGCACAATAAAAAATAAATAACTTTTTTTGAAGAAAAAAATTAAATCAAAGGTGACTAATTCATACACACACATAGATATATATATATATAAACTCTCATAATATAAACTAAAATTATAAAAAATTAATGAGAGCAAACTTTGTCTTATACATATATTTACTTGGGGGGTCATGACTCCCCTCAGTCCCCCCTTAGCTCCGTCATTGTGTTCAATTCAATGGCAATTATGCCATTTCATAGCATGGCCATCATCTACGTAGAGCGGAACATCAGTTGATCAGATCGGAAATATAAATATTCCAATTTGTTGATGCCTGTATTTGTCTATTTATGTTACATAATTAGTTGAATGGTCATAGCTCCATCCATCTAGTGCGGCTATACTAAAACATTCTCTTGCGCATGCAGCAACAAAACTGTTGTGCATCCTGGGTCAGGTCTGATAATACAAGCTTCACTTCTTTAATAAGGTACGTGAATCATTTCTAGAATTGACAAGAACTGAAGCGGTAGACATGTTTTCCGTATCTGGTGGATCGTCGCTTTTCTTGATGCTTCTTTCATCTTTTTGCAATGTAGTGGAAGACGATGCTCCTTGTATCTGTACTGTTAAACTTCCACCTAAAATTGAACGGTATAGATATGGTAAGCATCTTCGCAGCAAATGTTTTGGAGCATGTGGGGTTAGGGGAGAGCAAAAGCACAGGCAAACTCAAGTTTCTGAGTAGCAAAAAAGATGTTACTCTGGTGAGATCTTAAATCTTTGACTTGTCACCCTGGTGATGCTCACAAACTGTAAGTGCTATAGTCATTTTAAGAACCAGTTGACTACATGTTTCTACCATGCATGGTTAGACTTTAGAAATCATATAGCAGATGGAAGATGTCTCATACCTAGAACAAGAGCAGCTCCAATCCATCCATTGACACCCCATCTCTCTCCAAGAAGAAACCATGCAAATGCAGCACCCCAGACCGGCTGCAACCCATAGATTATTGCGGTTTCTGTGGCTGAAACATCTCGCATGGCCGCTATCTGTATTATAATACTAGGTGATTAGATCAAGACTTGCTAGCAAAACCTGCTTAGAGAATAAGCATATATTGGTTAAGTCTTGGTTTCAAGAATTTATTTATTGAAATGAATAAAAAGCTAAATTTTCCAACTGTAGGTCATGATCAAGGTCTATTCTTTAAAATGAAATGCATCTCAAACACTTCAGACAGTCAAACTAAATTCCGTACCTAATATTGCAGCAGACAGTCAAACTAAATTCCCTAATATTGCAGCAGAAATCATGTAGCGAATTATTCTGATGTCTAACAATTAGAATTGTAACACGAATTGTGGAATGGAAGTGCTAGAAGAAAATCACTAGTTTCTCATCATGGGAAGTAACATCTTATTAGACAGGTAGTTTGAATCATCTACTCTTGGACTGAAACAGAGAGCACTAGTTTTGATTGGCGAGACAACAGATATGATTGATGGAGTAAGAAAGAGAAGGAATAGGATGTCATCCCCATCACAGACTGAAAAGACAAGACATAACAAACCAAACAAGTTACCGACCTTTTTTAACATTCCAGGGCAAGATGCTCAAGAACAACCAGTAACTTGGCACGCCCTGGAATAGCCCAAGCCTCTGATTCTGCATTCTCCAATTCAGCTTTTATATAGGTAAACCTTGGTTTTGGTCTTAGTTTTCTTGTCAGTCATTTCAGCAGTTAACTTCCCCTTCTCACAAAATTATCATCTGAGGTAAACATCTAGTTCCTAAATTTTGAAAATTTGTAGGAAACTCCTTTGTATATTTATGTGACCAGAGTAACGTAATAAAATGCAGGAGCTAAAAATATTTCTAACTGCAAAATAACAAGTAATTTTTCTGATTAAAAAAAGGTTTAACAAAATGCATATACTAAAATATTTTTGGTTCTTTTATGAATACAGGGAAAAATACCATTGCCTCTTCTATTCTTATCAGATTAGCAGTAAACCTTTATTTCCATCTAGCCCTCCTTTACATACACAAGGAAAGAGTTTATTTTTCAGTTTAACAGACAAACTTTAGACTACAACAAATAGATGAGTACACACAATTACAGAACAAGATTGCATAGATGGAACCATATGGAAAGTTGCTCAAGATATGAGCACAAAGGCGTGCAAAAGAAGAACTTTCACAAGTAAACACTCAAGGTAGAAAACCAATACTTTAAGGTGGCCATACCTCTACCCATAGACATAATCCTGTGGAGACAACACCAGTATAAATTGCAGGTACCCATGGGAATGCTACCATCCAATCCGCAAATTTTCCCCATGTCCAGGATGATGGACTTAATGCTTGAGTGCCACCAGAACAAACTCCAAGGACATACCACAGTGTTGATAAAAAAGCAACCACACATACCTAAAGGAAAAAATGTCCCAATAATTCATGTAAATTGAAAATACAAAGCCAACAGATTGAGGTGGCAGCGAGAGTAATTCAATTCCTTCTAAACTAACCTCATATCCGAGGAGAGGTAAGAGGTTCTCTTTGGTAGTAGCTCTAGAAATATGTTCTGTTCTTAGCATGTGAACCCCAAAAAATACAGCACTTAAGAAATTCAACAAGTCCCCAACCTGAAAGGTCACACCAAACTAGTGAGTACTCTTGCATGTCTGTCTTCTGTTGAATGACAAACAATGGTTTCCAGTAAACATATTCACTTGAGAAGTCAAAGTTACCTCTTCACACTCGCATGTAATAATTTTGAGCAAGCAAATAAACCAGGAAATGTAGAAGACACTTACACAAGGAGGTGAGCCACTGGATTCTAGCATTCCGACTCCTACTATAGACATGAGGGCTCCAAACCAAGTACGTGCAGGGATCTTCGATCCTAGGATACCAGCAAGCAAAGGAACCACAATCACCTGAAGAATTGTACCAAAATTTTGGAATGCTGGCTTATATATCTATCAGTGTAAAATAAAATGGCAAAAAATTTGTGAATTGAACGAGATCCTTGCATATTTTCTTACAGTGAACATTGTGAGGAAAGATGCCCGTCCTGCATCGGACGTCTGCAATCCAAGTGCTTGCATAAGGTAGGCGAGGCTGACCCAAAATCCCAATTCTATCCCAGCATTCCGAGTTTGAACATCATCTCTTGCTTTCAAAACAAATGGCGAAAATGCGATTGCAGACAAAACAAATCTGACAATAGTGAATGCTCCAGGATCAATAAATGCTTCCACTTCTTTCACTATAGGAATATTGCTAGCTGCAAAAAGAAATGATGATATTAGTTAAGCACAATACCAAAGGCCACAAAAGAACTATGTTGCTACACAACAAATTTTGGCCTCATATGTCAGCCTCAGAAAAACTATGAAAAAGCAAGCATCATAGATTCATAAGGCTTGCAAAGAATTAGAGAATGCATATGCATACTATGATCCCAGCCATTCGCAAGCCATTAAGAAAAGTTTCTAGACCAGTTAGAGCTCTTTCCCATCACATAGGATTGAAGAGAATCTCTAGAGTGTATTTACCATATACAAGTGACACAAAATTCAGGAAAGTTTACATAAATGAAGACATATTTATGTAATTAGCTTTCTGTAACGCGAAATGATACAATTGAAGATCTCAAAGTGACATGGTAAACAGCCAAAATGAAAACTCAACTAGAAAAACATTCTTTCTCAACCAAAGTTTGATTCAACATGTCCCGTGATTTTCTGAAATATCTCGATGTGACTCCTCTTGATACTCTCAAATGTCATCATGAGCTAAAAAATGAGGTCCACTTAAAGATTTCCATCCTACGTTATATACATTCTTCCTTTAACAAGTTCAAATAAGAATCTAGAATTACTTCAAGAAAAGCATAATAATGACTAGGAATCTTGGCCTATCACTCTGTGTATGGAGATCAGTCATCCTTTCTCCGACAACATCCACCTCATAGATAATCAAGATTACATTTTTCCTTTTTTCTTTTACTAGTATTTTTCCTTGAACCGACACAACCTACCAATTTCTCCTGACTAATAAGCACAAAATCACATTTTTGCATCATGGTAGTTGATTCATTACCTTAAAAATTAATCGTTAAAACTAGAAAAGATTTTCAGATAAGTTTTCAATAAAAAACTGACCGTAAATTATTGTGATGACATTGAGCAAGAGAATGCCCCTCACTTTCTTCGATGCGAATAAAACCTTTCTCCATAGCGCTTTCTGTTCAAAGCTTCGACTTTCCGGCAAACCACCGCTTTTTTTAGATAAGTCGGGCTCCTTTTCACTATTTGAGAATTCGCTATCTCGAAATTTAACTAAGAATTTCGGCTCGCGTGATTGTTTCTGCTTAACGTTTGTTCCATGCGACGTCGTAGTAAGTTTGATATCCGTCGGACCGGAACTACTACGGTGGCAAGTGAAAGAAGAAGAGAGGTGAAAACGACGCCGGTTCGGGAAATAGTAGTGAGCGAGCGTGATTGCTGCGGCAGAGCTGCAGTGAAACGGAGATGAAGGTGCAGCCATGGTACAATGGGGTGCAGCCGCAGCTGAACACAGACAGATTTCTCCTTGTCTAATTTTTTTGTATATTTAAATTTGGAGAACTTGAGGGAATATTGGACAAGTGATTTACTGACGCGTGTACGATTTTTGGACTGGGATCAAGAGTGTGGAATGACAATAGAGCCATCTGCTTTACGTGTCGGGTGTTGATTGGCTGGTTCTGTGGTAAAAGAATGAGAAATGGTTGGACAGAGATCAAAGAAGTCTACGTCAATCTAAAGATTGAGTGGCTTCGTTCTCCTTAGCAGTTAGTATCACAAAGTAGTCCACGTACAAGACGTTGAACCTCAAGATTAGGGTATCTTTGTTTGAACTTCAACATTAATTTTCCATAAGCACATTTCTTTCTTAATATCTTTTCTTCGTATATCATTATATTATATTTTTTATCAAAATAAAAAGGCTTAAGAAAATAACAATCTAAACGGCTTCTTAACTTCTTATATATTGTTTGTGTGATATTTGGAAATGCAAAATAATCATAATAAATCGCATCAAACTAAATAAGTTAATAAACGTAAGCGTGTATATTGTATAATTAAAAATATCAAATTGTGTTTAATAACAAATGCTGTCGGAGCTCTCAAGTTAATCTCGAAGTAAAACAAGCTTAGTATATGACTGTATTCTTTTGAGATAAACTAGGGTAAAGAGAATTGAAGTAAAAATTGTGATAATGTATGAAATTTCGATGTAAAGTGGTAATCATAAGCTACATTTTGCATGCCCATATTCCAACTTCTCTTTATATATTTGTGATGCTAGGTACATATTGTATTGAGCAAATTGCGCGAAATGCTGTTAAACTATTATTAGGTGTCGATTTTGGTCACTAAACTTTTTTATTAGTCAAAAATGTCACTGAACTAGTAAATTTGGACCGTTTTGATCACTCCATGTACTTGTGCCGTTAGGAAAGACAGAAAGTAACTTTTTGAGGGGCAAGGTTGTGCAGACGAAAATTACCCCTCAAAAAGTTACTTTCCGTCTCTCCTAACAGCATAAGTACATGGAGTGATCAAAACGGTACAGATTTACTAGTTCAATGATATTTTTTACTAATAAAAAAGTTTAGTGATCAAACCGGCACTTTGCAATACTTTAGTGATATTTCGCACAATTTGCTCTATTGTATTTCAATAGAGCTAATATTACATTTTAAACTACTCATGTAAGAAAAATTTTACATTCTCACCACATAAGAAGTGTTTTTTTCTTGGGATTGATTTTTTTTCTTTTTTTTAATTAAACCAGATTTATTAATACTAGAGGATTTAAGTTTACAATTCCTCTATTGCAAGAAAAATGCTTTAAAGGGATTCAACATGAGATTGGTTTTTTACAACAATCCCTCCCCCCCCCCCCCCCCCCCCCCCCAAAAAAGAGGAGAGAGACATGATTTTGGTTTGTATGATGTCCAACTTGAACTTGGGTCGGGCCACACACCCTAATCTGGTAAGGTTTGTAGAAGTTGCAATTCATTAAACACTAGGCTCAAGCCTCTTCTTACCTGTTTTCTTGAGTTTATAATGTTGTCCATTGTTGCCCAATTGACATCTAAGTGTAGTTTTTCGGCCCATTTATCACAAATTTTGAACCATCTCATTTACTTCCCTTATCAATAAATGCTTCCCCTGTTAATAAATGGGTTAAATTACTTTTGACAATTCCTTCCAAAAATAAAAGAAAAAAGAAAAAATTTCTTCGAACATCACATCTTCCTATATAATGCATGAGTAATGGATTTGGCGTTAAAAAAAATATGTTATTATTTGTTATTCTAATTTTACCCTTACATGATAGAATAATATACGAACGACAACTTCATATTACAAGTTCATGTTTATATAACTGTTACAGCTATACCGCTCTACTATGATTCTTATCTACTACTGCGTTTACATAACCACTACTCCTATACCTATCTACTATTACTATATTTATCCCAAAGTCTTCCTACCAACTTAAATAAAAAAATCTCATAATATATATTTTTTTCCATTATTTGTTTTCCCCTATAATATGCACAGCTGTAGGGTGTGCCTCACCCACTAGGTTTAATAATATCTTATCACAATTCAATTGCTAAGATCATCAATCAAACTTCATCTTTGTTTTTTTTTTTGTTTCCCCAATCTAGCTTCTTCTGGTCGTGTCTCATAAGTCATAGCTGTTATGAAAACCAGTTCGCTCGCTAGATTAAATCCGCTGTAAAGAAGTCCATACAAAAATTGTGGAGTAATTTAGGAATCATAATTTTGAGTCTAATGCTCTCACTTCTTTACACTAATTAGCCTTTTCTAACCTGTTCACGTCTGTCAAAGCATGAGAATAATTCCATTTAAGGTTTGTAGAGACGACAGACTTCAGGCTTAGCATGGGAATAATTGCACTCGAAGTCCAATTCATGCATTTGAGGTACAATGATTTTATGGACGAGGAGAAACAAGGATACTGAAATGATCGTTGGGCGGACAACGAAAATTCGTTATTCATTTTCTGGTTTGCCCGTTATTTACATTCTCATCCTACAAAACTGATTAATGTAACAACATTTATTCTACTTAACAACAGGAGTTGCAAAGACTCTCTTCCTTCTCTCTTGAAAAAACTCTCTAGCCAAAATGTTCTCCAGCTCTCCATGAAGAAAAATCTAGCCAAAACGTCTTCCAGCCCTTTCATGGGAGAGAAATCCAATCTTTCTTCTGATATTTCCCCATGAGAGGAATCTTTCTCTAGTTTGTTTTTGTTTGTGTCAATAAAGTCTCTCCTAAAATTTTCTGCTGAGAGTTTCTTCTCTCTTAGGGTTAGTGAGTGAGAGTTTTTTCTCTTCTAAACTTTTTTAGTAAGAAGTTTATTCTCTTATAAGTTAGGTAGTTTTTTCTTTTTTTTTCTATTGTTAGATTTGAATTTTTTTTTTTTAGATTTTGATTGTCAAATCTAAAATTTCTTAGGTCTATTTGATAGATCTCACCATAATATCTGAACTTGAAATAGCTAATTAGTAGATTTGACGATTAAAAACATGCACAATTGTTCATGGGGCTACTATTATTTTATCTTAATTTTTATTTGTTCTTCAAATTTGTAATATCCATTCTTTTCAAATCTATTCTTTGATATCCATGTATTATCATATCTATTTTTTTTGACATCTATATATGATTGTACACGATTGATGATGCAACTTCTGCCACTAATTAATGCAAATTTTAATGAAATTATGATGTTTTATAAAAAAAAAATTTAACCACATCTATGGAATTGCACATTCACATAAGAAGTCTAGTTCCATGAATATGAATCTCAGGATAACCAAACACATTTACTCCTGCTTGCTAAATTGGGGTCTTGCTAAACTTAAAAATCAAGGTTAATTTTTATCTTTCCCGTAAAATTATTTCACTATTGGAATTGCACATTCAAATCAGTTCGTCATTGGCATCATTATTTTGCACACTTAATTTAGTTCGCCAAAGGAAACAATTATTTTCTTTTTGTTATGGAGCAAATTATATTCAGCAAAATAATATAACAAAGGGCCAATATCAGAACTAGGAAAAAGCGTAGGGATAAGGTTAAGTTAGCCAGACGGATCCTAGGGGAGTCCTAATATCATCCGTCAATTAACTTGCCCATAGGACCATGAAACATTCTCCTTGAGAATAATTTGAAATTAATACCCGCCTACTTGGTATGGCATTGCCAGCTTTAAGCATAGTTGAACCAAAACAATGTGGGCAACCGTGACCACATTCATTAAGACAAATCCATGGAAGCCTCTTTAGCTAGTTGTCCTTGGCGTGATAAAGTTAGCCTTCTAAATATCTTCTCAATTAATGCATGGCTTGTTTTAATAGAAAGAGGAAGGTATCTAATTAAAGACATTAGAGTAAATGGCAAAACCATCACTCAACTATTTAAAATTACATATTTTGGTCACCTTTTTTTTTGTCAAAAAGGTCACTAAATTCTTAAAAGTGTACATTTTTTTGGTCATTTTATTGGATTCTAGTGCTAAGATGGTTGGAAATATATCCATGAGAGCAGTACCTTCAAAATTTTCAAGAATAAAAATTCTCACAATTTGGCACGTATTAAAAAGGATTAAGGACCTCTTGAGTTTTCAAACTTTACTAATTTTCTCTACATATTGACCAAAATTCCTAAGTATTGTTAACTATTACAATCATAATCTAGAGAAAATTAGTAAAATTAAAAAATTGAGAAGGCCCTTTATCGTTTTTTAATGCACGCTATAATTTGTGAGATATTTTTATCATTGAAAACCTAAGCACACTGCTCCTGTGATTGCATTTCTAGCTATCTTAACACTGAAATTTGACGGAATAATAAAAAAGGATATACATTTATGAGTTCAGTGAATTTTTCAGCTAAAAAAACGTTTGGCGATTGAACAGTACAATTTTAAATAATTGCATCACCATTTTTTGTCATTTATTCAAGATATTACATTGACACCACGTTATCTTGTGTAGTTGATAAAAATTTAAGTGAACTTATGGCGAAGTAGGATGAATTTGTATGGACTGGACCTTTTCGTGGCCATTATGGCTTTCTCAATTGGTGATATGAACGTAAATGAATAGACAATGAAGATGCTGTTGGATTTGAATATTATGCCAATAAATTGTGAGCCAGCTAGCCAGCAAAGATGGCAATGACTTGGGTGGGTGGCTGCAATAAAGATTTGTTTCATGTGAGTTGGCAAATGGACGGATGAGGCTGTTGGGCCAATATCACAGTCTAATTTACTCGCATTTGTACACTCTGCCTTGCCATCGTCTTCAAGCAAACATTCATTTCATGGGAGAAACCATTTTCTTGGCCCTGGCACAAAACAAGAGATGCCCTACACAGCATCTATCAATTCTCTCGCTCCTAGAATCTTTTGAACTATGTAAAACTTTTTGTATCGAGAAAAAACTCACTTCTCTAACTGTTTCTGGGGATTTTTAGATGATTTTGGCTGAAAAAAACTCATTCCAAAGAAGTTTCCTATCTGCATTTTAGATCCCACCTTGAGAACATGGAGATTGTTGAAAAATATAAAAAGTTGTAACATTGGAAGAATAAAACTAAATATTTTATCTGTTTCGCTTTTTGGAGACAGCATGCATATCAATGTTCACATACACAGATGAAGACGTAGATTTAGTATTTTAATGCAACGTTTTTGAGAAATAAGTACACCAACTGCTCTGAGTGAAAAAATAGTTTAAAAAAGAAATTGAAAGGTTGCTGTATATCCGGGGAATACTGGAGTCTGCATTTTCTTGAATCAACTCTAGTCTAGAATGCCTGGCAAATTATCAATGATCCCAAATGATAGTGAATTTCTAACAGAACATATGACCAAAGTTTCGACTGCCAAGCTCCATTCAATACGAAATTTGAGTTAAATATTGAATTTGACATGGATTATATGTACCACATTCTTAAGATTTGAATCACATAAGCCACATTATTGAGAGATTTGTTGCCTATAGTTGAATCAAAATATTCATACTTGATTATTAATCAAATAACATTGTAGTATTTGAGTAAGCAAGAATCATTATAAAATAATAATGAAGCTAGAAGCAATTAATAGACGTTGTGGTACAGCGTTCTAAGGCTTGAGAATGCGTGTTGGACCAGCAAGGACAGGCATCCCCATTGATAAAAATGGAGCATTTAAGTGAAATAAAACAGATAGGGACTTCTAGGAATAATCAATCAGGAGCCCCCACCCCAGCTCATAATAAAGGCTCTGGACACAGATCCAAACTAGGCACTTACTACACACAAACTTGTTATTACTCTCTCTTAGCCCTTAGGACATCTCTAATTCTTGTGGTTGACTCGAGAACATGCTAGATGATGCTATGGTCAAAATCACTTTCCTCAATTCGTTATGAAACTTATGTCAATCGTCATTCAAGAAAATCATCGAGTAGTATTATGATGGAGCTATAACATGATAAACTGACTAGGGATCTTTAGGTTTCACTCCTAGTGTAAGCGCAACGAAACTATCTCAATACAATAATAGTGGTGCGGCATGAGTACATTTTTATTAGTTAAGTATACCCCTAATTCCCAAGAAACATACTTTGCCCAAATTACAACAGATGTAGCTTTGGTTTCCTTTTCCTTTTTGGGAAGTGAACCTATTGAAAAAACATGATGTCAAATGAAAATCCATGCATGTGCCTGCCTGAACTTTTTCCATGTTTTGTTTCATCATCCCTGTCTGCCCTTTCTGGTTCTGAGTTCTGATGACTGAACCTAATAAAAGGGGTAGCAGTGAAACTGTTCAGAGCTGAAATTATTCAGATACCTGGGCCGTTTAGTCCTGAAGTTTAACTAACATCAAACTTCGTGACTATAAATGGAGAAGAATCAGAATGATCCCTCATTCCATGCTCCACAAAAATATAACTGTGTTCATCAGTTCTTTGGTACTTAAGGTCTTATTAGCAATCGAAGATTTGCAGTACTGCTGTTGGCTTGCTGAGGGTTTTCTCAATTAGTCACTGGTCACTAGCATGTTTCATGATGACTGACTGATCATGAACCATGAATATTGCTGGCAAAAGAAATTGAAAAGATCCAAAAGAATATGAAGTAGATGAACAAAAGTAAATACAGCAATTAATACAACGGACAGAAGTTTCAGCAGAAGGTACAGAAGGAGAAATACCGAGAAGTAAACAAGAGCATTATTACCATTGCCAGCCTAGCCCTCTTGCTTATCAGCTCTTTTTTCTCAAAACTTGCCGGACTTTCCCCACTACCCCCTTAACACATGACTGAAAAAGCTAAAAGCTTTGCTACCATTAATCCTAATTCAGGAAACTAAATAATGACAATAATAGACTGAAACTTTTACAATTATTTCTTGACTGAATATTAATGAAAAACTAACCCTTAGAATCAATTGTAGCAAAGCTCTCGCTTTTTTTTTTTTGGTCACTAATTGTGAAGAGGGTTCGGACCAGTATGCACTATTCTCTCATCATCTCCGTATATGATATCAGAGCTGGTGTTCTGATGATCTCTTCCAAGATTTACATTATTTGTTCTTGAAGCTGCATGGAATGATGAAGATACCTTATGGAAAAAACGTGCCTTTCTTGCTGGTGACCAATGCGACGGAGCAATGTCATCATTATTCTCAGCTGAAGAAGATAAACAAAACTGAGGAAAAATTAGGAGTAATCCAAGAAAGAAAGCTGCTGCTTTAGATGAATCATATCTCCGTCTTCTTCTTGTTGTTCTTGCTGTTTCTGCTTCAATATTTGGAAGTTTCATTGGATAGCCTGCAGTGGGATTTTTCACCTGGGAATTTGGATGTTTTTCTAGGTGAATATGACCATTTGAAAGTTGTTGAGACTTGAGAGATCTCTGACTGAAATTTGGTAGTATTATGGAAGAATTTAGAAACTTTTGACCCTTTTTAGTGCGGGGTGTGCGTGTTTGGGGGAGAAGAAAAAGAGAGGAAAAAGACAAGGGGAGAGAGTTCTATGCTTCCTTATCTTGTGCGTTTAGTCACATGATCTTGACCCTTGATTCCTGGAACCTTCTTATATTTTCTCTTCTGAATTCTGAATCTTCGAACTCTGAACCCTCTTAGTTAAACACTAAAGTGCAAAGGGTTTTGGTGCTTATGCGGTGATTTCTTGATGGAAATGCATATGTTTGTGCTTGGAAGTTGTGGAGGGTGATGGGACTGTCCAGTATTAATAGCCGTTGTCTGCGGACTATTGCAACTTTTAAATCTATGAAAAAAGGAGGGCTGCTTATGTCAAACAGAGATTTAGATGTTTGATTGTTGTTCTTAAGTTAATGTCATAGACATCTTGGTCTTTCATCTTTAGTTTAGTATAACGTTATCTCATACTAATTAATTAAGGTAATCTATGCTTTCTGCGCATATGTGAGTGTGGAATTGTGTTGGCTTCTGGTCTTGCTAAATTAATTTTTTTTTTCAGTAAGCCTAACATATAGTGACTAGTGAGCTAATTTGCATCTAAAACTATCATAACTTAATCTGTCAATCCACAAAACTCTGGTTTGACTTATTCAAGAAGTGACCTACGTGTAGTTTCAAGTTTAATTTATCTTCATTCATAGTATAGATTACTTACTTCTTGGATACAACTAGTAGTAGGAGGTTTGAAGCTGGCAATTCTTAGATACCTATTCTATTAGATGATTTATAGTAACCATCTAAAAGTTCTCTGGTCCAATGACTTAAAACATATTAGAAGAGTAATTAAACCAGGTCTAGGACTCTATATAGGGGGGATAAAAACAAAATAAAATAGACTCTAAATTCTTTTTTTTTCCCTTTTGTTTTCAGTTTAGACAAGAGTTCATGTGCACTGCAGTTTACACAATTAGTTGGAGTTAATCAACAAAAATGTGGATTTCTAGGATATGTTGTCTAGCTAGGTTTCAGCCTCAAGCTTTGCATATGGTGCAAAAGCTTTGAACACTTATAAATGCAAAAGCACATACATGGAATTAGAATGTGTATATCAGAACTCATTCAACCACTGGCCTTTGAGTTGGTGGCTATCACCAATGCATTAAGGCTTGGTGGGGGAGGCAAGGGTTCAATTAAATGTGGCCTTACTTAAAAAATTTAGGCGGATGCGTAGTGCATCCGTCTGATCTGGTGGTGGTTCAGTCCCCTCCGGATTACTCCAAGACCTTTTCAGGTCCTCCCCTCCCCATAGTATAGGAAGCTATCATATTGACAAAAAAAATATATATCAGAACTTATTCACTGCGTACGAATCACATATGTGATATAACCGGTAAAAATTCATGTGTAGCTGACATTTAAAGCCTGTCTGTGCAATAACTGTTGCACAAGGTACAATCTCATGAAGAGATAAAAGATTACATGGATTACATAGTACCTAGTACAATGTGGAATTAAAGGAAAGATGTTCCTGGATTAAAAACAATCAACTAATATGGTTGCGGAAATTTAAAATCAGAATTGAACTTACCTCCAACTATTATTGTTCAAAATCGGTGGAGTAATGGAGATATTTTATTGGCATATTAAGTCAGCCGTAATGCTTTTAGAAGTTTCCTATATTATTATTTAGCAGTTTTTTGGTCAATTTTTTTTTTTGGTAATTTTCTTATTGTTTTTAAGCCTTTTAGGCAAGTTCCTATTGTATTTGTTTCCCATTTACCTCATCATATAGACTATATACAGGATATTTGAAAGTTGAGAAGAGTGACAGTTTGGAAGCCTTATTATTGATATTATTTCTCTCCTCCTCTACATATTTTTATGTGTATTAAAATAGTCGTTCTTTTGTATTTGTCTGTGTTAAATTGATCTCCCCATATATTTTCTGTGCTGAATTTATCTCCTCACTCTTATGATTTTCGAATTCTTCATATATACTACTCCTAGCTTAGGCATCCTTGCCACAAAAAAAGTCAAGTGCATGATTCCATCCTTTGAAGAAAATTTCAAACTTACAACATTGAAGTTTCCAAAACAATAGTCTATCTCAAATATTAAATTAGATTGCCAGACCTATAAAGTTAAAAAAAATAGTTTAAATTAATAATCTACTTACAAAAGTACCACCATGTACACTGAGAATTTGCTTTTGAAAAAAAAAACAATAATAGATTTGAGACTTAGTTTTAGTTCTAGTAGACATTTTGGAAGAAAGGCAAAACCTAATTAAGGGCTTGTTCTTTTAGCTAGAGTTGCTTCGTCATGAATTACAGACAGAGGTTTTGCCAGAACTGTCCCACTTTTATGAGTGAACGACATTTAGATACAAACAAAATACTACTAGCAAAATAGAGCTTCCTAGCACAAGAACAGATGTAGAATAGTAGTGTTACTTAGGATGACCAATGAATTGAAGAATGGCAGCTTGAGATGCGTTGACAAATTAATGCAGTCACAGATTATCATGTGGTTTTCTGTAATAGTCAGTTAATTACTTCACTGGTTTGTACTGGCACTGCTAATGAAAATGCATAATGTCACAATAATTTAGTTCTGACTTTTGACTTGACTTGAGAACCTATAAAGGAGATAGTAAGAGATATTGATTTACAAATGTATAGTCTTTGTCATTAGCAAACATGGAGTACATTCCTCACAATCCAATTTTTGATATTCACAAGAAAACTTAGGAAAAAAGCAAAGGAAAAGTTTTACTCTATTGCATAGTCCCCATAATTATCTTACGTGGTTCACAGAAATTTTTACATTGGAGCTAATTAGATGCAACAAGAACCAGAAAAAAAAAAAGAGAAAGGGAAGTGAAAGTAAGACTTCAAAAACGGAAGTCCGTGGTAGATTTTGCCACAGGAGTGGTAACCTTTGCACATCTTTCCTTGTTCAATTTATTCACCTTCTACATCCAATTTTTATTTTTCTTATCCTCTTCCTCGAAACGGGACATGACTTTTAAGAAAATCCACCTCAAAAGCTAGTTGTTAAATTAGAGACACCAAAGTTATATAAACTTCTCACCACAATTCCGTTTGAATTACTATTTTTTAAAGTTTTTGCAGAAAAATATACTAAAACAATTTGATGTTTACGAAATAAAAATGTGTTCACGAAAAATATAAAAATATTGAGAGGAAAAATGGTAATTCAAAAAAGGGCGACCAATTGCAACTGAGAGGGATGGATGGTTCTAACACTAATCTATACCTATATGAACATTGAAACAAACCTACTTCAAAAGCTAAACATTGAAGTCGGAGAAACCAAAATCATATACATCACAAACTAGAATCTCATACTTTTAATATAAAATACAAGTCCATACCTTGCAATTATTCCATAACACAATGATACTAGTGTCCTGAATGGGTTTATTGGAGTGTCTAGCTAGGATCGAAAGCTTTGAAGTTGACCAATCTCTCAACTTTTGTCACTAATGCCTAGTTTAACATTCTTTTCTCAGGGAAAAATACACTTCACGCCCTTGAACTATCATGTAATCACCTATTCAACAATTACTTCCATGAACTAAATGTTGCCATTCGCTGAGGAAATTTTTCTAGAGATCTATTAATGCTTGGCTTCATCCAGAACAAAAAGAATATGCCCAAACCTATATTTACTTCTCATGGAAAACTTGGTCGGTCAGAGTCTGATGATGCAAATATGAAGCAGCCATTACCAAGTCCAGAACATATATACCCAGACGGCTAACTGGCTTAGGCTTGCACAAATTTTTGCCAGTTTTATTTCGACTTCTTTAGGATAATTTTCCCGTTTGTCTAATATAAAACCAACTTTCCCTGATCTGATTCTGACTACTCAGTGGATCCCAAGTTGAAAAAAGGAACTAGTTTTTGCTTCAGATGGTCCAAGACAGAATTGGCCATACTAACTAAAATTAGCCCTAGAAAGAACAGGCAATGGTAACTAAAAATGGTTTCGTGAACCAGCTTGTGAACACCACCCTAGCTAGCCCTTAGTAGAAAAGTACTGAGAAATCATTGATTCGACCATGCCAAAACTCAGAACTTGTCTACGTTAAAACATCATAAAGTCTTCCTCCGACTATCATGCATTTCCATAACAACAATATTTGTCCCTATGCAAAATTACAAAGTACCGACATCATATTCTTGAGATCACTGTTAGAACAGTGTTGTTCAGACGAATGAATTGAGAATGACAGCTAAAATTTCGTCGATGAATTAATGCAGTCAAATATATATTACTCCATCATGCATGATTTTTTTTTTTTTACTCCATCACCTTGCTCATTTGGTACACTACAGGAATTTACAAAAGGGTCCTCCTTTGATTTTTTTTTGGTGTCATTCCCTAGCTAGTATTCTCTTATCTAGGCCTTGAAAAGTTTTAAATAAGTAAATACGGACACTTTACAATTGCTTGCTTGACAATGGACATGGCTAAGGAGAGCTATTCGAACTGCCATCGACCAGATCATTGTATTCAATTAATCAGCTATGAATCTTTTGGCAATAACTGAAGCTGCATTGTTGTGTGTACGTGCAATTACAACTGCAATTCACTTATTTTCAAAACGAAATGGTCTGAGACGAGTTTTGCACTGTGGTGTTATTGTAAATGAAAAACTCTTCAGAACTATTTCACGCAAAGTTAAATTGTTCGAGCTTTTCTCTTTGGTACTTATTTGATTACCAAATTCTATATGATATGGGTAATGGGATATTTGCACTGTTCCCATCTTTTGCTCTCAAAATAAGTTTTGAACAATCAACATTAATTTGTTAGCATATAAACCAAAGTGAGAATTTGAAGCATGTCTAAGATGAATTTAATAGGATGAAAAAATAGCGGTAAATTTTGTATACACTGACAATCTATACACTAGAGGATATAGGTTCATACTATCTAATTTGAATTTTAATTCTTGCAAATGTGCCATGCATTCATATCTATTAGTATGTATTTTGTTAGTGAGTATATAAAAAATTAATACAAAAAAATAAGGTCTAATAAAAACCTTACTTCATGACAATCCATTGTAGTGGGCTTGGTCTTAATCTTCGACTTTGGGCTTGGAAGAAACCGGATGCCTTTTGGGCCCAGGAAAGTCCATATTCAAGAATACCATTCAAGTAACAAAATCAAAATGAGATAAAAGAAACATCACTCTACATATTATTGAGTTTAAAATTATAAAACACTCGGATCAAGCTTTTTTTTACACAATTAGTCTAGGAATTTTTTTGCACTAGTAAATATAAATACATGAAATACGTGCAAAGAAAATTTTTAAATCTAAATAGAAGTTATGTCTCATGCATTCCATGTGCTAGTTTTTAAAAAAAAAATTATACTAACAATGTAAGAACGATTAGTCTAAAATACTTTACTATGAAAAGTTCGTAATAAACTATTGATTAATAGTTACTACATTTCTGGTATAAAAAATTTTTTTACGTTAATGAGTTTGGATGCATGATACATAAACTTCGTTGAAATTTGAGATTTTGTTTTCAACATTTTATTGGGAGTGCAAAAAAAAAAAAAGAAAGAAATCATTAACAACATACAAATCTATAAAGAATAGTAAAAAAAATGTTAGGCATGTTTCTAAATTCAACAAAAAAATATTCTAAATATGAAAACTCCTGTATTCACTCTACCACGAATGTTTTAGATTGCCTAAACGTTAATAAATATGGATTTTTGCCCCTTCAGGGTTCAAGAGAAATATATCATCATCTCATAATTAGCCAAAATAGGACTAAATTTAAAATTCTCTAGTTGGTTCCACAAGCTGAAACTTGTCAGACAAAAGAGTCCAACTCGAAATTCTAAAAGGATAATGTTATTTGCATTCTCATTACTCTATTTCATTTTGACGAAACTATATTATTGCTGCCCTAATTTTTTTCCTTGTCCATGAGCTAATTTTACCAAATTTTCTCTTACATTCTAAAACCAATTAATTATTCCATTACACATTAAAATGGATAATTTAAAATTGTCACTAATATGTATTATGTATTTTTCTACAAAATTTCACGAAATTATATTATGCCAAAGGTCAATCTAACAATATAATATGAACAGATTCCAAACTTCAAGACCAAAATAAATAAATAAATAAATTCCAAACTTCAAAGATGACAAAAAATTAAGTACAACTATAATGCCTCATAAATAGGATACTAATATTTCAAAAAATCTGTTAAGAATATCTCATATAACCACAATAAAGGAAGTGAAGTTTTCTGGTATATTTCATCAATCTCTACTGGAGAATTGTTTTCCATAGTTTGAAAGCCCTAAAAATTTTTTATCAAAGAGAAAAAAAAGTGGAGTTTAAAATTTCTTTTGAAAGAAAAGAAAGTGAAGTTGATGTTTGCTGCTCCAAAGTTGTCTATAAGTGATAGAGCACAAATTAGAGTAAGGGTAATATGTGAACAACATATAGGTAACGTGAACACAATATAGGATAAGAGTAAAAATTAGAGTAGAAGTAATATAATCTTATCAAAATAAATAGGATAGTGAAAATGCAAATAACACAGGAGAGTTCAAATAACATTACCCTTCTAAAATTACACGAAAAGACAAAAGGCAACAAAACACCTAAGCCATCAAAAGCCAAAATCAGAAACAAAACACAATCAACGGATTTTGTAGGAAAGTAGACTTGCGTATGCTTGGAAAAAAACACCCCGAATATGCTGATACTTTTGTAAGCAAGTACCTGTTTTTTTGTGGAAGATTCCCCCCCTCATTCGCATATCCTTTTTCCATAAATACCCTTCAATCTTCCTTCAATATCCCTTGCCACCTTTTCGCCTTGTATTTTTTCAAACCATAATCTGCAGCTTCAAAGAAAAACAGCAAAAGGAAGAAAAAAAGAAAAATCCCAGCTGACTTCAGATAGATTGCTGCAATCCCTTTTCACCAGGTTCTTTAATTTTACCTATTGGTAGCTTTTTAAGCAATCTCCTTTTTTCATTTAAGTAGCTGATTTTCTTGATTGCTGTTCCGTTAATGTTTTCTGGTGATTTCTTCATTTTGTGCTGCTTGGTTTTGTTTTCAATTGAGAACCCTGATGGGATTTTGCATCTTTTTATTCCTTTCTGTGTGTTGATCATGGGCGCATTTTTGAAAAAGTTGAAGACTTTAATCGATTGCAAGACTGGTTTGTTGAAGGGATTACATTGCATGCCTGAAGTTCTTGATGGATTTGAAGTTTACCTTTTTATATTTATTATCATCAAACGAAAGAATCAGTTTTATTTAAGAGTTTTAGTACAATGCAGGAAGTAGCTCAGAAAATCTTTAATGCAACGTGCAGAAGGATATCTAGGATTTAAGTTTTTTCTACGGGATATTTTAAGCAGTATTTGATTTGGCATAAATATACTGATCAGGTGGTAAAATTTAGTCTAGTTTTAGTTTGGTAATTTTTGGCTGGATTTAGAGACTGCTTTTTATTGTTTGTTCTCGCTAATTAGATTAAAATCTTGTAGCAGTAACCTTTAAAAAAAAAAAAAAAAGATTTTGTAGCAGTAACTGAAAAATGGAATTAATAAAGAAATAAAATACAAGGTAATACTTAAGGATATGAGCTTCCTTTTATTTTCTCCTTTTTCTTGAGATGGAAATGAATTGGTGAAAGCTTACATGCAGTGCTGCTGGTCCTGAAGCCTTTTGTATGCTTTACATATGTATAAGATCAGCACTGGTGTTTTGAACTCTCATTGTGATGATTTAGTGACATAATTTCTAATGACTTTAGGATTTTTGAATTCTGTTTTCTAAGTTGTTTCTGTTGGATCTTTATTCTTTACATTTAGACATTCTTGAACATAATGGATATTAAATTTGTTACAGGGATTGGGAATAGGTTTTCTGCTGCATCCTGAGCTCTTTCTTTACCAGGACATTCATGTCCTGCTGGCAATCAGTCAGTTGACTGATTGCCAACAGAGCACATGAGTGACCAAAGTGCATTAATGCCTATCAAAGCCTTGGAGGGTATACACGGAGTACAACTGGTTCCTAATTCACCATTTACATTTGAAGTGATAAAACATGAGGATTTACAGCAGTCAACCTGCGAAAGTTTGACTGTTGGGACTAGCCAACAGCTAATATTGCAGTAAGTCAAGAAGAATTCGTGTTCTCTATCAATATATGCTTCTGTTTTCAATTCAACTTAAAATGCTGAGCTGATAATTGTTTTTGACAAGCATTATATAGCTGACAACAGCAATCTATTTATCAGGAGAGCATGGCAGCAAAGGCCTCCTTGTCTTAGGCCTATTCGCTCTTGTGCATCTGGTAATTTTAGAACTTCATGTGTATTTTTTAATCGATGGTATTGTGGTGCATGCTTCCTTGAACTTTGATTTTTTTTTTCTTTTCTAAAACTTTCATTTCTGTATTTTAGGTGATAAGACTATTGTAGAGAGGATAGCTAATGTGCTTACATCACTTCCTTTTATTGCTCTTGGACTTCAGGCACCAAGGTAGAGGCTTTCCCTTAATCCTGCATGTGTTTGGTGGATAAATGTGTATACTATATTTTGTGAGTAATTCGGCTTTTGGGATGTTACAACAAAATCCATTCCCCAAATGAACAGAACAGAAACAGTGAGGGGTCTGGGAGGTTGAAGATAATGGTTGAGACCTAAATGCTTTTTGCTGATGATGCAGGAAGAATCTAAACTGTAAACTTTATGCCAATTCCTTAATTGGAGTAGGGCTTGCCTCCAGCTTGTACCATGCTTCGAGAGGAAAACTAAGGAAATATCTGCGATGGGCTGACTACACAATGATAGCCACAACAACAGTGGTATGCCATGAATGAATAGTTGTCTTTGGATGTACGCATTATATTTGCTAGAGTTCCGTAAGTTGAATCAAGTAGAATAAATTGTTGTTCAGCCTTCAGTGTCAATACTTCCATCTAAGAAAATTTTCTTGGCATAGAAACATAGTGGACAAGTACATGCAAATTGTGGCAGATTGGTTTTCTAATCCATCAGAAAGTAATAAGTGGATGTTTTGAAACCTTTGGAGTGTCCTTGGATATTTTCTATGTGCCATTGCCTTTTTCAGGGGCATCAAAAATTCTGACAGACTAATTTTTTGACATTCACAGCATCCCTCAGTTATTCCCCCCCTTAAGTTACATGCCTTTAAATTTTTCTGTCTTTTTTCTTTAATTTTAAGAATTACTGGCTTGCAACAGCATCAACATGACCATTTCTTCTACTTATCGTAATTTGTCCTTTTGATTGAGTGTATCTGCTCAGCCTGTCTGTGTCTCCAGTTTAAAAAAGTTAACTTTCTAAATATGCCTCTCTGGATGTCTGTGAATTCAGAACATGTATGCTCTAATTTATCCTGGATTTTCATCTCTTATTTTTGTACTATAATACCTTGCTGAATGTCTTAAATATAATGACAAGCTTGTATCCTGCAATGATGACTTGACTGAGTAAGGGTGATAACAGAAATTATCAGATTACGTAATATGTAACAATGACTTTCTTGTGTGTCTATTTGGAAAAGAAGCTTTTGACTCAGGTATTCTGCACTCGTCTAGCAGCTAAATAGGGTGAGCAACTTGCTTCACAAAGGGAAAGGGAAAGATATTAAAAACTGAAAAAAATCTGATTACGTAATATGTAACAATGACTTTCTTGTGTGTCTATTTGGAAAAGAAGCTTTTGACTAAGGTATTCTGCACTCGTCTAGCAGCTAAATAGGGTGAGCAACTTGCTTCACAAAGGGAAAGGGAAAGATATTAAAAACTGAAAAAAATCTAATCATCGATTTCATGGACCTTTGCCATTTTGCTGACAAGTTACTCAAAGGAAAAGAGAACTCTTGTGCTTAGATATGTCCACTCATACAGCATATTGGTTTAATGCAGCTCACCATCCATTGTTTGATTGTTGCTTTTCACTTTATCTCTAGCATGAGGAACAGAGGAAATGGAAAGATTAGGATATTCCTGTTGTATAAAAAGTAGCGTTCGATTGCAGTTTGTATTTTTTCTGCTACAAGTTCAGTTAGGTTGATTCAATACCTGTAAGATTTTCTCAATAGTATTTATCCCAAGCATTTTCTAGATGCTAGCTAACCAGTAAACCTTGATTGAATAACCTAGATCTGGATTACATTTTACTCTTTTAGTTTTCTAACTGACATTTATTACTGATTCCTTTTGTAGTGTTTGTCAAGGGCACTGCGCACTGAGAACCCAAAGTTGCTCTTGGCAGCCT
The DNA here is from genome assembly GCA_023065735.1 of Coffea humblotiana. NCBI lineage: Eukaryota > Viridiplantae > Streptophyta > Magnoliopsida > Gentianales > Rubiaceae > Coffea > Coffea humblotiana. The sequence goes on along the minus strand of CM041218.1, from coordinate 7,203,534 downwards.
CTGCTGTATTCCTGCCAATCCAGCCTTTGATGGTTTCTGCAGTACATACTGGGATGATGGAGGTAATAGACGTACATGCATATTTATTAGTTGATTCATAAGCCAGAATGCAGTCTGTTCTAAGTCTTGTCTTTTGACTCTCTTAAGTGTAACTGAGGTCTGGGAGGCCTCAGGAACGAGCTAAAAGAGTTCAGACCCAATCCTCTCTGTTGTGGCATGCATTCTGTGTTCCAAGTCTTATCTTTATACTTATTACTTGACTGGCATAATATACATATGTAGCTTACTATTGCCAGTTAGGTATGCAAGATTGAAGTTGTAGTTCCTTGAAGTAGGGAATCCAACATTCTGGTTAACATAATTATAGAGCTGGAATTAGTGGAAGCTGAAACAGAGTTTACTACATAGCTTGTAGTGCTTTAATTTTGTTGGTTGTTTATGCTCATGTCCTCATCTAGCATGAGACACATTGAAGATTTGTTGCTCTTCTGGTGATAGGAGGAGAGAGGAGGCAAAGGGAATGTTGCTCATGCCTTGGCTTGACCTAAAGTGTCTCTCACTTTTTTGAAATCTAATATTGTCCAAAGTAGGTTATTTTAGCATTTGGTCGGATTGTAATTGATTAGGAGACAATATATCCATATGCTACTGATTATTGATTCATGAATTTGTCTTTACATCATCAATGACCTCCGCATCCTTTTTAGAACCCAAAAAGATGAAGCCAAGTTAGCTGCCCAAGTGATCTGTCAAATGTGTTTCCTAGTCCTACCATCATAATACCTGAGAAGTATAAAATATTGTCCACAATTGACCTTCCTTGGGCCTTCTCAGTTGCTGCACACGCTGTCCTGGATCCATTGAGATTCCATAGCTTGCAACATGCGAGTTAAAACACACCAAAGAGAACATTGAGAAAAGCATGCACTGGTTTACTATATGTAATACACAACACTTGAACTTCTTCATCCATTTTCTAGAGGTCTCATTTATCCTACCTTAGTTTCTAAACTTGCTGTAACTAAAGATGCCTAGCCACCCTTCCATTTTTATCCAAACGGTCAAATCTCAAATACTCAAGTAGCCGAGACAAATTGGTAACGTTACCTTTTTTATTCCCCATGCATCTGTCCAGGTTGCTTTTGCAAAAAGAGCATTTCAAGATCCAGAACTGAGGATGGCACACAATGTACATAAGATGTCATCGCTTTTGGGGGGTGCACTTTTCATTGCTGATGATGTCTTCCCTGAAACTCCCTTCCTTCATGCTGGTTGGCATCTAGCTGCTGCTGTTGGAGTTGGCACTTGTAACAAGCTTTTAGAGCAGCTTCAGAATTAATAAATTAATTTGTCGAAAATACTTCAATTCCTGATATAGAGCGTCGTTTATCATTGATCAGAAAGCTGAAACTAGTTCAATATCCCCATAATCTTCAGATTAAAATGTAATAATATATTTATTAGGTTAGGGGTACCGTCAGCTGTGGGTTCTGTAGTATGCCTTTATAGTCTAAAACGGTGGCAATCTTCGTTGCCTTGTACTTTACAAGATCAGTGGATTCATTGAAGAAACGAATTATTTGTACTTGCCCTTCTGTTTGTATTTTGGTGAAGCATGTAAGATTTCTCATGTTCTGCAATTAACTGTACGTTTCGCTTGAGAAAAGATTGTCCAACTCTTTGGGCAAATCAGCTATTTGGTCTTCAATGTAGAACCATCCTTTGGAGACTGATCAGGAAAATATAAATAAATAGGTATTTCTGGGCGTTTGTGGCTATGTTCTTTTGCTATTCAAGTAGAAATAAGGAAATGAAGATTTGAAATCAGAGTTCTTCACCTGCTTCCCGTATTGCTTTTATCTCTTTCACATTAGTTGGTTTAAAGAATTAAAGAAAAGTAGTATAAACTTTGCTCTTGCGTATATTTTTATTCCTTGTTTCACTCTCACATGATAAGGGTACGAAGCCTAATTGAGGGTAAAGGATAAACATGTCCAAATGCAACACTGTTGGAAGGACTGTCCTCAATGCCTAAACAGAAAGCTAGTTTGCTAGGAATTCTAGAGTCTAGACATAAGATTTGTGGCAAGCCGAAAAAAGCAACCAAATGAACGTGTTTCTCGATCTTCAGGCATCATTTAGTATTCGGGTCCTAGCTAGCAAAGACAGTAGTAAATCAACTAATATATCTTGTTGATTGCACTGCATTGGACATGCACCAAGCTAAAAGTTTTGTTTCTTTTATTTAGCTTCTTCAATCAAATGAATGAGTATCTGACTTGCAATTTGATTTCAGCACTATTCAGGTTGTGGATCACCGAATGTGGAACTGCAGAAAACTATTTCAAGCAGTTGACTATTGAACCACACCGCTCTCTGCTCAAAAGTCTTCGCTGCTCTATTTTGAACATGAAGCAATAATTGGTCCAACGAAGGCTGCAAAGAAGTCTTATGGACGTGTATATCACTTGTGAATCAATTTGCTGCTAACTAATAACTAGAGTATATCACTTATGAAAGTGATAAACTGAACTCATTGAGGCTGTTTTAAAATCAAAGACATACAAAGGGGAGGCAGTTTAGAAAAAAGAAGTGTGAAAGGCACTGGAGCATGAATAGGTAGTAAAACGAGAAGGAAAAAGGAAATGAAGTATGATGAGGGGCTGAGGCAGATGGCATGGTTTGAAGTAGTAGAATGTGGAATGCAAAAATCAAGTCTTATTGAGTTTTGACGCTTCTCTCATCATTGACATGTCGCTTTTACATCTCTTCCCCCAATATCTCCCAGAATTTCACGCTTTCTTTTCAATCCTCCCTAGTTTGCTTTGTCCTTCTCTTTTTTCTCTGACCACACTGCACAGCTGCATAGCATGGTCTACCTATTGATGAAGTACTCTTATCTCTTGTTGTTTCTTCTATAAACAAAAACCATTCTCCTTTACTTCACTGCCCCCCATCCCTTTTTTCCCTCTCGTTCCATCTCTATCACTGAAACTCAAGAATTTCAATGTCCCTTCCAGTACAGTATTAACCTTGGGGCTGCAGAATTCCTTTTTCACCCAAGCTTTTATAACCGACCCACGAGAGAGAGAAGCAAGAAAAGCAAACACAGAAAAGAGCATTCAATAATTGCACTAATCTTGCATCTGTACATGTAAACACATGCATTAAATTCATGACATATGTTAGCATTTTTGCATAAGACCACCCATCCCCAACCCTGGCCCTTCCTCCTTGCTTGCTTTTTCATTTCAGCAGCATGCTACTGGACCATATTGTCAACTAGTACTTGCTTCATAAATCTCTCCCATCTTTCACCTTCCAATCCCTTCTTCGGACACCTAGTAAACAACCTATTATGTGGTTGAAAAATTGTGAGGATAGTGTCAAGGAATCTAGATATGATGCATTATACAATCAGCGAATTCGCCATATCTTCCCAAAATCTAATGCTTCAATGAGCAATTGTGCTCCATGTTGCTTGATACCATCTAATTACTCCAGTCACATTGGCAACGGGATTGGATTTCCCATGAACTACCATCAAAGTATGTCACAATTTTTTGTTAGTTTTTCTTCTGTTTTACTTATTTGTGTGATGAGTTATGAATTTCTTGTAGCTTGCGTTAATCATGATGAAGAAAGTAAAGATGAGAACCACATGGAACCCATAGTGAGTTCAAGGTGGAATCCAACGCCTGAGCAGCTAATGGCCTTAGAGGAAATGTATCGACGCGGAGTAAGAACTCCCTCAGCTGAAGAGATCAAGCTCATTGCTGCAAAGCTTCGCCAGTTTGGTAAGATTGAAGGGAAGAATGTGTTCTATTGGTTTCAAAACCACAAAGCAAGAGAACGACAGAAAAGACGTCGCCAACCGGACTCAAATTCTAGCAAAAATGCAAATGACGTTGAAACCCTAGATGCACAAGAGACAGGTAAGTAGGGTTTGTATCGCACCATAATGCTAATGCAATAAACAGTTTTTCTTGACATGAAATAGGGTTTTCTTCTTTTAACTATTTTCTTTACAGGATTTAGCTGCAAAGCTTTGGAAGGTGAACACAATAAGAAGTTGGTTACTACAATTCCAGCATACAGTTCAACTTCAAAGGTCTGTATCCATTCCTTTGAGTGATAGGCCTTTGTGTCTTTTTCTTCTTCTCGTCTTAAAACAAAAACAAGAGAAGATATTTTATGAGGTAATGAAGGGAACATTTTCTTCCTTCTCTCTTTTCTTTTTACAAAAGTAGGTCAATTAATTTTTTCAAAAGGGCAAAAGTGACAAATGCAAGAGGGAGGAAAGCTTTTATATGATGGGAAAAAAAACAATAAGAGTTGAAATTGGAAAAGCTGCATACTATACTTTCTGGTAGTTAGGCCTGTTGGTCTAATTCCTGAAAGGGTGTTAGTATTATTGGGGATAGTGCAAATTGACAGGGCCTTAAATACTTGTTCATTTCAGGAGTCTGTATCGATGCAAAGATCAATGGTAACAGAAAGTGGAACAGATGGATGGACTCATTTGGATGAGAGAGAACTGCAGAGGAGGAGCCAAAGGAAAATAGCAAAGGGTGCAACTTCCCTGATGGATATGTCTTGTATGGCTCCCAACTCTGACCTATTAAACACCATAACTGCACCTTCCACACTTGAATCTTCAGGGGAAAATCAGCAGATAACTGCATTAAATTCCAGCATAGTTTCCCCATCCTGCGGTGAAGATATGATCAACTATGAAGATGGAAGAAGAAACCATCACACACTTCAGCTATTTCCACTGCGAAGCGACGATCATTGCTCCATTAGAGCATCAGAGACAGAGTTTAAAGAGCTTAGGACAACGATAAGTTCCAAACTTCCTCCAAAACAGTTCTATGAGTTCCTCTAGGAGCAGCATAAGGATGCTTATCTTATGTGCTACCTAGAATGAATAAGTTCATCTGATAATGTTTAGGTGCATTCTTACTAGTAAGATTGCAGCACTGAATAGTTTAGCGTTTGCCAAAAATTGAATCTAACAAGCTATCCAAAATGGAGAGCTAGCTAGTTAGTAGCAGCCAATGGAGACTGTGGAGTAGTAATTGATATGAGAGGAAAAGTCGAAAGAAAACGACAGAAACTCTGGACTGATGTGAAATACCTTTGATGTGATGTAATCTGGTACCAAGGATGGGAGAATGTTACATTTTCCATGCGTATTATTTTGGAAATTTCACTATTTATATATGGCATTTACGTTTTACAGTCAAATCCATATAAAACTGAGAAGAAGATGACTAAGATAATGAGTTGTACAGTGTTTTATTTCTCTAATACCTATATGACTTTGTTCTAACTGGCTAAACAATTATGAAAGGTCAAGTCATAATGCACATTTTGAAGTAACTAAAAATGGGTTAAGCTAATTTGCCAATCTTGTTAATGTTAAAGTTTAAGAGATTTAGGCTATAATAGGATAACGTGTTAAAAAATATATCTATATTACATACAGATTATGTCTCCTAGTGTTCTTTCTAAATTATCCTTAATAACTATCCACTATCAACATGTTCTTCTATCAAGTAACATATATTTCTTATTATTCCATTTCTTAACTTATTTAATAAATATTAATTTTTAGCAACTACTAGCTATAATTATGCCTTACCACCAAATAATTATTTGTTTATACTTTTTATTTTGATAGATTTTCTACATATCTATTGTCAAATATAAAATCAGTTCTTTTGAAAATGATTTCAACAAATATATTTAAAAAATCTTATAAATATTGTTCTATTAATTGCACACGCATTGTTGTGTTCCTTGAATACTAGTAAACATAGGTGGTGGACATACTCTAAATTTGGAATACTTTAACAAGTATGCATCCCATTACCCATATGAACTTAACTCCAAAGCCATTATTGAGGAAACAACAAAAAAATTTGAAAACTCATGTATTTGCAAAGTAAGTGGTTCATACTTCAAAGATATGAGACCTTAAAACGTGAACATAAAACTCTTGTCAACCCTTTGGCTATGCAGAATTTAATCGAATTTAAAAATTATCAAAAATAAAATGCTGATCGAGTTTGGATTGATTAGTTAGCAAATCAAACTCGAATCAACTGTTATCAAGTCGGATTCAATTTGAACATTGAATAGTTTGATTCATCTTTCAACCCTGACCATAACATAAAAACTAGTAAAAAATGTTGGAAGAATGCCCAAGATATTAGAGTATAAAAAAGACATTAATATACATTTTGTATTGCTAACTCTCATTTGCTTCTGTATTCCAGGGAAATTAGGCCAATCCCTCTACAGCTAGTTAGTCAGAAAATATGTTTACCAAAATAAATGCATAACCAATCCCACTGGTTCTGTTGCTGCATCATTGGCCTTAGGTTCTGTGTTAGCGTCATTCCCGTTGTATATAGGGCACGCCAAATATTAGTACAACTGGGATGAGAACTAAAGTTGTCCACAAACACAAAGCCCACCAAAAAAAAGAAAAAAGAAAAAAAGATTGCATTTCAAAGCCTCCAAATGATATTCACAATGATGTGCTGGCTTGTGCAAATGTACAAACTATGAGCAACTGACTGTGGACATGCACGTTACACACTAGACTCAGAGATCAAGGGGCCCTTTAACAGTTGATCAGGCCCTTTTCCATTTCGCAGAATTTTATGGCCAGGATTTAGCTACATCAAGGTACCATGGTTCAATTTAGTTTATAGATGGATTTATTCAAGCAAATATACATCAACCCTTGTCCTTAATTGGACTACAAATCACAGTGACGAAAGTAGTGCATACATCTCTATCCTTGACTAGGGCGAATGTTAGTTCCTAATGGTATAGAATCTCAAATGTTAGGATAGTCCAAATATAATTAGAACAAATCTAATATACGCTGACAGTGTATACACTATCACCTTTTGATTCGTGACATGTGTGTAAAAGTTGAATTTTAAATTTAAATTTTGAGTAATTGTCATTCATCTAACGCTGATAACATATACATTGTCAGTGTAGAAAAGATTAATCCATATAATTAAGGCAAAAAAAAAACTCAAACAGTTTATCCCTTTTTTTTTACTTTAAAATGGAGGTTGAAGTCCTCACACTTAAAAGATGTTATATATGAATTAATCGTGTATATCTATGTCTTAATCATTACAGCACAATTCTCAAATATTCGAGATCTCAATAATTGTCACTAGTTCAAAATCAAAGATTCGAGATCTCAACAATTGTCACTGGTTCAAAACCCACGATGTTGAGCTCTTTATTGATTATCTCCCAAAATATTGTTGTTTGCTACAAAATACCCATGCAGCTTTGGAGCATTGAATTAATAATGTTTGGTAAATGCATGTAGATATATGATAAAAAGCTATGGAAGACAGAGGAGAAGAAAGAAAAGAATGTACTGAACAACAAAAAAAGGTGCCTATTGCCGAGGAACCGACCGTATGATCTTAGACCGAATCTAAGGTGGGAAGAGATATTTAATTGCATGGACTAAAAAGGCTGCTGCCTTTGGTTGGATTGGTTGCTCTCTTTTATTCTGCTTTGCCTAGTCCCAACAAGACAATAGACTTTACATTTTATGCAAAACGCTCCAAAGTCCAAACAACCCAATGAGTCAGTGTGTACTTTGTAGTCCCCATTAATGGTTCTTGCTTCTTCAACTCTCCCTTCTTAAAATCATGTTGTACCCTCTGTTGCTTCGATTCAACTAATTGGTACCTGTTTTCAATTTTCTTGTCGATTTTTGTTGGAAAAGTCAAATTCATGCATCATACTGCAATGATTTTTCTCTTGTTAACAGTATCAAAAGATTATTAAAGTCAGCGAAATTTTTTACCTACTTGACTATTGAGGAGGTCACGATCATAATCTGATAACAATTGTCATTTGAGAAAACTTGAAAACTAAATTAGTTTAATTTAAGGAACAAGAGCTAATTCATGACCATTTTATAAATAGCAAAGTTTCAGTTCATAGAATATAAAATGAAGACTTTGACTAGCACAAGCAATTGCTTGTCTCTCTATTTAGTTCTTCATTCCTACTAATAACAAGCCCAACCCTGAAGAAATTTTATGCCTTAGATGACTTCTGATTTATTTGAGATAATTACTGTAGCACTTTTTGTGATGTAATGTATGTGAAATAAAAAAGTAATTAAAAAAATAAAAAAATGATTCGAATTTGTGAAGTAAATTATTTTATTTCAAAACTATGCAATCCAAACACACACATTGTTTCTTGAGTTCTTGCATGGTACTTTATTCATTGCGTACTATTGGCTTCTACGACTGTCAGTGGCAATTGTAACATATAATGTATACATTGATAGAACAAGTGTAAATATTAAAATACTAACAAATATAAACAGTAACACAACAAATTTTCTCACTTCTTCAAATTTGTACCGAAAATTTATGTTAGTATCCACATTGTCATTTCATTATCTACATTTATATATGCTGACTGGTTTTTCTTGTTTGACTTTTTTGTCATTGGTCAATGTTTATGTCAAACAAAAATTTTAATCGGTAGCATAATGTTTGAAGATATATTAAATAGGACAACATTTTGCACGCAAAAAAGAAACATAAGAGACAATCTTATACAGGCTGTCCTTTTGGAGTCTAGATTAGAGAGTCATTGTTTAGCTAGCTGTGCTTGTTTAGTCTATATATAAGGGGAATTGACACATCAAACAAACCTAGGTTTTACCAGACCTATATTCAAGGTCTGTACTGAAACTTTTTGAGCACCCATAAAGAGGATCAAAGATCACTGCAGAAATTTGATACAATTCCCGGGACAGATGAATAAATAAGTGCAGAAGCTGCTGTGATCTGATCATTTACGTAATTAGCTGCATTTGGAAGAATGATATCTAAAACATCATAGCTGCACAGCTAAACCTAGCTCCAAAGAATCCTTACTCATGCGGTTATAAGGATTCGTCTATTGTGGGAACTCTGGGCTGTGCGCACCATAGGAAGTGGAAGGAGACCCTGGCACGTATGGAGCTTGTCAATTCAGGGCACCTGCATTCCAAATTGCACAGGCAAGACCCACGGGCATGGTTAGATACTAAGCATGAAAAAGTAAAAGAAGAAAAGCACAAATGAATTAGGATATGGTTATGGGGTTGACGGATAATCAAAGAAATACACATGGGGTGCTAGTTTGTAATATAAAATAAGGGGATTGACAATTACTTCATTTAATAAATCTTTTAGTAATAGCATTTAAGTATTTAATAAGTACTTCAGGCCCTTTTGAGGTCGTGTTACATTTACCAAAAAAAAATCCTTTTGAACACTAAAAGTACTTCTACCATGTTTGGAAACTAATTTTTCATAACTTAAGGAACTCAGTTTTTATTTTTTAATAATTTAAAAACATTTTTGTTAAAAGCACTTGTGTCAGAAGTATTTCTGTATAAGCCACCACAACTGCAAATAGGGCCTAAGTGCTTTTAAGTATATTATTTGGGTACATAGTCAAATAAGTACTTATTGTATTAGATAATGTATAATTTTAAAATTTTAAAAATATTTATCTCTTTATTTGATTCATAATATAAGACAAAATAATTAAATCTAATATTTATTTTTAAAAACACAAAAACTATTTTTAAAGCACCAAATTAGAGTTTTTTTTTTGCTAAAAGTGCTTTTAACACCAAAAGTTCTATTTTTAATTTTATGAGATGATATTTACCAAACATTTAAAAAGTCTTTTTAACACCTAAAATTAATTTTTCTTTTTACCGAAAGCATCGCAGCTGCAAACGAATCCTAACTAAAATTTATAATTATTTGGGAGTGTTGAACAATTTTGACAAGGCAGTGATAGTGCAATAAAATAGGAGATGTGGAAGTAATAACAAATGATTTGAAGAGTTAGTAATGAGTGTGAGAAATCATGCAAGGTCAATAACAGCAAAAGAAATAATAACAATTTGGATGGGAAAGGCATAAATCCCTTGTTAGGTTGTTTAGTCACTAATATGGCAAGCTTGATATCAATGAAAAATAATTACACGTATGAAAAAGCAGGTCAAGAAAACTATTGCAAATATAAAATATATTTACACGAAACGCAAGTGATGAAGAAAAAGGAAAAAGGAAAAATGAAAAGATGGAAAAGGAAATAAAAGAAAATAGAAATTAAAAATATTAAATATTTGCAATAACATAGGGTTTACATGTGTAGCATGTCATATATTGAAGCATAATTATGTAGCTAACAATGTAAAAAATGTATATACATATATTGAGGCATAATGTTTTATTTGGTTAGAAAATCTTTAAAATAGAAAAACAGTAGAGAACTGTTCCATTTCTGTGCTTGCTTTGAAAAGAATTTTGGCTTGTATAGCAAAGAATTTGGGACTCCCAACAACAAACTAGCAGAGATTTGACATCACATTCCGTGTCAATTTCTTGTCCAAACACGCACTCACTTCCTATAGTAGGAACTTCCGTACAGTTCCCACCATAGACTTATCCTGTACGCATGCATTTGTGGGAAAACGAAAAATTTGGTCAAGCTTTTGTTGAGATACACACTCTAAAGCAGTATTCTGCACTCTAAATGAAAATTTGAAAGTAATTTTCAAGTCCAATCAATAATTGAAATATAATTTAAGTAGTAGTATAAATTAGTTCATATCTCATTTTGCATTTATTTTTGGGATAATATCAGAAACCTCCTTTGAGGTTTATCTTAATTTCATTTGGCACTCTTGAGATTTTAGAAATATCACTTACCTCTCCTAGTAATTGTAAAAAGACTATATTAACATTCATTTGACACATAATTCACAACAAATCAAATAAATGGAACTTACAAATTAAAAAGAAATGAAAGTTACTTTCTTCTTTTTTCCTTTTCTCTATCATTCTCTCTTACTCAAATTCTTTTGGATGACTATGTAATATTTTATTTGTAAATTATAATAAATTGAATTTTGTTTAGCTTTTACTTTTAATGATTGTGATAAAGTTGGGTGTGATTTATTTGCTTATTTTGAGTTGATTTTTATAATAATTAGTATAATTTAATGGTTTGAGCAAGAGTTGAGAAAATGTTGGAAAAAATATAAATTCATAAGAAATTGACTTTGAGCATATAGAATTAAATTGATGCAAGTGTATTTCTTTTCAAATATCTTTTTATTTTTCAAATTTATATTTTTTTTGGAGTATAACATTGCGATGTGATAGTACTACAAGAGATTGTTTTTGAGGTGATAGTTTTCTTAAAGTGAACAAAGTGATTTACGAATATTTTTATTTAGCAAGCGTAAGGGCAGTTTAGGATTTTTAAAAATTATGTTACACAAATAACAAAAGTAAGAGAGGTAAGTGATATTTTTAAAACTTTAGGGTATCAGGTGATATTAAGAGAAACCTTAGGGTAGGTTTCTGATATTATCCCTTTATTTTTACCAAGAAATTATAAACAAATGTATGTTGTGAAGTCCGATAAATTTTTAGCATTTATTTGGTTATGATTTTTTGTTTATCAACAAATGATTATATTTGCGGTTTCGAATTTAAATTGGTAAAAAATTGGATTGCAAGACAGCTTGAATGTTATGAAATGGACCATCTATCTAGTAATGGAAATTTTGTAGCAAAGCGTCAAATGCAAATATAGATTTGATTTTTTTTTTCATAGCTTCACCTTTGACTTTAACAAATTGTCCATAAAATATTTTTCCCAATAATCTCTCTCTGTTTCAATTAAAACAAAAAAGAATCTTGCTGTTTCAACCACATTCTTCGTGCTTCTTTTTCAAAACTTCATTGCTTCATGCCATTGTTATAGCTTTCCAAGTCTTTGGGATCAAGACCACATTGTAACCAAACTATTGGTGGAGACTTATTATCAACGAAGCTATAGAATCTGGGAACTCGTCTTGGCGAGTTCACATATGCCGTGAGCCCAAAACTAGTACAACATCACTTTGAAGTATAATGTACTAATTAACAACAAAATATAAGTAATTGTAAAATTTGTTTGCTATCCAAATTACTTATTTAACAATAATTTGAACCAAACTTCTTTAGTTTTGATGCTTCATAAAACAAAATAGATTTTTCTAATGGGTGCCCAGCAGGCACTCATCAATACAACTAAAAATTACCTAACCTACCATGTAAATACATATACTAATAATTATTATCCTCCTTTACATTTATATACATTCCCTATGTAATCTTACCTACCTTCCTGTATATTTATTTACTTTATCTAATTAATCTTATATTTGCAAAAATATGACACCTGAAATATATCTTAAGTATATCATATTTAACTAATGTAAGTTGATCATTCATTGTGTTCTTAAGTATGGATTAGACTTGAATCATTGTAAGAGTCTAAATTCATGACAAAAGCTAAGATTTAATGCAGTTAGGTGAATCAATTAATTTTGCTACATAAACGTGATTGTATATATGACCCTTAGAATAAAAATTTTCTTTTAATTTGCTACGGCAATGTATTCGTATATATTATGCTTGGCATTCACGAATTAAAATGATGAAAAGTAATCAAGATTTGCAAATTAGAAACTGCACTTTCATGTGCAAATTATTAGAAGCTGCAATTCGCAGAAAAAGAAAAATACTTCATCTTCTTCGTTTTACCACAAAGTTACTACTTACTAACTAGCGTCAGTTTTTGACGGCGGCGAGAGGTAATGCCATCGTCACTGCTCTCTCAGTTAGACCAGTCAACAAGGGCACTCCAATTAGTTAAAACATGACAATTAACAGAGAATCTTTACTTTTGATTCTTATAACATTATACAGAAATTTGAATATAAATAAATGGAAAGACAATTGTCTCGATGTATTGCCTGCATCCCTAATGCATGTGCCTTTCAATGCACAGGAAATTGGCCCTCTATTATCATCTACATCGCATCCCTTGCTGTAAAGTTTCCATCGGCTCTCTCCATTATTTTCCACCATAGAAGGGTCCTGGTAGAAGGGGTCATTTTGCCATAATGTATGTTGCCATTAGGAGCGTTGATCGCCGGTCATCGGTAATTCGGTAGAAAAAATTTATTTATTTTTTATTTTTAATAAGGTTAACATCTAATTACCGTTCAAACTTTTATTTAGTAACTGGCTTTGAACTAAACAATGGATATTTCGGTAAAATATCCAAAGTTGTAGATTCGTTTTCTAATATAGATTAGTTAAGTATATTTAATGCGTAATTAATAATAAAAAAGTTATTAATAAATTAATTAATATGCTTTTAAGATCACAATTTTTTTATAATCATAAATTATAACACTATTTGACTAATACATTAATATGTAATATGATATATTAATAGACATAAAATATTTAATTAAAATATGAAATTCGCTAATTCATCAGCCTCGAGAATTCGAGAATCGAATTTCAACATCTATTTTCAATTTATTTTACCAGATTTTAAGATTAGATCTTAATCGTTTTTCCCGAATTCTGTTTTACGGATCAGCCGGTAATTGAGTTTTTTGCGAAGTGTGAACACCCCCAGTTGCCAGTTGCCAGTTGCCACCATGGGAAATCAGCTAGTGATGGTGACTGTAACGGCCCATGTTTAACACGCTGTAGACGTTCATGGGCATACCTTAGTATCTTCGCAAGGACATTGATGAGTTTTTCAAAAGGAGTCCTTTTTGTGAATGGTTTTGTGGTCCAGTCAACGGATAAAAAATCGTATAATGAAGATTGAAGACCATGCTTTTAAAAACGAGGATTAGTTTGTCAGTTCAGCCACCCAAAAATAAAAGAAAAAAGACAAAAGACGTAGAAAATATCTAAAAAATGGAAGATAGCCGTTTTTTCCTTTTTTCTTCTATCGCGTAGAGTCTTTTGTTTTATAGAACAGCATTTTCTTTTGTCAAATTTGCTGTCTGCATGATAGTGCCACTAGCTTTATGCTTTCTCTAGACTGACTCTATATACAACGCCGATGAAAGGAAGCATTCCCTGCAAAATTAAGTGCACTCGAGGTTCCTCTTGTGTTTCAATACAGATTCTAGCTGCTAGCTAATCAATTTTAGTTTCCTACTAGTACTACACTACTACTAGTGTTTCCAAGCATGGCATCTGGAAATAGGAACAACTGGTCTACCGGCCTCTGTGGTTGCACCCAAGATTGCCGTTCCTGTAAGTTCTAAGAACTCAAATGCCCAATAGATACCATCCTATGAGGTTTCTAAGGGTCTTAATTGTTCTACCATGATGCAATCCATGCTCCATGTTCACGAACATTTTGGCTTAACAGGTTGCCTTACCTGCTGGTGCCCTTGTGTTGCCTTTGGGAGGATTGCTGAGATTGCGGATAGAGGCCAATCCTGTTAAGTGCAAAACAAGAACTTTTCTTATAGTCTTGCTAGCTATCATCAGATATGAAATGCATTGATCATTAATTTTCTTTTTTTTTTTGATACATAGCTTGCTGCCAGATGGGGTGCATTTTCTGTCTGCTAGGTCTACTCCCGTTGAATGCTGGGGGTTTGTCATGGATTGTTAGCATGGGCTATCGCACCAAGATAAGGCGACAATACGGTATTATGGGAGGCTCATGCCATGATTGTATCCTTCATTTCTGTTGCGAGAGTTGCGCCTTGTGCCAAGAGTACCGTGAACTTCAGTTCCAAGGATATGATGTTTCTGCTGGTATGAACATTTTGCTACCCATGTCCTCCTCCTTTCTATATTTGAAATTCTAGAACAATTTTGGATGGTGTTTTAGCAACTTGCAGATGCGAGTTTCTGTAAAAGAATGGATTCCAGTAGCATCACAGGCGAGTTACATGTATATATTCACTCAATGATCACTTATATCTCTTGGGATGATAAATACCCCTGAAAGTGTCTAAGATGCAGGATGTTAAAGACCTAAATAAAGTATAGGAATTAAGAGATAGCATAATGATATGTTTAGGAATTTCAGTGACTAACAGTGATATGTGATTTCAGAGTCACAGGTTCTATAACATTCTTATTTTCCTTCAAAAAGAGTGCATCGCTAAACAGCAAGATTACCAAAGTGTTAAAATTGTTCTACAATTAACTTGAGTGATTTTGAATCCCTATTGACCTCAAATTCTCAATTTTATTGGACAAGTAGGCCTGATATTACATTTTCAGTAAAAGGTGAGGCGAATCTATCTAGGCGTTCTCTTGTATGCTTATCTTGTGCCTTTAGTGTTCATATTAGAAAAAAAAAAAAATCTCTGATGTCTTAATGATCTCAATAATCTCATTCTTTCTCATTAGAAGTTCGAATTAAGTCTTGAGTTGAGGTACATGCTGTGTCAATTAGTTATTATATAATCTTTTCACCAACTCGAATGCTCCAGACATCAATCAAAAGTTAATCTTAATTGACCACATACTCAATACCGTACCTTTGTGGACCGTTCTCCCTAATTGCACTTTGGTTTTCAGGTTGGGAAGCAAATGCTGCTAAAAACATTTCTGGGGTAACTATGGCTCCAGTTGGAGAAAGGATGACACGTTAGGGCAAAAGATGATCTGAATCACGGCCAGAACTCATTTTGCACCTTCAATTCGAAACCTTATCCTGTTAATTTTTCTATTTAATTATCTATTTGCAATAATCTAGTACCTAAAACTCTTATGTTGTACCTTCAAAATTTTGAAAGGTGCAAAATGAGATTAGTACAACTTTATCGAGTTAGCTCTTGTCCTCTTCTGCCATATCATCCATCCATCTCAGATATTTCTACTCTTGTCTTCTTTCGCATTAAAGGTCAGAATTAAGTCTTGGATTGAGTTACAATGTTGTGTCATTTAATGCTCCAGACACCAATCAAAAGCTAATCTTAATTAACCACATACTCAATATTGTACCTTATGGCTCCAGTTGGGCTCAAAAGATCTTCTGAATTATGGCCTGAACTCATTTTGCACCTTCAATTCGAAAACCTTATCCTGTTAATTTTTCCATTTAATTATCTAATAAAACTCTTTATCAACAAGGTGCAAAATGAGATTAGTACCACTTTATCAAGTGTGCTCGTCTTCTGCCATATCATTCATCTGATATGATGTATGTTCAGTTCTTTTTTTTTTTTTTCTTTTGGAGTGTATGTAGGTTAAATATTTTGTTTTGTGAATGATATGCCACAAGTGTACTATTTAATGTTGTGTGATGTTTCTCTTATACCCAGATTCGAAACAAATCTGATGCAGACACAATCTCCAATTGTAGATCAAACATCAAGCATTTTCGGCCCTGGATATGCCTTGCTCCAAAACACAATCACCAAAACCTTCTGAATTTATTGATAAAGTTTGCTAGGTAAAATTCCCATCATAATTTTATATAGTATTAGATTAGATTAGACTAGATTTATTATATCAGGATACAAACTTTTATGTACATTTCAAGTAGGAATTATTCAATTGTGAACTAACACAAAAGAAAAGTAAATTTAAATCTAAATTAACCAAAGTTAAATGTAGTTTGCATTGTGCAGGAATTGACTCCATTTTTCATCCATGGGAGCATCAAGCATGAAACGAGGTTCCAACTAATACTACGCAGGCCGGCTTCAGATTGTTATGCAAACTGCAAATATGTTCAGTCAGGCCAAAATCCATCATCCATATATAAACGGGCTCTGGAACTACTTTTCTTCTTATCCTGAAAGGAACAATTGCACGATCGAGCAAATGTTAGGAAAATTATGGTATCAATTATCAAAGGAAAGAAGGTTAAGATGCACGTAAAGTGACCGGAAAAAGTCAAGTTTGAGAGCTCAGTAGGCTATCTGGAGCAAAAATGGCACTACTACTAACTCCCTGTTGTTGTTAGCAAATTACTGATTACAGATATAAAATATCCTTTTATCTCAACTTTGATAAGGAAGGAAAATGATATTGGCGCTTCTCAAGTACTGCTTAAACTTCACCTAATGCAAAATAAAAAAGGAGTATTACAGATTTTTTTAGAAGTGCTAGTATCATTTACCGATAAGAAAAGAGGGTAAGATCATGAAATGGAATATCTTGATCACTTTCCAATGAGTATGAACAGCCATTAATGACTCTATGATACAAACATCGTGTTGGAATGTATGTCCTAAAACAATGATTTTGTTTAATACATTCCTTATTATGTTTTATATTTTAATAATTTCTTCTTTATCTGTTAAATGCTAGATATAATTGATAAAATCCTTAAAATACTTACTAATGTGATGATAGTCAGAAGAATTGATGACTATGAGATATCAATCACATTTATAGTAATATTCTTAAATTTTAATTGTCATAGTACTAATGAGAGAGAACATCATTAGTACGGAAAAACTAGTACACAGTTAGCCTCTACTTAATGTAAGTAGTGGTTGTTCTCCTTAATCATGGTATATAGAGACCTAGGCTAATGTGTAGATGATTTATAAAGTACAAATACATTAGAATGATCCGCTTAGAGATCCCATTAGAATATCTATCTAGTGCCAATGGTTGTATCTCTTGTGGAAAGTTATGTAAATGATTCCACGACTTGAGATCACCATAGTATCTTGAGTGTGGATCACTATATTGTGACTCTATTGCTTGTTACTCACTGAGAGTGACTTAGAGTATAGAGATTGGGTGTAACGTGAACCACAGAAAGATAATGAGTGATCAAGATAGGATTCACCACTGCGATAGTAGGAGTTGATATTCGGATAGCCACTAGTGGAAAATTAACCCTAAAAAGTCGACTAGGTTAGGTTAATTGAAGAATATTTTTAAGTTAACCTAATCTAGAGTTAATTCTGAGAACTAGTAAATTTAATTAGTCAATAGGAAATTGGCACTCATTCCTTATTCCCTGACTAATTGGATATCGGTGGTGAAAGAACAACAATTACATGATAACTTTTTATGGAAAAGCTATGTCAAAATTCCCTTGACCAATTCCGGGTACTTGAGTGGTCATGATATGTTGCCAGACACCGCTGATGATTTATAATTATGAATTAATTAATTGTTGTAATTAATGATAAAATACAGTTGTTTATTTTATTTAATTCTTTTTGGGACTTATAAGTCATAATTATTGCCGATGTATTTGGAGCCTATTGGATCACACACATTAGAGATTTAATTCTGGATTAAATTTTGTGTTCGAGTGAAGACTTGAAAATAAAAGTATAAGATACTTTCAGGATTTAATTACAAAAAAATAAATTCCGGAACTATCTGAGCAGATAAGAGAAAAAAATTATCTCCTATCAGATAGCTAAGAGATAGCATTTGTTATTGGATATCTTTTGTTTTGATCTTGAATATAATAATAATTGATCCTATCTCTTCTTTTTTTTCTCTCTCTATCTTATCTCTATTAGTACGAAAAAAATCCTCTGACTCCAATGGCATATCAAGTTTTCATTACAAAATAGAGAGCGTAGAATGGAAAAAAATGCGAGACATACATAGAGAAAAAAACAGACAAAGAAAAGTGAAAAGAAAGACCGACAACTTTCATCACTTTCACACACAAATCGTAGAAACGATCAAAATATTACTCTCGCGTGGATTTCGGTAGAGGCAGGACATCTGGACTGCTCAAGGGGTCGTTCATCTTCTCCAATACATTATAAAAACGTCATACGGATTAAGGTAATCTGTTTTTTCCCTTCTTCTTGAACCATACGCAAAAACTAGGGTGATCCTGAGTGATTTTTGGGAAAATTTATGAAATTTTCCGCTGCCTTATTTCCCAAAAACCCAATACATAGGTCATAGGACATGGAAAGGCAAAGTCACATTAAAGAAAGAAAGTAATTGAAGTAGTGGCCGTCAACTTTCAACTTCTCTTCTTTTAGTTGAGCTGAAACCAATAAGCAAAAGAAGATCGGAGTAACAATATGACATGTTAGCAAAATTTAACCACACAAAGCCTTAATGTTATGCTAATTGGTCGCAAACCACAAGAAGAAGTAGCCCTTGTTCTTGATTGTTTTAGATTTTACAAAATTTAACTATAAAAATTGATTATGAAGAACAATCAAAATCAACAAAAATTACTCTTTAAATCATTATAGATTTTAGCTTTTTTT
The DNA here is from genome assembly GCA_023065735.1 of Coffea humblotiana. NCBI lineage: Eukaryota > Viridiplantae > Streptophyta > Magnoliopsida > Gentianales > Rubiaceae > Coffea > Coffea humblotiana. The sequence continues at coordinate 7,184,414 of CM041218.1, read as the reverse complement.
TTCTTTTAACAAGAATTTTCATAAATTACACCTAAACTAACCCCACAAGTACAACCAAAAGGCAATTGCTGACTTCTGACTGCACCTATGGAACTTAAATGGAACTCACGCACACTCTAACTAACCGATGTGGGACTCAGGGCAAGGGAGCAGGGAACCTCTACTAAGTGCTAAATAATACTCATTCACTCTGGTCTTTAAACCTCACCAAAAGGTCATTTTTTCTTTTAGCAAGAATTTTCACAAACTACAGCTAAGCTAATCCCACAAGTATAACCAAAAGGCAATTGCTGACTTCTGGCTGCACCTATGGAATCAGATTTTAGCTTTTTGGTTATTGAAAAATCTATAATTATAATACAAAAGCAACTGAGAACATCATAAAAACTGATTCTTCAAAATCAGGATATATAATCAGTTAAAATAATTAATCGAGAACAATCCATAGTAATCTTTCTGAATTGAAATGCGCAAAATATACCATCACATCCGTCTGGAGCTTTGATTAATAAGAAATGGTGCAACTGTAACTACACTTTCAGATAAATTATGGAAAGGCAAGTAATTGCAGCACATCATTTAAGCCAGTTGCACACGACTTGAACCTTTTGTCAAGTGTCATACATAAGATTAATACAAACTACTCATGACGGTTTGTGTCCACAAAACTTGAAAAGCAAATTAACAAGGTCTAATATTTTTAAATATCTATGTGAACAAGACAAGAGGTTATGCTATCAAAACTGTTGAACTGTACATTCTCAGTACAAAATATCCAGCTACGCCATAAAATTTCTGACTCATACACTGAAAAAAGGCAAGTACATCAGCACTCTTTACACAATCATGAAGTATCGCAAAGCGGGTGGAGCCAGAGTTTGCATTGTGGATCAGAAAGAGAACTCTTTTAATATACTAAGGGGACCAATTAGAATTTCTAGCAAATCACCTAGCATATTCTAATGATTCAGGGAACCCAGGGGAAATGTGCAGTTGCCCCTTCCTAGATACTGGTATCATCTCTCAAATTTTGGTTTTTGTTTCACTATTATCTATTTATGTCAAGATGATTAGCATATTAAGAAACTGGAGCTTGGCAAGAAAACTTTTTGTTCTCTAATTGTACATCATCTAGGGACTCGCCTACTGGATTTTTTTCCTAGGGAGGGGGGTGTGTGAAGGAGGTTGAGCCAGTCTCAGAGAGTCTTCGAGTTAGCACAATTTATATCCCACGTAAATAAAATCATAAAAAGCATCAGATGTTTTATAAAAAATTCACTAGAACTTCCACGAGGCATTAGTCTATAGGGCCTGTTTTCAACTGAATTTGGAAATCGGATTTTAGTTTTCGATTTTTGAAAAACTATTTCGTTACGCTCTCAATTGATTTAAACAATTGATTTTAGATTCTCTGGGCCCAAAAAAGCTAAAAATCAGAAGCAAATTTTGAGGTATTTTTGGATTCTAATTCTGACCTATTTTTTCGTGTAGACATAATTTCCCTTTAATTTCAACATAATTACTAAATTACCTAAAAATTTGATAACTATTTACTGTCTTTATATTTTCTCTCTTTTCTAATTTCACTTCTAGCTTCATCTATATGTCCCTTGTTCTTCTGTTCCATCATTTAATCTTCATAAGAAAGTAATTAATTACATTAAAATTATTTAATTAGTACAAATATTCATTTATATAGCATATAAGGATGATATAGTTATCTTATTATCAAAATAATCTTTTTAACTTTTTCCGAGAACAGCTATGCATTATTAAAATGACTTTTTTTTAACAGTAAATGAGAACACATGAGTTATTTTGAAAATTTTGATTTTTAAGAATCAATTTTACAAAATCATCCCTCACAAAATCAAAATCAGTTGAGAACATCCCATGATCATTGGATAGAATAGGCTCTGAAGTTAAGAGTTTATGTACTTAATGGACATTAAATCAAAACAACAATTGATAAGAATAAATCACTTTTCATAAAAAATTATATGTTTAGATTTCATTATTGATGCGATCTGTGAAAATCTCTATAAGTGACCAATGGTGTTGGAGATGATCTAGCCGTGATGATAACTGGAGTCAAATTCACTCAAATTTTTTCATACAGAAAAGAAATAGTTTTTAGTGCTTACAAAGTTACACCCAAATTTTAGTTTCTTATATATAAACATAGGAAATTGTATCAAACCAACAAAGTTTAATAAACGTGAGTGTGTTTATTTAAGTGAAAATTTGCGTTTATTAACAAATGCTTTCACAGCTCTACAATTAATCTTGAAATAAAACAAAGTTAATATATGGTTATATTATTCTTTTCCACTGCACTAGGGTTTTACGTCATCATCTTCTTTCAAGTAAGAGGATTGAAGTAAAAATTTGCGGTAATGTATGATATGTTGCTGTTTCAATTACAACCCCCAAAACAAAAAAACAAAAAAAAAATCTTGCTGTTTCAACTACATTCCTCGTGCTTCTTTTTCAAAACTTCATTGCTTCGTGCTATTGTTATAGCTTTCCTAGTCCTTTGAGACCAAGACCACATTGTAACGAGGCTATTGGTAGAGGCTTATTATCAACGCAGCTATAGAATGCGGGAACTCGCCTTGGCAAGCTCATGCATGCTGTGAGCCCATAAACTAGTACAACATCAATTTGAAGTCTAGTGTGCTAATTAATAACAACATATAGGTAATTGTAAAATTCTTTTGCTATCCAAATTACTTATTTAAGAATAATTTGAATCAAAATTATTCAGTTTTCATGCTTCATATATGAATTAATAAGAACTTTAATATTTTATTAGATGAATTCAGATAAATAAAGCAAGATCTTGTGAATCAAAACATCACCAATCCATTTAATATTTTAATTTTCTTCAGGACTTTATTATTTCCATATAAAAGAAAACATTAGAGAGAATCTTGTTAAAATAGAAAGTCGGTAATGAAAGTATATCACACTTAACTAATTTAAGTTGATCAGTCATTGTGTTCTTAAGTATGAATTAGATTTGAATCATTGTAAAAGTCTCAATTCAGGAAAAAAGCTAAGATTTAATGCGGTTAGGTGAATCAACCACTTTTACTGCATAAACATGATTATATATATGGCCTTTAAAATAAAATTTTATTTTGCGACGTAAATGTAAATGTAATTTTACATATTATGCTTCTCATTCACGAATTAAAATGATGAAAAGAAGAAATCAAGATATGCATATTAGAAACTGAACTTTCATCTGCACGTAATACTGGTAAATAAAAGTTACATTGGGCTCATACAAGTCCTAACTAAAGGATGGGAAGACTAATTAAACTAATTATTACCTAATATGGCAAATATAAATGTTAATTAGACTAACTTCTTACCTTTCTAATACCATGGATCTTACTACCAACATGGTATTGAGGTCAAATTAGAAAAACAACTCAAGTTACGGCATTGGTCAAAACAAAAAACTAAGTAAAAGCAAGGGGACTAAAGCTGCAATTTCCAAAAAAAATCATCTTCTTCGTTTAACCACAAAGTTACTACTTACTTGCGTCATTTTTTTTAGGGTTAATTACATTTACCTCCCCTGAAGTATAACCAAACTACCAGTCAAACCCTGAGGTTTGGTCAAATAACAAATATACCCCTATCACTAACTTCTGTTAAATGTTTGTGACGGAATGAGTAAAATGACTACATACCCAAAATAGTTGAAACTGCCTGTCTTACAAAACATTGTGTACCTTCTTTTCTTTGTTATTTTTTTTCCAATTTTCTAGAACCCTCAAAGGTAACAACAATGGCAGCAGGAATGTTTGGGCTGCTGTTGCTGCATCCATCATCAGCCATATGCGCCTGCCACCGTCGCCAATCGCCGACTCCAGCCTCTTCATCTTTTTTTTGTGTGGGTTGCCATTCTTGACACAAACTCAACCAAAATTCACTGCATAACTGTTCAAATAGGCTTACATGTGAGGCTGCTCTGTCTCGCCTTTCCCATCGGAAGCAAAGACCAAATTCCACACTTTTGCAGTAAAGCACTCCTCATCGGGGTAGAACATGAACAAGTCAAATGAACCAATGTTGGCTACTTCCATCTTTCGGAAAGCAAGTTTTAACCTCAAAATTGAAAAACGAAAGAAAAATAAAATTAAAAAAAATTGCAAGTGAAGATTAATCACCAGCTACTCCATTACCTTCTTCAAAAACCCATTTCCTATCGCTCACCAAATTTAACACAAGCCTTTTTCCTATCCCTTACCAGATTTAAGACAAGTCTTTCAAATGATATGAAGGACAAACTTCCAAATCTCAATTTACAAAAAAATGGAAAAAAAATTCCAAATCTAGTAGCCAAGACATTTTGAAGATAATAGTTTCACTTGTGTATCTAAGCAATACCAAATGATTTCTCTAGACATGGTCTACCAATTCTGCTGCAAATCCAGCACTATAATGTCTGTATCTTCATATGTTCTTAATGGCTTAACCAAAGAAGAAAAAAATTTGGATGGAAGAGGAAAAGGCAACGGCTTTGGTTTTGAAAGATGGATGAGGAGGAGAAAAGATGAAGGAATTAGAATATGTGATGGAATTGACGGCAAAGAAGGGTTAATGGTTGGAAGCAATTTAACATGCAATTTTGGTGGAGATGCAAACACCGAAGTTGCAGACCTGAAAGGGAGTCTACCACACTACTTTTTTTTCCTTTTTCTTTTTATTATTTTGAGGTGAATTCTTATTTTATTCAATTTGTTGGTTTATATTTTTTTATGTAAAACATAAAATGCCTCTAGAAGGGCATTTTGGGATTGCCGCACTAATTTTTTGCTAACCATACCAGATTCACTAGCGACTCGAGACGGTAGGGATGCTTTTGATAAAGTTTTGCTCAGTCAAAGGGTTTGATTGTTATTTTGTCAAACCTCAAGGTTTGATTGGTATTTTGGTCAAATCTCGAGGGAGGTAAATGTAATTAACCCTTTTTTTACGGTGGTGACGTATCGCCATCGTCACTGCTCTGTCACGCACATCCGTCAATACGGGCTAATTAAAACATGGGGATAATTTCAGTCCTGAGGTTGTTTCTGACAATTTTACTGAACTCCCCTGAAGTTTGAAAAATTACACATATCCCTCTTGTCATTTAAAATAACAATATTAACTTTAAATATTTTGATGAAATTCCTTTGTTTGATATGCTTATACTTAGAATGACTTTAAAATTATTTTTTCATTTTTTTCCTTCTTATTCCTTTTTATTTTAATTTTTTGCCAATAAAATTGTAAAATTACCACTATTATCTCTAGTTTCTATTGTGACCAAATGTGGAACTAATAATTTTTTTAATGAGTTAACTTTATACGTAATCTGATTTTTTTGCTAATCTTTGTTTTCTATTTTTTGGTATTAAAATTAACAATAAATCAAAAAGAAATTGCCCAAAATCACTACTGAATTATGATAATCTCACTACTCAAAAAATTCATAAACTCTGAATCAATTATTTCAACGTTTTATTTTCTATCTTATAAATCTAAATCCATAATAAAATACCATCAAAAGTAGCCTATCATAGTGATAAAATTATTATTATAGTTATTTATCAAATAGTAGTAGGTATGGACATAAAAATTTCGGCACATTTTCCTTATAATTACATTAAATAATCTTATAATTCTATAGGGAAGTAAATTAAAACTCATTACACGAGCATTTCTGGGTATTCATTTAAAAATTTGATCAAGTCAATATTATTTTAAGGTTTTATTACTAAAACTATCAAATCAAAGAAGGTATGTGTAATTTTTTAAACCTCAAGGGAGCTCAGTGAAATTATTAGAAACCTTAGGGGAGGTTTCTGAAATTATCCCTAAAACATGAGTAGCAATCAACTGAGAATCTTTATTTTTGTTTTTAAGTTATGTTTCTTTCTAGTTTTTGTGATTCCTTTTTTTTTTTTTTGTGAGAGAACATTGGAGGCATTTAGACAATTACAAGTTCCTAGTTAACCATAGACGATAGCAAACATCTTCGTATCAACATTAGAGATTCACAGAAAAGTTTCAACAAGAAATGACAAGAAGACACCCAACATTTCCACATATTTGTATGTCCAGAAAAACAAAAGGAATTCTCGTAGATATTAACTTTGATCCTTTTCACACTGAAAAGCAAAGTATGTATATGTATATGTATAAATTGGTAGGTGGAAGAGGGAGGCTTGTGCAAATTAGATGAGTGGCAAGTATACATTCCCTTGTCAAATCCACTTTTGTAGGTAGCTTGTCCAAATCAGAATCTTTTCTTACTATGGACTAAGGTCCTCTCTATTGAATTAGATATAAATTCTCTCCACTCCAATACATTACAACAAATGAATTTGAAATCAACAACGTTCAAAATATACTTCAATCACTCATGTTAACTATATGCAGAAACTTTAAATTGACTTAATTTTATTCGTTGGTTAATCATTGCAAAACTTTGTTATGTGATGAATTTTTCAGCATTTAAATATTTCAAGCAAATTGAATGCCCAAGTATTCTTAAAGCAAATATCGATTTTCAATATGTTGATGTATACACCATCAAAACGAGAAAAGATAACATAATCAGACGATTCTCAAAAACATTATATAGTAATTTGAATATAAATAAATGGAAAGACAAATGGTGAGAAACCTACCGTAGCTAGTGGATTTCAGATTGAATGACCAATTGCTATTAATAGAGTCGAGTATTTGATTTTCGAACTTGACTCGTGCCTCTATCGAGTCAAGTTCGAGCTCGCTCGACTAAGTGGACGAGTCTTGAAGTGTGTTCGAAATCGGTTCGATGAATAGGACTTATGACTCAGTTCGACTCGTTCATCACATGTGAGTTGAGCTCGCTTGAGATCGAAATCTCAAACAGCTTTTATTGTCAATTTTGGCAATATTCATATAAATGTCACAATTCAATCACAAAAGTTTTATGAAATGACATATATGTCCTTTCTTATCGAACCAAATGAGCTGCTTGAATAACAAATAAGAGTTGGCCTAATTCATTAATTAATCGAATATATTTTTAGCTCGAACTTGACTCGTTTATTGAAATTAATGAGCCGAGTTCTAGCATTATTGAGCTGAGCACATTCGAGCTTTCGAGCTTCTCGTTCGTTTAACACAACTAATTGCATCGTCTTTGTCTTGATTGATGTCTCGTCTATACCATTATTGCAGGTGCCTTTCAATGCACATAAAATTGTCTCTCTATTACACTTCCTTTTCATCTCCATCGAATCGCTTGCTGTAAAGTTTGCATTGGCTCTCTCCATTATGTTCCACCAGCTAGAAGGGGTCATTTTGCCATGATGTTATGTTGCCACCATGGGAAATAAGCTGGGTAGTGACGGTGACTGCAACGGCCTATATATGTTTAACATGCTGTAGATGTTCAATCCGACGTTCATGGGCATACCTTAAAATCTTCTCAAGGACGTTGATGAGTTTTTGAAACGACCCCATTTTGTAAATGGTTTTGTGGTACAGCCAATTCTTTTTTTTTTTTTTTTTTTGCGGATTACAAATGATTCTTTCTCTTTAGACTGACTCTATATATAACGCCTATGAAAGGAAGCATTCCCTGCAAAATTAAGTGCACTCGAGGTTCCTCTTGTGTTTCAATATAGATTCTAGCTAATCATTTTTAGTTTCCTATTACTACCAAACCCCTACTAGTTTTTCCAAGCATGGCTTCTGGAAATGGGAACAACGATTGGTCTACCGGCCTCTGTGGTTGCACCCAAGATTGCCGTTCCTGTAAGTTCCAAGAATTCAAATGCCCAATAGATACCATTCTATAAGGTTTCTGAGGGTCTTAATTGTTCTATTATAATGCAACCCATGCTTCATGTTCATGAACATTTTGGCTTGACAGGTTGCCTTGCCTGCTGGTGCCCTTGTGTTGCCTTTGGGAGGATTGCTGAGATCGTGGATAGAGGACAATCCTGTTAAGTACAAAACAAGAACTTTTCTTATAGTTGTTCATCATTAATCTTGCTAGCTATCATCAGATATGAAATGCATTGATCATTAATTTTTTTTTTTTTTTGATATATAGCTTGCTGCAAGATGGGGTGCGTTTTCTGTCTGCTAGGTCTAATCCTGTTGAATCATGGGTCCTTGTCATGGATTGTTAGCATGGGCTATCGCACCAAGATAAGGCGACAATACGGTATTATGGGAGGCTCATGCCATGATTGTATCCTTCATTTCTGTTGCGAGCGTTGCGCCTTGTGCCAAGAGTACCGTGAACTTCAGTTCCAAGGATATGATGTTTCTGCTGGTATGAACATTTTGCTACCCATGTCCTCCTCCTTTCTATATTTTAAATTCTAGAACAATTTTGGATGGTGTATTAGCAACTTACAGATGCAAGTCTTTGTAAAAGAATAGATTCTAGTAACATCACAGGCAGAGTTACATGTCTATATTCACTCAATAATCACTTATATCTCTTAGGATGATGAATACTCGTGAAAGTGTCTAAGATGCAGGATGTCAAAGACCTAAATAAAGTATAGGAATTAAGAGATAGCATAATGATATGTTTAAGAATTTTAGTGACTAGCAATGATGTGTGATTTCAGAGTCACAGGTTCTATAACATTCTTATTTTCCTTAAAAAAGAGTGCATATTAAACAGCAAGATTGAAAATTTTGCATCTTACGAATGTGTTAAAATTGTTCTACAATTAGCTTGAGTGATTTTGAATCCTTATTGACCTCAAATTCTCAATTTTATTGGAAAAGTAGGCCTGGTATTACATTTTCAGTAAAAGGTGGGGTGAATCCATCTAGGCGTCTATCTTGTGCCTTTAGTGTTCATATTAGAAAAAAAAAATCTCTGATATCTTAATGATCTCAATAATCTCATTCTTTCTCATTAGAAGTATTAAGTCTTGAGTTGAGGTACATGTTGTGTCAACTAATTATTATGTACTCTTTTCACCGACTCGAATACTCCAGACACCAATCAGAAGTTAATCTTAATTAACCACATACTCAATGTTGTACCTTTGTGGACTGTTCTCCCTAAATTGTACTTTGGTTTTCAGGTTGGGAAGCAAATGCTGCTAAAAAGATTTCTGGGGTAACTATGGCTCCAGTTGGAGAAAAGATGACGCGTTAGGTCAAAAGATCTGAATTATGGCCTGAATTCATTTTGCACCTTCAATTCGAAACCTTATCCTGTTAATCTTTCCATTTAATTTTCTATTTGCAATAATCGAGTACCTAAAACTCTATGTTGTACCTTCAAAACTTTGAATGGTGCAAAATGAGATTAGTACAACTTTATCGAGTGTGCTCTTATCTTCTGCCATATCATCCATCCATCTCAGATATTGCTCAGAATCCTGTTACGTATGTTCAGTTCTTTGTTTTTTTATTCTTATTTCTTATTTTGAGGGTATGATATATGTAAAGCCCTGTTGGATAACCTAATTCATCATTTAAATTTAACAGGTTTAAATCTTAAGATGTTCAGACACATTTGATAATTAAAAGTAAAATATTTGAATAAATTAAGTGGTACTGAATTTTCTAATTAAATTTACTCCAAAAAAACCCATGTTTTAAACTCGGACTAGACCAGAGTCAAATTGAGAACCGGTCAAGTGTCCTGTTTGAGTTATCTTAAAAACTTAGGGTGGTAAAAACTCGATCAAACTTGGTAAAAAAATCAGGTTTGACCGAAAATCAGAAGAACCGATAAAAATCGGGTTTTCTTATCTTCCTTTTTGTTGAATTTTTTTTCCCTTCCTTACCTCTAACTCCAAATTCTTGTGACCTCTCCCCTCCTCTGTAAATCCATTTTCACTCTTTCACTTCAATTCAACCATCAAAAATCAATGCTTTAATCTTTTTTTAAACAAGATCTAATCTTAGATCTTGTATTCAAAAGAAGAAAAGATCCAAAAAGTGCAAAAAAGGGAGTGAAGAAGAGAAAAGTTTGAAGAAAACATATAAAAGCTTGATATTTCATGAGTTTGAGAATAAATAACTAACAAAATAAGAATGAAAATGAAATTAACAACAAAAAAAAAGAAGAAAGGAGTTGCAAAATGGCAGGAGAAAAAAGAGGATGAAATTCAGATAGTTGTGCCCTATGGAATGCGTCAGGACTCAGGAGCGGAGGAAGAAATGGGAAAGTGTGAGGAGGGGTCAGAGCATTTTGAATATTATATTTTGACCTCTAAGTTGTTAAAAACTATTAATATACGTCAAGTATTTTATACTTTATAAATGTTACCCTAAAGTTTGGTGTTATTTTTAATCAAATCCATAATTTTAATTTTAAACTTGTTAATGTTCATTGAATAATATAAATTGCTATTTGATCGTTCTATTTTTTTTGTATTTTCTTGTTAAAAGTGTTTGAAACATCAAATATATATGAATATGCCTTTATTGATATAAACATGCTCTTAGGTATTATACATACAATATTTTAAATTTTAAATAAATTATATTTATGATATCATCCGAATCGATCCCCGATTGAACCCATTAATTCCTGATCCCTGAGTTTAACAGAGTCAATACCTGAGCTGAGTCTGAAAACATAGCAAAAAAAGTTTTTCACTTATTACTTAATGTAACGTACACTCTCAAATGTATTAAATTTAATACTTAACAATTTAGTAACTTTAACATATTCTGACTCTAAAATCAATGTAGTAATTTAACAGTTTTATCAACGGCACCCTAAGTTAAATATTTTGTTTTGTGATAATAATGCATCCTACAACAATCCTCAATCTGCCACTAGTGTACTATTTACCATTATGTGATGTTCCTTTTCTACCCAGATTCGAAACAAATCTGCTGCAGACATTTGCAATTGTCAATTTCAATTATACTATATTATGTGTGCGCAATATATCTAAATACTAAGACTGTAAGTATAGACATTAGAATAGTAACGTACAAAAAATACAACAAATTTCTTTACTCACAGAAGGTAGTTTTGGACAATTAACACCATCCACTCAAATTCAGATTATTCCATCCGGATCATTAATTATATGGTGCAATTGCAGAGAGTCCTGTTCCAAAAAAATTCTTCTATTGTATATCAGACAATCAACCAAAGTCAAGTGTAGTTCGCATTCTGCAAGAAATGACTCCATCTTACATCCATGGGAGCACTAAACGAGGTTACAACTGATAATACACAGGCCGGCTTCAGATTATTATACAAACTGCAAATATGTTCAGTCAGGCCAAAATCCATCATCCATAAATGGGCTCTGGATCTACTTTTCTCCTTATCCTGAAAAGGAACAATTGCATAAGCAAATGTTAGGCAAATTACATAATCAATTATCAAAGGAAAGGATGTTAGGATGCACGTAAAGTGGCCGGTAAAAGTTAATTTTGAGAGTTCAGCAGGCTATCAGGACCAAAAATGGCACTAGTAGTTAGCAAATTACTAATTACAGATATAAAACACCCTTTTATCTCAACTTTGCTAAGGAAAAAGGGTAAGATCTTGCAATGGAATATCTTGATCATTTTCCTATGAGTGTGAACAGCCAGTAATGACTTGATCATACTAACATAGATTACAGGACATGGAAAGGCAACAGAAAGTCACATGAAAGAAAGCAAGTAATTGAAGTAGTGGTCGTCAACTTTCCACTTCTAATCTTTTAGTTGAGCTGAAACCGATAAACAAAAGATGATCAGAGTAACAGTTGTTAGCAGAATTCAAGTCCACAAAGTCTTAATGTTATGCTAATTGGTCCAAAACCACCAAAAGATGTAGTTATCTTTCTGAGTTGAAATTGCGCAAAATATCCCATCACATCGTCAGGAGCTTTGGTTAATAAGATATGGTGCAACTGTAACTACACTTTCAGATATATTACTATAAATGGGCAAGTAATTGCAGCACATCATTCAAGCCAGTTGCACACGACTTGAACCTTTTGTCAAGTGTCATAAGACTAATACAAAGTACTCATGATGGTTTATGTCCACGAGACTTGAAAAGCAAATTCACAAGGTCTAGTATTTATAAATATCTACATGAACAAGACGAGAGGTAATACTATCAAAACTGTTGAATTGTACATTCTGTGTAAAATATCCACATGCACTGCAAAATTTCTGATTCATACACTAATAAAAGGCAAGTACATCAGCACTCTTTACACAATCACAAAGTATCACAAAGCAAGTGGAGCCAGAGTTTGCATTGTGGATCAGAAATAGAACTCTTTTGATATACTAAGGGGACCAATTAGAATTTCTAGCAAATCACCTAGCATATTCTAAAGGTTCAGGGAACCTACGGGAAGTGTGCAGTTGCCCCTTTCTACATTACTGGTATTATCTCTCAAATTTTGGTTTTTGTTTCACTATTATCTATTTATGTCAAGATGATTAGCATATGAAGAAACTGGAGCTTGGCAAGAAAAATTTTTGTTCTCTAATTGTACATCATCTAGGGACACGCCTAGTTTTTTCTCATGCATCATCCTATGATATCGCCGAGTGATGCTCTGTAAAGTGTCCTTTTACTTTTTCATTTTTTTGGGGAAGGGGGGGGGGGGGGTTGGGGCAGTCAGAGACAGGCTTGGAGTTAGCACAATTTATATCCCACATAAATAAAACTAAAAAGCCTTATCAGGATGTTTATAACAAATTCACCAAAACTTCCACGAGGCATTAGTCTATAGTCATTGGATAGAATAGGGTGTGAAGTTAAGAGTTTATGTATTGAATGGACATTAAATCAATTCTTTTTCAGCTAATCATGAGCTAGCTTGGCATCAAAGCAAGCAAGAAAGGGAATGTGAAGGAAGAGAAGGAGCTAAGGAAGAATGAAAAAGCAAAGCTAGTCAAAATTTGTCTTATTCAAAAAGATCCAACTACTTGGCAAATCATTATTTCTGAGGAATATGCTGGGACATCTATGAGCCTACAGAATGTGGATAAATAAATTCTTAAAGAAAGGCTACCACAGGATTGTTCCTAGTATTCTGCTACTAAAACTTACCTGTTTCTGGATTTCACATCTCTGTACACTATCAAAAACACCTTCATTTTCTTAAGTATTCAATTAAAAAATCTTTGTTAAATAAAAACACAAGAAAGACAATTAAGTCCTACTCTTGATATTGCCTCACAAACTGAACCACAAGTCCTATTTTCAGACCAATAACAATGTTTTTCTCCCCATATGAGGACTGTAGGCTGCTCTATACTCAATATCTTAAGATATATTGATCGATAAGATTAACTTCGAGAAGAAGGATTAACAGAGAAAAAACAAAAAGAGCATAAAGTGCCCAATGAATTTTAGAACTGGCAACACAGGTAAGAAAGCCATCTTTAACTGATTGTAGCTCTCATCTATATGCTGTTAATATATAATTTTATAAGAAGATATGCCGTTATAGTTATTCTTGAATTCCATAACCATTGCAGGAAAATTTAACCTGGATCTTCCAAACCTTTAGACTGGAATGTAAAGCGAAGAATCAAAACGATCAACATTAAAGGTGCGCCCAGATAAAAATGATGGTCATGGTAAAGTAAGGAATTAAAATACGAGCATCTGCAGTCACTAACCAATTATCTTGTGCCCATCTGCAACCATCAGTATCCACCACATGTAAACTGTAAGCATGTCTTGATTGTGATGACCGATTCTCGAAACTGTAGACCAAATAAGTTAAAATAAAAAATCATGATGAAGGCATGGAATAAATGTTAATTAAACATCTATACTCAACAAAGATAAGAATTTTCTTCCTACTTAACCACTAATCATTGTTCAAGTTCCTGAGAAAGTTACCTTTGGTGGATAAGATCTCCATGAATGACTACCAAGGAGCCTGCTTTCACTTCAACAGGAACAAAATCTTTTTGGTCATAGGATGGAGATGGCTTATCAAAATGTACACCATTCTCATCTCTAATGAATCTCCTCACAAGGCCATCTGTAAACAATCAAATATTCTTTATGGCTTGATTTGGTATGCTTCAGGGAAAGAAATAAAAACTAAATAGAGGAAGATTGTTACTTTTATGGGATCCAGGAATGGCCCAAAGGCAACCATTTACAAGTGTTGCATCTTCCAAAGCAAGCCACAGCCCTGTGCAAGTTGATGGTTCAGTATAGAGGAAGGAGTTATCCTGGTGCGGCACTACTTCACCTCCAATACCTGGTTGCTGAAATTAAAGTTTAAAATGTTATGACGAGAAACCAAGCATGCATGATAACATCAGTATCTAAATCAAAGAAAGTCATCAGGTCAATAGCCATCACTTTGACGGAAATACTTGCATGTTAATTGAAAATGTTTAAAATTAACTATTGACTACCAGTGAAAAAATTAGGCTCCAAAGTTTCATCTTTGAGTTTTCAGAATATAAGCCATCCAAAGTTTTTGCATCATTTACTGAGAATTACATCCATTTCAGTTATGCCTTAGGTCGCGAGAGGAATGTCAGAAAAAACGAAACACATTAAAAAATAGAACTTTTCAAATATATATCCTAATATTGTCCAAATATAAATGCGGAAAGATAAGGACTTTTGATAAGAAACATTTCAAAAATTTAAGATTCACTCCTTTTGAAACTATTGGAATATGAAAGTAACACAGCATGCATTCTTCATTCACGATGAAGCTAATACCATTAAGAATAATGAAAGCTACTTGCATTTCAATAATAACAATGAAAGGAATACCTTAAAGATGTACATGGATTGGATAATAGCTGGTTTTTTGTAACCCAATGAAAGCAACAACCCTGACAGCTCATCCGACCTAGAGAACTTCTTAAATACAGGATCAAGCTCATCTAAGGCTGCAAAACAATACTTATTGTTAAAATACATTTCAATGCCAGCATAAATTAATCAAATAAGCACAAAGTTCCTTCATAGCATACCATGTCCAACTTTGTTGATTGAGAGTTTCTTCGGTTGCTTTAAGTTACCTTCCTCATCAAATGCTTTCTCTGCAAAGCAACTGTTATCAGCATACTATACAACACATGAAATGCAAATCAACAAATCAAGTTCAAGGCACTTCTATCAAGACTACTGCAAATTACAGTATACCCATTAGCAGATATCAAGAGACTTGTTGAAAGCAAAGAAAAAATATTTTATAATGTTTAAATTGCATCTGATTATCTAATACCCTTAACAGGCAAATCACCAGTGTTGGGCCTTGGTAGGTGTGCATGAAAAGTCAATGGGTTTTTGGTAGGGAGGACGGGAGAAGAGACTTGAGGAGGAGGAGAGGGAGGAGTGGAAAAAGTTTGAGAAGAAAAGGAAAAAAAGTAGGATGAGAGAAGTCGATTTCCATGAAACCAGCAGTATCTTTTCTACAATATCCAGTGAATATATGAATAATTAGGTAAGTAGCCCACTTGTGAACCGTATAAATTTCATCAGGAATAATCGGAACAAACCAAAAAAAGGGCATCTAAACTTAAAAAATTTCTACTTTACTTCAACTCCACATAGGATTTTTCTGTTTATCCTCCCAAACACATTAAATTCAAATAAAAAGACGAAAATGGAATTAGTGGATCAACAGGAGGACAATAGCTCATGAGTCAATAACCATAATACCTTCAAAGAAGAATGAAATCTTCTCAGCACTTTCAAAGAAGTAGTCATTTGTAGCATGTTGCTAAACAAACAAACAAATCCCAGAAAAAAAAATCAATTAAAATCAAAACAACCCAAAAAAAAATTCAAAACTTGATTAGCTTCCAATCATAGTTTTAACAATTCTTACGTGGGTTTTGGTGGAAAAAATAGTGGAAGTTGTAGAAGGGTCAAATTCATCAAGCAAATCATCCATTCTTTTCCTCATGGATTCTATCTCCTCTGGGCTTGAAAATGATTCCATCACCAAGTATCCTGTTAGTATCAGACAGCATTCAAATTAATCAAGAATCAAATCTTCCATCAGCTCTATTGTTCATAAATTAAAAGCCCATATAAATTATTACTTAGACCACCAAAAACAAAATAGATGATTGGGATTATTACCTTGGGAATTGAAGAAGTTAAGCTGGTCTGAGCTGAGGCTTCCATGGATGCCCATGTTGACTTGTTTTATTCTTCTTCTTCTTCTTCGTGGCAGGCTTGAGAACCCCAGAAAAATGCACTAGACTACTAGCTATAGTTATCTGCTCGAGTCAGGCGAATAGTAGAAAATCCCAGCATCAGCTGCATCTATTTATAGTGTTCCTTTTGTTTTGGTTTCGTAGTCTTACCCTTCTTTTCTTTTCCTTTTCCTTCTATTCATGTTTTTCGTAGTTTGGTTTTTTAGCCTATTTACACTCATGATACTCGTGAAAGTATAGAAAAACATATGTGCTTATCTATTTTGTTTAGATGCCAACTTTTGCTAGGAACGGTAGCTTTTGTTCATCATATAATTTCAGTGACAATATAAAAGATTAGGGTATATGGGGTGACTGGTAGATAGGGGGTAACATGTCTAGAATAAAATTGTGAGGAGTAATATGGATACAATTTGTAACTTGAGAATGCATAGCGCCAATGTGAGATTTGATGTAAACCTTAGGGCTGCAAGTTAATTGATACAAGTCCAACTATAATGAGCCTTCCCTTTTTTTCTTCCGTTTTCTTTTATTTTCTTTAAAAAAAAAAAAAGAAAAAAGAAAAGCCAAGAAATCTTTTTTATTGCTTAGCAAGAAGTAAGAACAATCGGAAATCATGTTCACGAAGTTAACTCAGAACTTGCAGGATAAAAATTTTAATTGATCTGAACTACATATGAGTAAACCTTAATTTTTGCAATGAAAGAAGTCCCAATGTTTTGTGCGTTTTGAGCCTTCAGAAGCACGATGTTGTTCAACAAAACAAAAATTTAGGAGTATCGATGATGGGATGAGCAAGCACCTTTCAGGATAGGGTGAATTCTTATACGGTATCTCATTTCCTTTTCATGAATTTCATGCCAGGGTTGGACAATCATAAAACTCAGAATCTAGCAAGGTCAGAAGGCAAAAGAAGCAGAAGATCAACGGGTGTTCGAACCATTGTTCTATACATTGATAAGCTCATAAACAAGATTCTCAATCAGCCTCGTGCCCCAAAGAGTCCTGCGACCCCAGAAGAAAGTTGAAAACTATCAAGGCCAAGATATGATATGATGCGAGCTATGCAGTGCAAATTCAATACAAGGGCAAGTATCAAACCAGAAACCAAAGCAGTGCCATTGGTAAAAGGGGCATCCGAAGTGAAAATTTTGGAACCCCAGTTTATAGATATGGACTTTTCATTCTGATTCTAAAGTCTTACAATGCTAATACATCTAACTGATGTACAAGATACAAAAAGGGCGCAAAAGGACTGGGACACCATATCGTGTGTCGATTTACATCGTGTTAGATACAACAGCCGCAAGACGAATTGATGTTAAGTCAATGCCTGAGAAACTGGTGCGGTTGAAAGATCTTCTGGCATCATTTTGCAGATTGATGCACTTACCGCTCAAAACGTCCCCAGGAAATACTAATCGATCAGTCATCCAACAATTCCAAGAATCAAACTTCGGCCCTCTCCCAATTTGAGAGGGGAAAAAATGAAAGAATCACAATCAAGACGTTAGCAGCAAGAGGCACACACAAAATTACAGCGGGCATACACCTTGAACTATTTACTGGGAGAGATCACGTTACTGATGACAATTTTGAATCTTCTGTTCTATTCTGTCGGCACATGCAATCTGGGCATGGGAACGAATATGGAGAGTCATTTGGCCTTTTGAGCTCAATCCCTTTGGAATCACTATGAGCTCGCATACTTAGCATTTGCCTCTTGAAGCTCCTCCACCTGGAGACAAGGTCACTAAAACATAATTAAATAGGTAAAGATACATAAATATCATATCAAAAGCAAACTTAAACCTACACAACAATGTGAACACCCATTGATGTCATTATGATAGGTGAACACATGAATGCTGCATCATTTTCTGCCCTCAAAAACTTTAGACAACAAACATATATACTGATCCAATAAAAACCCCCACCAAAATCAAAAGCTTATTTCCTGCCTTCTAGGAAAGCTATATAGTTCTCTCTAGGTAGCTTGGCAACACGAAAGAAGGTTAATAGGGGAACATATTATAACCAAGGTGCCTTTCATAGCGCTTTCACATTTTGCAGAAATACGCGAACTGGGCTTCTCTCCAGCTGAAGTATGCTATTAAACCAATTTAGAGGCCGCCTTTACACTCTCTTGCACCATAACCAGATTAACATAGGTAGTCCTTGCACATGTGCACTAAACTACAGCATACAAATGCTGTGATTAAAGACAAAAACAAAGCTAAGAAAAGACTTCATACCCAATATTTGGATTATCAAAGATTACTGCCAACTTTCGCTTATCAGGCTTAACCGTCCGGGAATGTCCACCATACAAAAATCTTCTATGGCCCAAAAGAAAATGGGGAAAGTTTCCACCTTGAGTTGTCACAAATACTTCGCTGTGAAGACAAACGGTGTAGTCTATAGCAGCCATCCTGGAAGAGTAATTCTAAAAGCAGTAACTCAAATTAAAACTTGATCTTCAATTAAACAAAATATAGTATCACAAAAGAAATTTTAACAACTAAAATCAAATCATTCAGACCTGAAATGGTGCTAGCTCTTCTTCAGATGCGAGCATTTCTTTTGTTTGTAAAAGCGGAAACATTTCGAGCAGAGGAGCCATATACCTCTCAGAATCATATATCTTTCCAGACGCTAAAAATATAGCTGTATTTTTATCAAAACCCATCCCCCGTAGCATCAAACCAACCTGAAAAATACATGATAATACAGACACAATCAAGTGGATCGACAATTTAGAAATGCGCACCATTGAAGCATCCAAAATTTAAGTCATAGCAAAACGGAGAATGAAAAATCGTCCAATGTGAATTGGACGCATGGCTGGAATGATTAGGAGGGTAAGAGGCAATGTGGAAGAAGACCACAAAGGTCAATAGTTAGTTTAATCATTTTAGAAGAGTATAATGAGAAGAGAATAAAAAGCTAGATGGGTCACCTTCATTTCAAATTGTCCCCACAAACTCCCTTCATCCTTGTTAAATTGATGTACTTGAATTAAAAATCTTTGCAACTAAACATATCAATAAAGAGTCTTTTCTAGAATTTGGTAGTTAATGACTTTAAACTTTTGATAGTGGACAATTCTTCTCGAACCACCAGAAAAGGACATAAGGACAATCAAAAAGTGGATGGAAGGAGAACTACTCCTTTGATGTCAAAATTGTCCCTGATTTATAAAACTTGATTTGGTTCTTATCAACTTTTTGATTCATAGTTGGATATAGGCTCTGCTGAAGATAATACTGATTCCTATATGATAAATGTATATTTGCTTCCCGTATAACTTTTATGAATTGAATTCATGTCTAGGCATCCAGACATTAATTGGAAACAAATTCATGAGTGGATGCTTCACCAAATTGCATTCAACTTCAGGTTCCACCACAGGTACCTGACTTGCTACCATTAGATTTTTACTTAAAACTGACATCCTCAAGCACAAAATCAGTTTGAAACTGTAAAGCTCCATCTTGACTCTATCCCAACTAGGATGTACTTTGCCACTTCAGACTTGCCAAATGGAAATGAAAAGATATTAAATTTTGCATCCTGATTACTTAAATGTGCTTCAAAGCACACAGAAAGGTACATTTCCATACATTCAAGCACATAATCTTAAATACTAATGGTAAATTCAAAAAAGAAACATAGAGGCTACATGGCACTACTAATACCATTAGATAAAGAAAATAGCATGAAAGTACATAACCCATAAGCAAAGGAGGATACAAGTATAGATTGATCATTGAGTAAACAAAACCAACTTCTGACAACATAATTGGAGGAATTAAGAATGAGCAACTAGAAACATGAAAAGAGAGAATAAAATTAGTACCTCTAAAGGAGTTAAAGGACATTTTCCATTGACTCTGATTGCTCCAGGACTAATTACTCGACCAGGTTTAGTAAATTTGCCCTTCCAGCCTCTTTCCCTAGCAGCATCCATATCTCTTTTTTCACTTTCTCCACCATCATATACACAACAAGAGAAAGCAACCATGTCCTGCATAGAACAATATGACTAGTCATCCGAACTCTTACAAAATCTTATCTTTGCTCAGCAGCAACAGAAAATAATTTCCCACAGTTTAACCAACCTCCTCAAACCGAAGATGCACAGAAATGTACTTGCCACCATTGTTTACACTGTGTTCTTTCATTCTTGCAACCAAAGTTTCACCCATAGTCAAAATAGGATTAGAAAATCTTAAAGCTTGATAATTTGCCAAACACCTAAGCCGTTGAATTGCTGGAGGAGCATCAAAGGACAATCGATTTGCAAAAGGAGAGATCCTTATGATCCTGAATTCGCAACAGGAAAGAAGAGTAAAATGGTTAACTCTCTGGAAACCAACATGAAGAAAAAAGACAAGGTTACTGCTACTAACCTAAAACATTTCACACCCTTACTTATAGCAGTTCATGGAATCGGTGGAAAAGGAACTCTAAAAGATTTCACTGACATTATTTATCAAAAACAGACAGGTATACTGGACCAAAATTTTCATTTTCTACCAGAGATGGTTTTCCTATGATGGACTCCTCACACAAAGAGAACAATGCCACATTTCAACAAAATTTGGAGCCCTTCCAGTCATTCAAACGGCATTTCAAAAATAACTAAAGCACCAGCACTACCAGCAGATCCATCCCTTAGCAAGGTAAGCATTAACATATAAGAAAAGAAAAAGGTGACACCTATCAACATTAGTACAGAAAGATAAAGAAAATCTTTAGCTCATTTCATCATCAATGACCAAAGCCCACTGAGAGGCAAGCATTTCCCAAAGAAAATACAGTAAGTATAATAGCTCACTTTTCTTCAAGTAGCTTTGGCAGAACAGTATCTCTGTAGAACTGGATGGATGACCATGCTTTTATCCTAAAGTTGTAAACATTGGTCATATTGTAGTCAAACCTTTCCATTATATACCCAGGAACCTGATCCACCACTCTTACATCATTTTCCAGGGTTTTAATAAAATAGTCTTCATCAAAAATCTCTCCGAATTTGCTGCACATGAAAGCCAAAATCAGAATCCATAACAGCCTGCTCAGAACACTAACCAAACAACTGTGAACAATGGAAGTTCTGGCTTTCTCCAAAATCTCATAACAAGTAATCTCATAACAATCTCATAACAATCAAAGGATTTTTCCCATAATACCCTCATATATGTGTATATACACACACACTCAAAAATATAAGCATTGTATATGCACAGACAAACTACATTGATTAGTCTATAGGTTGATGTTCATATATGTTTGGCAAGCATATGTATGCACATACAACAGAAGATCTTTTACAAACAATTTGAAGAACAAGCAAAAACATGTTTCATATGCATAAGCAACCTAGAAACTACACTGTGCATCCATGTATCGCAAATGGATGCATAGTGTGTAGTATGTTTACTTGTGAGTATATTAATGCGTGTGTGTATGTATATATTTTTATATGATTATTGATGCTCCTAGCAGTGAAGGTCCCGCAGCACAACCAGTGAGGCAGAATAAGCTGATTCATTTTTCTGTTTAATCTAAAGTGTTCCAAAGAGCCCAAGTACATGATGTCAGCAGTTAATCCACTAAAAATCAAGTTTTAGCCCATTCTGAAATATAATCATAGCCATGAATGTAAATCGCAAGCATAGTGACATCCTTGGAGTATGTCAATCACAAGGAATAATTCATTAAAGAAACATTAAAGCTAACCCACCTAGCATCTCTCCAAATACTGTGAAAATGGAAGTGGGGAATTACAAGGGTTGCATTAAGATAACCGGCTACAGCAACAGCATTGCATATCTGGAAGCATGAAATCAACAAACTGAGAAAGCAAGAGGCAGATAATGCATTATAAATTCTCAACAGTCATTAACTAAGAGTGAATAAATAACTCAAGACATATGCAATTACCGATCCCCTCTGTTGATTCAAGCCACCATTTGCCTCAATATAAATGTATCCATTGGACTCGGGTAAGCCTAAAATAGCAGTTGTAAACCACTATGTCAAAATTTATGCAAAACAATCACAAGGCAAACATCTTGGGAGAAATAAACATTCACGAAATGAGAAATAAAATGACTTAGATTCCCAATATGCTTACATGGCAAGACAAAAGTAAATATATAATGCATGTTCAGCTAAATAAATAAGGAAGAAAAGTAATAAGAAGTCAAATTCACAAAATCCAAGTAATAAGAAAAGTAACAAGGAACCTTGAGATCAAATACAAAACAATGCATGCCATTGGTATAGCAAAAATACAAATTCTCTTTCCGAAACTTGACTGCTAGTAAGTTGAAGTCCACTCCTACAAGTTCTCTTTCCTAAATTTAATTGCACCTAATTAAGGTCCATTAATGTTCATCTAGCAAAAATACAAGTTCTCTTTCCTAAACTTGATTGTAACAAAGTTAAAGTCATTACCATGATTCATTTCATCGAAAGTATAACAACAACCAAAGATATGTCATAAAACCTAATAGCTGTAAGATCATTGAAAGTATAACAACATCATTGAAAATATAACATCCAAAGAAGATACAGATATCATAAAACCTAAATCTGCAAGAAAAAAAGATCTCCAGAATTTCCAAATTTGAGAGAATCAGCAGCAGGTCATTAGCAGAAGCATTGAAAAAGAAAAGGGCAAAAAAAAAATGTATAATAGGGTGGATGAGAGAATATGATAATCATGATTTTATTCATGACTAACACAGTAGTGTACCTCCTGAAGACATGTTTATGCATGGTCTCCACTCACCGACTTTATAGGAGTGCTTCCATATGGATGATATCTGCATTAAAATGTATAATATTCAGCAGATAAGGACAAAGTTCAATTTGAATATGAATAATCACAGCAACTAAAATAAGGAAAAAAAATCACTAGTTTACTTTTTAGCACTTTTCAACTTCAATTACTTGGACCATATGAAAAAGCATCTTGATAAAAAGCCATATAATCCCACAAGTTCTTTGGAATAAAAATAATTTTACAAAATAGAACAAAAGACAAGCATATAAGAAGATTAAAAAGCCTGAAGAGAAAATTAGCAGGTTACCCAATATCTGTCCGCACACAGTCAGTAAATTTATTAGTATCATTTGTAACCTTATCTTATTCCAAAGCTAAAATGCGAGATAAACGTCAAAGACAGGATTTACATCTTTTTGCATTCCGTGTAATTCTTTACCAGCTACAACAATTCTTGTTAGCCAATAGCATAGTTAACATTCAGCTTACAAGATCCAAGGTTATGGCAGCAGACTATGTGAATAGGGTTCAAAGTTTCTTATTTTTCAACGCACACTTGCTCCTTGTCTCATATTAGATCCTAGCTCTAAATTATTCATCAAAAGCATAGGAATATCTAAAGTAGCCTGTTTTTACCGAGGCAACTGCATATGCATGTCCAAACTAGCCTATTTTCCTATCATAAGGACAAGGTAATACAACAGATAAAGGGCAGAAAGCCTTTTCATAAAAAGGCCAGCCAACAATCCAAGAATCATCCAACGTAAGAGCAACAAATTTCAAGTTGAAAATACTGTATCAAAGAATCAGGATTCACGCATTCATCAAGCTACCAAGAATTGCCTACTCAAAAATTATAAAGAACAGATACCTTTACTTGGTCCTAAGAGCTCATTTCTAAATTCCAAACCAGCATTCAAACTCCCAGATTCTCATCTGCATTTTGCTCTTTGTTCTTGCTCTCTCCGCTTAGACAACTAAAAAGATTCGATACTTGTTTCACAAGTAATTACACGATTCTGTCAACAAAAGCCCAGAATTGTACGATTACTATTAAAAAGCCATCAACCTTCCAGTTTTGAGGAAAAAAACCCAAAATTTTTTTTTTTCTTTCTGTTTTAGCACCAACCCATGTTTTATCCTCTTTCCAGATCTACCCTCACCGATATTCTGCTCTCTGATAAAATTTTGAACTTTAGTTCTTACCAAATTACAACCTACCTATTGACATGCAAAATGAGCGAAACTACAGAACTCATATCAAACATATCTTCCCACCAAACAAAGGGAAATGGGGGAAAAAATTGTAAAAGTGAAAGATCCTCAACTGTTTGAAACTTGGTTCCTATTACAGCACTAAAACAAATGTCAAAATCAATGAATAAAACCCTTTTCAGTGTCACTATCAATTACAATCACAATCTACATTGTCACTTCAAAAAATAAAAAATAAGAAAAAATAAAAAACAGAAAAGGCTTAAACTTTAGAACAGAGAGAAAAGCTAATTTAAGTTAAAATAAATAAAAACAAAAAACCAAAAAAAAAAGGAGATCCCAAATGGGTTTTCCACAATTCAACCAACTAACCGCATCAGCTGAAGAGTTATCGGAATCCATCTCGGGTTTGAGCTTAGCATAGAGCTGCGGGCTTCTATAAACCGACCCGGGTGCGCGCCGGTGATTAATAATCGGAACTACATCAAACGACACCGTACCCATGTAAAACAGCATTCCGGAGATGTACAACAACGGGGCAAAGAGGAAAATCCCTTGTCGACGTAGAAGAAGCGAGAGAATGAGCCAGGCAATCCGCTGAGCGGCGGTTTTCGGGCCGGGTTGACCCGGAGTAAAACGCCCCTGCTTGCGTCGGAGCCGGGGCGAACGAGAAAGTGGGGATTGTGGGGGTGATGGGCTGCTGTGTCCGCTACTTGGGATCCTAACTTTTGCGTGCATCTCTTGATTTCTTCACATTATACAGAATTTTTCCCCCAAAAATTTTCAAACTTCTCTCATTGCTGTCTTCTTCGTTCCAATTTTTTGGGGGTTGCTTTTTTCTTTTTTTTTTCCTTATTTTGGGAGAGGTAGAAGAAGAGTGAAGAGAAGGAGATTGCGTGTGCTTTTGGTGCGTGTTTCTTGGAGTGGAAGAGGGAAAGAGGAGAAGAGCAGAGGAGACAGAAGGGCGCACGTGACCTGAAAAGGTGGGGTATGTGATGGAGGAAGAAGGGCACGTGCTGAGAACAGAGACAGAGTATGATGGTGGGAAGAATGCTTAAATTGGTAATGTTGGGTTGGAAAAAGGTATCGACTATATATGTATTTATTGTTGATCACTTGATCATTGGAAGGAAGAAAATGGTATGTTTTTTGTGTACTTTTTATTGTGGGTTTGGGGAAATGAAAAGATTAGAGTCGGAAACAGGAGGGTGTAAGCTACGAGTTTTAGTTTATTTAATCTGTGGGACTTCGTCTGATCAAGAAATTTGACGAAGGATTTAAGATTCAGTCAATGGAATTTTGTATGAATCAAGGAATTTGATGATAGATTTAAAATTTATCCAAATTGTTCTAGTCCGAATTGTTTAAAATGCATTTGGATTTGTAATTTATCAAAATTATCTAAATACATTTCTTTAAATAGAAAGAGAAGTTAAATTTTATTAATAGCATACTAAATCTGCTTCAAGAGCAGAATAACAAAGCAAGGTAGATAAATCCAAACATCTCATAAATAACTATTCTAGCGTAAATTACATTTCAAACATATAAATCCAAATACCTCATAAATAATCTAAACTATTAGAGAGAAATGAGAGGATTTCAAAATTTTCATCAAATCCCTCAATCCAAACACAGCCTAATAACTCGCAGAATCTTGTGGGTTGGATTCTTGTAATGAATTTGAAATTGTGTCTAAAACTAATTTGTTTATTATTCAATTGTGTCTAACTCTATCTAGTTTTTGTGTTACTCCGGCTGACATTTTTGTGTTACTCTAACTAGTTTTTGTTTAACTCAATTTCATTGGTTGTTAAACCAATGTTGAGCTAGCTCTTGTAGAGACTAAGCTCAAATGGGGGCCACTAAGTAGCTCCATCTCATATTCTAACTCTAGTTCAAGATGACAATAATGGCAAATTTAGGCATTTTATGTGGAGTACTAAAAAATGGCAAATTCCATCTCATATTCCTTTTTTGAGTGTAATTTCATCTTCCAGCCATAGAGTTTCTACATCTTATTGTCCAAACTCCAAACCAAAGAGGCAAAAACAAAAAAAATAATACTACTAAGAAAACCATTTTAGTATAGTTACATGCATAATAAATTAAGTCCACCTCCAAAAAACCAATCGAAAATCACAATATCTGTAAATTATAGACACAAATATCAAATCCCTGAAATTAAGGGACAGACCATTTTTTTTACTTTATTTTTGTCACTAAATATTATCGTTGTTGTTTAATATAGAATTTTTCTAGTAATAAATTTCACAAAGATTATATTCATAGAAACTATTTAGGGTACCAATTCGATGAGCTGGTACCAAGAAATTCGATGATGGCTCATCCAAGAAAAGTCGATCGTTTTCCATCGCACAGACAAAGATTTTAGGGAATGATCGAGTTATCACTCCACAAATAGGAATTTTATTGAATGCCCAATTAATACATATGCACTATGGTGATCATCTCTCTACTTTTGTTTGCACAACCTTTCCTTTCTCGTTCCCTTTCAATTTCGCAAAATTCATTAGCGTTGTGGAGGAGTAGAATTGTCAATAGGGCCAAGCCTCCAAAAAAAAACTTGAGAACTGCTAAGTTCGGGCCCCGATTCTTGTATAAGTAAAATTATATATACATATGTAATCTATAATTACACACGTTATAGTATAAAATATTAATAATTTATATACATCTTTAATCATTCATAAATATTAAAATATATTTAATTATGAGTTTGAACTAAACCCAATTTAAACCCGAAGTTCGTATTAAAGTGTAAACGAGCCTTACCTCCTAATAATATAAATCCAAACCCAAAAGCCTAAAAACTTCATTTATTTTGTCCGACGCGTTTGAACTTGCCAAAACCCGTCCTTCTAATATAAGTCCGAACCCAAAAGCCTAAAAGCTTCATTTATTTTGTCAAATTAACTCATGAAGCTCAATTGACAAGCCGAAAACCGAAGTCATGATGCTCAATCCGCAACAAACCCGACAGAATGGGGAAATGGTCTTTCTTGTGAAAAGAAAGCCTCGTACCAAAGGTCCATAGAATCCACCACCAAAGTTTAAGCCAATTATTACTCCAAAATTTACTGCCTAATTGGACCATGTAGGCAAAGGGAAATAGTAATTGATTGCAGCTCAAGTAAAACAAAACTCTTTTTCTTTCATTTGTATTAACAAATGCTAAATCATAATTTATTGTCTGATAATCACTCAATAGACAAAAAGAAAGCAGTCACATGAGGATGCGGATGCATGACAGCTTTTATACAAGAAGCGGTCAGACGTGTGCCCAGATCAACAAACAATTTCCATTTCCATTTCTTCTTACATACATTGCGCCTCATGTCACGCGGTGTCTAAATGCCCCTTTTAACAATCAGGAAGAAAATGGTTTGACATGTTAAACAAACCAACAAAGAAAATGGAGGAATCGTGCCAAACAGGAGGTAGAAAAAGGTCTGTAAAGAAGGAAATTATGGAGGCATTGACATTCTGGATCTAAACAGATTTCTGCCCCCACTTGACTCCAAGAACTAGAAGGACAAAAAATTTTCTCCCCAGAGTACCTACATTCAACCCAAACATGTTTTCTAATCTTTCAACCAAAACCCAAAGTGATATTTTTCCACAAAAATGGCCATCCAAGCACAACATAAAGTTAAACTAACAATCTTTACATTTTGCATCTTAAGATCCAACTGCAGTAGCCAAATCTGAGACGGCAGGACTCGCAAATTTTAAAATCAATCACCAAAGTGTGAACTTTTCAACAACAGAACTGATTCAAGTGTCACAAATTTATAGCAGGTTGTCAAATTCAGGAATAGTGCAAGATGAAGCAACTATTGGCTAACTACTGAGTTCCACAACCACAACCAACTCCTAATACTAGTGCAAGTAGAATGATCTTCATCAAGAAAACATAGTGGTAGAGAATGATCTTCCTCCGACCTTTTTTTTTTCCATATTTTTACTCCACTGCTTTTTCCGGCAGTGGCAATTATCCATTTAAAGTCACTCAAGCTTATGTTAAAAGCCATACTAGCAATTGAGAAAATCATTACTTCTCCATGTCACTCCTCCACACATTCAAACCTGGTTTCACCAATTCAATTAGCAAGAAGAGAGGCAACATCACCCTTGACAAGATGTTCCAGGATTCATTTTCCCAACCCTCATATCAACTTAACTACTCCATGGCCTAATTTACAGCCACTATAATTTGGCTTCAAGTTGTGCTGTTTGTAAGAGGGCACATGTTTCTTTTTTTGATTGGTAGGGAGGAACTTTCTCTGCCATCCAAAATCATCCTAAACATCATCCTACATTTCTCATATTGTTATTCTGTTGCTTCCTACAAAAAAATGTTCTTCCGCGAGGTTATTACTGGCCTATCAATCAAAGCACAAGAGGAAACAGACGAATTACGAAACCCAATCCTCATTAATATGACCACGACCTTAGTTCCTCATCATAGATCAAACATTAAATTTTGTCCCAGATACCACCCCTCCCCTTGCACTATTTTTTCAATAAAAGCTAAATAACAGCAAATTTTGTTTAGATATACCAGTTCAGTAAGAACAAACATTCTACGAAAACAAACCAAATATACACCTCTGACTTCAACCATTATCAAGTACTCAATCACTAGCACAATGTAAACAGCTAATGCGGAATCTTTCATTAATGCACCCAATATATAGCATAATGCACAAAAAGTGAGACAAATTTTGATATAAACTTCAAAAAAAAAAGTAAGTAAAGATCAAACTCATAAAGAAAAGCAAGCATAGAGCAGTGGAATCAAAGGTCCTCCAATTAATCACTGGATCAATGATCAAAGTAACATAGTAGTTTCCACCAATCACATGACTAAAGAGTTACACTTGCAAAAAGGTAATCTCAGACACACAATCTTCTTAGCTCATTAAGTAACCTCAATCAATCCAGATTTATTAATCCTTCACTAATCAATCATGAAGTATCCCCAAGATATCCTCATCCCTATACAAATGATACCTGCACACACCACACAAAACCAGAAAAAAAAAAGATATATAAACAGGTGAACAAAACTCAAAATTTCTTTCATTCAAATGAAAGAAAAAAAATAACACAAAAAACGGGACTCACTCTTTTTCACCCAATTTGACCTGAGTGCCACCATATTCAGGCAAAAGCACTGTATCACCTTCTTTAACAGCTACTGGAATTGTATTTCCTGCCTTATCCTTCAACCCTGGCCCCACTGCCACCACTTTTCCTGAGTTAAGCTGTAACAAATTCCAAACCCAACCCATCAAAAAAATACCCGGAAAAATCAGCGAGTTTCCCCGTACTGATAATAAATGACAACAATATCTAAAATATGACACAAAACCCATACTGCAATGACAAGTCACTTAACCAAAAACCAGTTTAAGAAAAAAGAAAAAAAATAAAAATCAACTGTTTGACAACAAAAAGGGAAAGAATTACCACTGCATCGAACCCATCAAAAACCCCAACAGAATCATCAAAATATTGACAGAGAAACTACTCTACAATGAAAGCAAACTTTTTTTTGTAAAATTGAATACCCAATATCCAAAAAAATTCATCAAACATTTGACAAAATAAACAATAAGCTTTCCATTGAACCCAAAAAAAAGAATCATCAAGCAAATGACAGAAAAAATCAAATTCATACGGTGCTGTTTTTGCTCACCTTGGCGGATTTTTCTGGGAGAAGAATACCAGCAGTGGTTTTGGAGGGTTGGACAAGCTTCTCAATCAGAACTCTGTTGAGAGTTGGGATTAAACGTCTGGCCATTTTTGGTTTACAAAAATAAAAATAAAAAAGCTGCAGAAATTTTGGTTTTTGGATAAATGGGAATGGGTAGAAGATCACAGAAGTGAGGAGGGCTTGATAAAGAAACGGGTAGAAGGATTTCAGTGAGTAGTAGAAGGTTCTAGGCTTCTTGGAGAGGGGTTTAGGGTTTTATAAGGGTTTATGGGTTTTTGCCATTGCAGCTGCTGTGATGTACCGAATTTTGACTGCGGATGACTCTTGGTTGGTTGGGCTCATAAACATTTGAGTTGGGCTTCACGACGATCCCCTTCATCCAAGAATAGGTGAATATTTTGTTTAATTATTTCTTTGAGAAAATTTTATAATAATTCCTATGATGCACCAATTATTTGGAATTTGATGAAATGTTGGCGATTAATGTATTTGTGATGTAGGGTTTCGGTAATTCGTTTGATGTTGGA
This sequence comes from Coffea humblotiana, assembly GCA_023065735.1. Classification (NCBI taxonomy): domain Eukaryota; kingdom Viridiplantae; phylum Streptophyta; class Magnoliopsida; order Gentianales; family Rubiaceae; genus Coffea; species Coffea humblotiana. Next base: position 7,153,981 of record CM041218.1, on the reverse strand, counting down.
AGATTTTTGGAGTTTCATAGTGCTATTTTTGTTTGATTTTTCACAATTGTTGTATGTGTTATTTTTTTATTTGTATTTGTTGCACATTTGATGTATTTTCTACTATTAATACAAATTTGTAGCGTGAAACTATTTTGTTGTAAAAAAAAAAGTATGTGTTGTCACATTCATGAGAATTTATTTAATCACAAAATTACATGTTTCACTAATTTTACCATTTATTGCACTAATTGCTATTTTGCTGATATTTTCTTCTTTTTTTTTGCTCCTTAGATTTAAGAGAAATAAAACATTTCAAAGTAAACCAAGTTTAATAAAAACTTTTAAACTTTGGAAATGGCAATACATCGCTTGGTTGGAGAAGGGATGAATTGAATGGTTAGCAGGAAAGAAGTGCAAATGAGAGATATCGGATTCGAACCCTTCCATCTATACTAATATATATATATATATATATATATATATATATATCATTGGAATTGGATTGCTTTGTAAAACAAGTAGATCAGTCTGGTGTTGCGGTGCAGGCGACCTTTGTGGGCCAATTTTAGATTTTGAGAACACGAATGTTTGGGCGAAATTGTAAACCCAAATGAAGCAATATAGTCCAAGAACTTATTTTTGCCAAGCCTTTGCGAACTATCCTATTTCAGTCTACTTCAGAGTTAATCTTCCTTTCTTAAATATTTTTTCCTTTTTTCCGAGCAAACTTTTTTTTCCCTTTTGATCTCTCTGTGGGACATTTCCATTTTTACAATCTTTTTGTTTGGAACACAAAACTAATGAATTTGAGTGTGTATTTATTTATATATTAAATTGTGTACACTGCACGTGTGCCGTTCAAGCACTCTTTAGGAAAATCCTTGAAAATTTAGTATGCTAAGCACTTCTCTTAATGACAATTAACCAAGGAGCATTATTTGATAGGAGTTTATTTAAAATATTATTTAGAATAATTATTATAACATTTTTTGTGAAGTAATGTATGTCAAATAAAAATGTGACTGGAAAGATAAAAAATTAATTAAAAATCATGTTTCTCATACAAGCAAAATAATATTTGCGATGATTATGCTATCTAAAAACACATGCTTCATTTATTACACTTTTTATTTTTACTTTGATGGTTAGGTGATGGCTAGTCAAGTTATGCCCACTAAAACTAATCATCCTCGCGTACAATAATTATTCTACAACACCTTGCACTTTCTCCATAGTGAACAAAATACGTGTCTATCAGATCAACCTCCATTATTTCTTTAAAAAAAATTGAAGAAAATTAACTTCCATCAAACTATAAGCTGAATATGACTAGCATCCTTTGGAGTTTTGGCCATGAATCATTTGTCATTTCTAGTTAAGAAATCACATCATTTAATCAACACTTTATGATTTTGTTGTTATTAGGGCACAATTTTCTCTCAAGCCCACACACATATTTTCAATGTGTTTACTCCATGGTTGTGGTTTGTAAGTTGGTATGCATATTTGATGAGTATACTTTAAACACTTTGAAAGAGTAGCCGTTCATTTGTCACAAGAAAAATTGCCCTTTAACAAAAGCAAGCAATAAGATAAGAAACTTTAAACTTTAGTTACTAGTCATTTTTATCAGATCAAAATTGACAACCACTTAAAACATTATCTTAACAACCACATTAACACTCTTAAGAAAAAGCGTGATTTAACACCAACACTCAAATATTGGAGAGCCACAATATTTGACCTCCCACCACTTCCTTATAGATGGTTAGATACTAGGGAAAAATGGTCTGATCAAATGCTATCTGCTTTTGAAATCTGGTTGACATTCTTTGGACCACTTCCTCATGCAATCATCTTTTTTGTCCTCAATTACCTCTTCATGCCATGCTACGAGCATATGGCTTGTATTTGAAAACCAAAGGTAGTTCAAGAAACGCAACTAAAAAGTTGGAAACTTGGACCATCACAAGCATATTATTAGAAGAATAGGGTGCAGAAAAACTTGGTATCTTCTAAATGGACTTCCCAATTCTTGAGGTTCGCATAAATAGGAGGTTGATGTATACCAAACAAAGAATTGTTCCATGACCTCGGCCAACTTTAATTTATGCGGAAAAAAGAGTAGTTCATCCTCATAAAATTTTGATGCAAATATTGGTCCAGAAAATGACTAAAGAAGCATGAATCATCATATATTTTGATTCGTAAAAACAATCAAGGCATCAAAACCAATAACATTAAAGAAAGGTAATTTCGTGCTGTCTAAGGGTGGGGCTTCATTTCCATACGCAATGATTATTCTTTCGCACAAGTTCATGGGAAGATTCTAGTGCTCATGAACTACATACTTTTGCTAGTTATCAAGATGCCTGGATGTATCAGCATTTCCCTTAGTTCTAAATGGAAACCTCCATCATTCCATTGCATGAACGACATCTTTGGAGTGCAACTAAGTCAACTAGATGCCTTTCCCCCGTCCAAGGAATTCATCATTCTGGTTTGGAATTTCAAGTAGCAAGTGAGTCCAATGCCTGGTGATGTCTGAACCCTAAGACTAAATCCGATTTGTCATGCCACTAAAAGAAAGAAATATGGTAGCGATAATGCATGCATTTCATGTATTCTTCCTAACCATTGCAACCATGCACGTTATTCTTTTTCAATTCTAGAAGTTACTTGAGGAATTGGTTGACCATTTGATCAAACTTCCATCTGACTTCTCAAGTGTGAGAGATGACTGGTGATCCATTACTTTTAATAATAGGTTTAGGGTTTCAAAAGGTCAACCGTATCATGTGAGAACTAATTATAACAAACTCATCACCACAGATTATCGAACCCGACCCTTAAAACTGGATATGTATAATTTGCTTGTAATTTAACTCCTAATCTATCGGAGGTTTTATAGAAGCTTGCAGATTTAGCATGTTCAACTCGAGAATAGGATCCTTAATTTACCACTAATTATCACCCCTACTAGCTTTTCCTCCTCTCTAATTTTGGTTTATTACTACTAGGTTACTAGCACAAGCAATGCGCGCATGCATAGAACCCTTTTTTTTTCTTTTTTTTTTTTTAATGAATACTTTTGCTACATTATTATGAGGGTGAAAAATACTAAAATTTGTTGTTGTCATTAATTTTTTTTTAAAAAGTTTCAGCCACTTGCAATAACATCCACCACCCCAAAAAGAGAAAAAAAAGTTTCCGGCCACAGAAATCTTTGTCCATCAGCTTAATTGAGATAAGTACAGATCTACAAATTTAGATGTCCTTTCATATTTTAGCTGATAAATGCACATGTGAAGTAATGTTCAACATTGCTTTACTGCCGTTAAATCAACATTGTCTTTTTTAAAAAAAAAAAATCTTTTTAGCTTTATCTTCAACTTTAGTGCTCTCATACTTGTTGGCCAGATGTGACTAGAGTGGATGTGCAGATTCATCTCTTTTTCCTTTTGAAGATACGAAGATGCAAATAGATCCCTCCACTCTTGGCACTTGCCATAATTTATACTCTTATGGGCCCTCAGTGATCAAAACCGACAGATATATTGCTCGATAAATTAGTTGAGAGCGAACAGTCATCCTAGTGGGCGTGCCGGAGTGGTTATCGGGCATGACTAGAAATCATGTGGGCTCTGCCCGCGCAGGTTCGAATCCTGCCGCCCACGGGTTAATGGATTGCTGTTTTACATTTTAAGTGCTAATAGCATTTTTGAAAGCTATAAATTCTAAAGAAAGTCTCTCTTATTTTTCTCATTTTGAAAAAAATTTTGTAGCAAATTATGGATATAAACATTTGAAGGAGAATCATTGCAAAAAGTTAAGGAGGGGCCGCAAAACCGTTTAAAATTACTTTGACATTTTTAATTGAAAGTAAGAGCTGCAATCATGCATTTTATTAGAAAAAAAAAGATGATTGTTGCATGATTCTCTACTCTCAAGAGAATTGAAAGAAGGAGAGGGATGGGTTGGATAACAAGGTGTGAGGGGTTGTAAGTAATAGTAATGAATTAGGGCTGCAAATAAGTAAAGTCGAGTCGAATCGAATTTTGACGTAATCGAATCAAATTTCAACTCAATTTTGGTGAGCTCCAACTCAAGCCTACTCGAGTTTAAAAAATAAGAAATAATTATTTTTATTTTAAAATAAAAATAATAGTAATTTTTCGTAATAAATAATAAAATAAATAATTTTATTATTAAAATAATATATATATATATATATATATATATATATATAATTGAGTGGCTCGCGAGTTAACGAGTTAAGTTTCTCTATGCTCAAGTTTAACTTGGCTGGCTCGAGTTCAACTTGAACTCAATGTTGACCGATTTCAAGTTAAGTTTTGATTGATATGAACGCTAACAAGCAGTTTGAGTTCAAGTCCTCTGACTTAAAAAAAAAAAAAAAAAAGAGAATGTGAAGAAACCTTCTATTGAGTACCACTTGAATGTGTATTGAAATCAATATGCTCCTTGACTGGGCATGATCAATAGAATGATGAATGAAACGCATTGATGATCATTAATGGCCTAGGTAAGCCACATAAGGGCTCTCCGAACGAGGATGAGTAGTGGCGATTGAGCAGGTAAGTTGGATCAGGGCCTCTCTAGTCTGTCAACTTTAATTTGAAACTTTCGATGTAGGTGTAAATTTTGTCCACTCAAATAACTAATTTACCGGTTAAGACCACTACATCTAACTCGTACAAATTTAGGTAGAAGTAGCAAGAATAACATTGAATTGGACAGAATCAATTGAAGAGGATCATAATCTAGGTAAGTTTATTTAATCTAAATAGTGTGATTATTGTATTTTCTTCAAATTTTGATGTACGCTTACAGACATAATTGTACTATATATATCTAATTAGTATACATAAACTAAATTTATGCATACTATAACATGTTATTAATATACACAACTCTTTCATAAAACATACAACAATCACGCTACTGTATCAAAACCTCAACAGTACGTGCTCTAAATCCATTTGTTTCCCTTAGGGTTGTTGGTTCATGTATTTCATTTCTCGTAACAAGTGAAAATAGAAGCCCTTTTGCTTGTTATGTACTGCCAAGGTGGGGGAAAAACCCTAGAAGCATTTTGGCCTTCACATCTCTGGAGGTTGAATAGCCAGAAGGGTCCTTTCCTTGGAACCGAAAGCAAAAAATGCACCATCTGGTGGGCCATTTTAAGAAGCTGAGTGGCTAGAATTGTGCAACTAGTTTTGAAGATATGCATTCTCAGAAATCAGAATCATAATCCTCTCTCTTCCTTTGCATTCTGCTTTTCTATCCCTTCTTTTTGTCTTACATTGGATTCTTTCTTCTTCTGAACTCGAACAAAGTAATCATTGTCGTGGCTTTGATCTTCTTTGCTCCCTTTGCTTTCCACGGTCCTTGACTTTTTCAACAGTTGTGTTCAATACCATGTCCTCAATGTATAGACTTTTTAGGTGAATCAAAAATACTTTACAGGGAATTGAAGGTAATGTAACTATCAAGTACCAAGTGGAAAACCTTTTATCCACCTACTTTACGTAATAGTTAATCCTACATTAGAGAACCTTGTTCCCCTCTAGAACTACAAGAGATGGTTAATGTGCAAAAGTTTACTACTTGATCTCCAATAAGCCAATTACTATTTGATGTTTTTCCCCCACCTTTTGGTTCAAGTAACTAAGTACCATTGATGAAAATCTTTTTTTTACTCTCTCTCTCTGTACAAGAAGTAAGTTGCTTCCATGAAAATAATATATATATATATATATATATATGATTATCTAAGATAACTTCTTAACTATCAAAATGTTCAATTTTTTTTTCTTGAATGAAATGCTCTGAAAATGTTCAGATGCAGCACTGCCTCTTGCAACTTTGAGAGATTTAAAAGACCCAACATTATATCATTTTTATGTGTTTGGATTAAAGGAGATAGGTTAAGAGGTTAAGATTTTTGTATGATTACATCAAGGAGGTAGGCAAGTCAAAGTCCGGATATGAAAAAAAGAAATACTATTACCAACATTATTGGTAATCAAATTGTTTGGGAAAAGAATCTCATGAGAATGAGAACTTAATTACCTAAATCCGTGTACTTTAAGCAACCCTTCACTTGTAAACATAGTCTCAATCTTCATGACCACCTTCTCTATACATTGGACATCTATCATTCGTAGGTGTTAACTGAGTCATTTCTCAAAAGGATTATCATGAATTGAGAAACTAACACATTGGCATGGAATATATGCGGACAACATACGACAATATGTGCTTGACCCCGTTACATCTATCATTAAAAATTAGAAAATCCAAACCATTTTTTTTTTCTTTCAGACAATTCCAGAAAAAGTAGGGATAGTTACAGGCTAACATATCAACTTTCCATCTGTTTTCCGCCACAGACACATATTCATGATGCAGGAAAAGGCAGAATTCATTCAGAAATTCATGCCTAATTCTTGATTGTACGACTGCAATACTGCCAAATTTGGAAATAAATAAAATTTGGGGCACTCCAAATAATAACAGGACATCAAGGGTCCAAGTCATGTGGTATTCTGGATTAAACTAGGCTTTTTTTTTTTTTTCTGCAGTGCCCAGTTGGCCATTTTGCTCAATTATTTTTTCCTTAAAGGCTGAGGCACATTTAAGACATCATCTGAGGTTTCTCTTAACATTACGTAGCACCCCCTAAAGTTTCTAATATCACCCCTAAAGTTCCTTATCAGCTTGGCAAAACTAGATGTCTATTCAATGAAAATAGATAATCACGAGATGACGTACACAAAAAGTAGGATATGTGTTGAAGGAGTATACATAAGTTGATCTCTTGAAAAATTCCTACACAATGAATTATGTATTTGCGTCTTCCTTTTTATTTGCTTGAAATGAGCTTTTCTCGATTCATATTTTTGTATGCTAAAAGTTATTTCGAAGTATTTGTTTTACTTGGTTTATTTCAAGGAGAGTTGTTTTTTGGGGAAAACTTTTGGAACTAAATACGCTGGCTCTTCGAATTTTATAGAGGCAATATACGTATTTGTTCATCTTTTAAGAAAACCTTTCTTCAATTACCTTTTGGAGTATATTCAACAACAAGAACGTATGGCAGATGGCCTATACATCAAGTACAAAACTGCTGTCTAATGCATAGTTATACACGCGTATATGCACCTATATATACGCATAATTGTTTTTCTGGGGATACTTTGATTGTTGATAACTATCTGACCAAATATACATATATCAAGATGCAAAATAGTTTCTCTTAAGAAGGAGTACAAGGTTTTTCACTACCTATTTATTTCTTAAAGTTATAAAGCAAAAGTATCTTTTCAATTTCTTAAAAATCTATTTGATGGACAATTTGAGTCAAGCACCTTTACAAAAGAAAAATGGTACATTGGCATACATACTTGAATTTAGGGCAGGTGTATATATATATTCTCAAATTGTATCAAGTACATAATTTTAATGCTATGTATTACATTTACTTTGTGTTCAAAGCGATTTACATAATGAAAAAAAAAAAGAACAGTACATTTTGTATTTGAAACAATTAAACTGACAGCCGTCTCAATAAATGAATATTTGTATCCTTTCAATTCTTAATTCTATAACCATATCCGTATGTTTGTATTTGCTTGAGTCTAAGGTTAGAATGAAATAATTTCTAGGGATAATTGCAGAAACCTCCCCTGAGGTTTCTGACATTTGCACTGAGCTCCCCTGTGGTTTGAAAAATTACACTGACCTCCCCTGAGGTTACTAATCCTTTGCAAATTTAGTCCAAACGATTAAAATATTATTTTAGGGAGTGAAATTAGAATTTTGTACCAGATTTGCTCTTTGTACTACATGTCCAATGAATGACAAAGTATTATAAATCAATTAACAATTAATAAACTTTAAGGAGTATAATTTATGGGCAAACACGCATTACTCATTTAAAATACTGGCTCTTTACGGGTATTTTACTTTCAAACATTTAATTTGTGATAAATAAATCAATATTTGTAAGTTAAATTCAAAAAGTGTTACAGTAATATTCTTGCAAAAAGAAAATCGGTAGGTTATTTATTTACTATAAATTAAATATTTTTTTTAAAAAAAGAAATGGCCCATAAAGTATTAATTTTTTATGGTTTTCATCCATTACATGAGTAAAGTATTCGCTCTTTATGTGCATTTTATTCATTTAATTTATGTTAAATATATAAATGTTTGTAACTAAAATTGAAAAAGTGTTATATTAATATTTTTACGGAAGAGAGATTGGTAGGTTTTGTATTTAACAAAAATTAAATATTTGAAAGTAAATACAAATCTATATTTGAGCTTAAATATTTGTATTAAATTAAATATTTGAAAGTAAAATACCCTTAAAGAACCGGTACTTTAAATAGTTACCGGCTCTTTATGGGCAAACACGCATTACTCATTTAAAGTACCGGCTTTTTACGGGTATTTTACTTTCAAACATTTAATTTATGATAAATATATCAATGTTTGTAAGTAAAATTCAAAAAGTGTTACAGTAATATTCTTGCAAAAGGAAATCGGTAGGTTATTTATTTAATATAAATTAAATATTTTTTTAAAAAAAAGAAATGACCCATAAAGTATTAATTCTTTATGGCTTTCATCTATTACATGAGTAAAGTATTGGCTCTTTATGGACATTTTATTCTGAATTATTTAATTTATATTAAATACATAAATGTTTGTAACTAAAATTGAAAAAGTGTTATATTAATATTTTTACGGAAGAGAGATTGGTAGTTTTTGTATTTAACAAAAATTAAATATTTGAAAATAAATACAAATCTGTATTTGAGCGTAAATAGTTGTATTAAATTAAATGTTTGAAAGTAAAATACCCATAAAGAACCAGTACTTTAAATAGATAATGCGTATTTGCCTATAAACTATACTCCTTAAAGTTTATTAATTGTTAATTGATTTGTAGTACTTTGTCATTCATTGGACATGTAGTACAAAGGACAAATTTGGTAAAAAATTCTAATTTCACTCGCTAAAATAATATTTTAATCGTTTGGACTAAATTTGCAAAGGATTAGTAACCTCAGGAGAAGTCAGTGTAATTTTTCAAACCACAGGGAGATCAGTGCAAATGTCAGAAACCTCAGAGAAGGTTTCTGCAATTATCCCTAATTTCTATATGTAGCTAGGCGTGTGGATATAGCATTACTTTTCAAGAAGGCTAAATTGGCCACTAGAGTTGGCGCTTCGGCGGTTCGCGGGTATGGCGCCTAACATACCAACTATTAGTTTTCCATAAAACGGGATTAGGTAAATAGACATGATTTTTTTTTCCCTTTTTTCCTGAAAGGCTGAAGCACATTTAAGACATCCCATGAAGTTTTTCTTAATATCACTTAACACCCCTTAAGTTTATAAAATCTCACTTACCTCCCTTATTAGCAGAGGTGTCAAAATGGGTGATTTGACCAGATTTGGACGGGTTAAAATAGGTAATGGATATAAGTGAGTCAACTCATTTATACCCATTTAATTAGATAAGTATAAATAGGTAAGTCAAAAAATGAGTTGAATAACCGAATTACTCATTTACAATCCATTTATTTTAACTTTTTACAAACTCATATAAATTCATTTTGTAAACTAAATTATCAATTTATACCACTCTTTGCAGTTTGCACCCATAATTAATTTTAAATATTTACTTATAATGCCCAATAAGTCTAATTATCATTTTTTCTCATCCGTGCACTATGTCGTAAAATTACATACTATTAATGATTGAATAATAAGAATATTTTTGCTGTGCAATAGGGAAAGGATTTGGAACCATGAAAAAGAGAAATTAAACAATGATTGACCTACTTATGAAACTAAATACCAAGAAAGTACAAATGAAAAAAAGGATAGAAAAATCTCCAAGTGTATAGTTATTCTTTATCTTTAAGTTGAAAACTAGTCAACAAATTCTCCCATCTTTTCATTAGGTTCTCTACTTTTTGATGCTACATTTGGTCAAAGGTAATGAAGAAATTAGGATTGCCGAAGACAATTTTAAATAGATGTGATTGTGAAGATAATTCTAAATGGATTAATTGAATTTGGTAGGTTATCCAATTAAACTCATTTACTAAAGGGATATTATTGGATAACCCATTTATACACACATATATATATAAACCTAAGATATTCATATCCAACTATTCATGGACCGATATGGGTAAATTTAGTTAAATGGGTTTGTTTGACATCTATACTTGTCAACTTGGCAAACTAAATGTCTGTGTCAACAGTCATAAATTGATAACATTATCCTTGCATTCTTAATAATTATTAAACAAAATTCTCAAACAAAAAAAAGAATTTTTAACCCACAAAAACCAAATGGCCATCCAATAGTAGTCCATATTTCTATGTATCCATGTTGTGGCGGGGTGGTAAAGGAGATGGTTAAGTTAAATTTAGTAGCATCAACCACTTAAAAAGATTTTGGTAAGTAATTTATACCTTAGAAAATTTTGCAGGACCAATTTAAGGAAGTCAAGCAATGTTTTTTGGAAATATGTTTTAATATATGATGTAATTCAAGTTTACTCAAAATTAAAATAATCTTTTTTATACGTGTGGTTTGCATGTAAAGCCTACTTATAAATTGTTTTATTATAAATAAGCCAGTATTAAAAAGATTAATCAAAAAATGATCTCATGATAACATATCAACAATTTGCCTATGCTTTTTTTTGTGTGAAAATAACATAGGTAATTTCTAGATATTTTCAACTTTACTTTTAGCCTTATTTTGATTTTTTATTATTGATGTAAGTTTGGTAAATAGGATAACATAAGGATAGTATTGGAAATAAATTTTTATGTCTCTTGCTTTCCCCCCAAAAGGGGTTAAAATGTTGCAAAAATGTCAATTTAGGGGAATTAAGTGAGATTTTAGAAACTTTAAGAGTGCAAAGTGGTATTATAAGAAACCTTGAGGGAGGTTTCTCAAATTATCCCAATTCATGACCAGCCTGGAGAAGTGAACCTATCCATCAATGAAGAAAGATTGAGAATGTATTCTTTATGCATTCTTCAATGAGTTTCTTAATATCTCTGCTGCTTGACTGTCACGTTATGCCACAATTTGTTCCATTATTCATCTTTAACGAAAACTAAAAGATTGACAAAATTAGAGGAGTTCTACCCCAGTCATCTTTTATATTACATTCATTCAACTATTAAAACTTGTAAAGAAATTTTGCAGTCTAAAAAGTGGCATGAACAAGAAAAGACAACATTCTAATGAATTTTAGATATACAAATGTTGCATACAAGGGAAAGCAATTCAACCCAGCTATGCAACAATAATAATTCTCAAGAATTCGTGCACGTTTTGCATAAATTTATTAACTTCTTTATGATACTGGCGCGTTGGATTACTACAAATAAACCTGTTTATCTTTCCAAGATTGTGTTCAGTTTACATACTGCCATGATATGGGCTATGCCTCATCCATATCTCCCTCTCCTTTAATCGAATGGTCGAGTACTGATTTTTGTACAGAAGCAGTCTTTTTGAAAGTTGATTGACCATGGGTTCCACCCCCCAACCCCTCCTTGCCACTGGACCTAAGTATATAGGGACATCTCCAGAGACCATACAAGTCACAACTTACCACAGAAAACTAGCAGTTGCTTCCTTGCCCAATGAGTAGTAACTTTGATTCTCGTCAAGAATGTTTGGAGATAGCTATGGAGGTACACCAAGTTGTTCCACCGCCTCACATGAGCACTTTCAATAAACTCAAGAATAGATTCAAAGAAACGTTCTTTCCTGATGACCCTTTACGCCAATTCAAGGGTAAATCCACCAAAACTAAATGGATTCTTGGAGCTCAGTATATTTTTCCCATCCTTCAGTGGGGTCCTAATTATGATCTCAAGTTGCTCAAGTCTGATATTGTTTCTGGTCTCACCATTGCTAGTCTTGCCATTCCTCAGGTTCTACTTTTCTCTTGTCTTCTACCAGAAATTGTCTGTTTTTCTGTTCTGTTAAATTGTAAATTAATATTTTGGTTTTGTTATTCAGGGCATTAGCTATGCTAAGTTGGCAAGCTTGCCACCAATTGTTGGACTATGTGAGTACACTATTCATATTGTTATTTGTTGCTTATGCACCTTCTGCAAATTTGAACTACCTCGGTTGGTTTTGCTGTCACCTTTCTCATACAACTTGAATTTATCAAAATGAATTGTTTGTACAACTTAATTATTAGTCTAATGTATTCTCTTTTATCACCTGGAACTGACTTAGTTTTGGCTTTTGTAGATTCAAGTTTTGTTCCACCACTCATATATGCTGTTCTTGGAAGCTCAAGAGATCTTGCAGTTGGTCCAGTTTCAATTGCTTCTCTCATTATGGGATCAATGCTGAGACAAGAAGTTTCTCCAGCCACAGACCCTCTCTTGTTTCTTCAGCTTGCTTTTTCTTCAACTTTCTTTGCTGGTCTTTTCCAAGCCTCTTTAGGCTTCCTAAGGTGTTTCTTCATAAATGCATGAGGCTTCATTTCTTGTCTTTTTGCCCTTTTTTCCATTTTTTCTTTTGGAGGAAATTTAATCTACCTTTTCAAGATAGAAAAACTATATGTATCTGTTTGGTATCTGCAGACTCGGTTTCATCATTGACTTTCTATCAAAAGCAACACTGATTGGGTTCATGGCTGGAGCTGCAATCATAGTTTCTCTTCAACAACTTAAAAGCCTTCTTGGCATAACAAATTTCACCAACCAAATGGGCATAGTTCCTGTCTTGAGTTCTGTTTTCCACAGGACAAATGAGGTTAGTGTCACATTTACAACTAAAATTCAGACAAACAAAATCCAGCTAGAGGTAAAAACTGACGACTTTTGCTATAAGGGATATTTTACAAAGGTAATGATGTATACAAACCTTCTTTGTTTTCTGAACCCTCCTATTATGTTTTCAGGCCAAATGACAAAAATCTACAATATAGACAAAATACATAAAATAACACGATGTGTAAATTTTTTTAACTTTTTGTAAATTATCTAATCAAAATATAATCTCCAATTTGTACCTTTTTTGTACTGTTCTAACAGCTCCAGATTCTAATTCAACTTATATTGTTAACTAGTCAATGGTGGAAATCAAGAATTTATATCCAGCAAACAGAATTTTGCATGTGGAGACATTTGGTCTTATGCAGAAGTTATTCCGACATAATTGCTGAAGCAGATCATTGCTACACTTTTCTCACTTTTTGAAATTGTCCATTATAGAACAAAGTGACTTACTTTGGATTTTTTTTTTAACCACTAAAAAGAAACAGCAGATAGAAAAGAACAAATATGAAATGCCACCAAACCAAAAAAATAATAATAAAAAAGAAATAATATTCTTGTAATACTTCTTTATATATAAAGTATATAAAAAAATTACTTATATTGTGTTAATAAGCTTTGTTTTCATTTGTTGCATTTGCAGTGGTCATGGCAAACAATACTAATGGGCTTCAGTTTCCTGGCGTTCCTTCTTCTCACACGACATATTGTACGTGATTCTTTTAAATTTTTATGTTTCTTCTTGAAATTGTTTTGTTTCTTCATTTGTTTTAACTGTAACATTTAGGGAGGACCAACTCTGTAATTACCACAACTCTGAAGGATACGCTGTGCTTTAACTGTTGTACCTCCACTTAAAATCAAATCAATTACCCCACAAAAGAAGAAAAATTAGGAATTACTTCATCAAAATTTTTCCAAGTAATGCTGCAAGTAATGGCTAATAATTATTAGGTGGGTTCGTTTAAAAGTTTGCTTAGATAATAAGCCAAAAATAAAAATGGAAAAAAGGGTCATCGAGAGTTGAATTATAGACAAACAAGAGTAAGGTTTCGTTTGGAATTGCGATGTGTTTATCGAAAAAAGTGCTTTTAAGCACTAATAGTATTTCCGGGGTGTTTGATAACAATTTCCCGTAATTTAAGTAGCCTAATTTTTGATAATTTAAAAACACTTTTATTAAATATACTTATGTCAGAAATATTTTTTTGTAAGATATCACGACCCAAACTGGGTCCATTGCGAAAATTGTTGGTATCTTTCAAGCTTCGACAAGCGTCCCACGGAATAGCAGATTTTGACAGTCTGATTATGAAATTTATCTATCGCAGGATGGACCAAAATGATTACTTTGATGGAAAAATCGGACCTATAAATTTTCTAGGACGTCCTGTCTTTGTTTCATCATTCTTTTTTGACCATATTTTTGGTGCCAACTTTTTGCCTGGAAACTAGAAAGTTCAGTATTATTTACTTTGTTAATTGAACTTATCTGTTTAAATACTAATACTTAATTAGAATATCTGTTCCTCTAGTTTAAAATGATTTGGTTTCATTACGTAATCATTCTCGTGATTAAAGAAGTAAATTTGGTGGTTAGGCGATTTATTGGAGTATAATATTCGCCAATGGCCTTAAGATATTTAAGAAGTGTCATTAAGAAGTTCCAAATTTTAACAATCACGATGTGGGCCGCAAATAAGAGTTGATTTTGACAATTTGATTACGAGAATCTATTCTGGTTGAGTTGGGTTGGTGCCCTTCATCTTTTTATTTTTACCTATTTTCGCATGACAATCCTAAACTCTATGGCACACTCAAATATAAAAAAGTATGAAGTGTAATCGGTTGATTATTTTAATTGATTATAGATTCTGATTTTGAATAATCAGTTTTTGTGATGTTCTTGACTGCTTTTGTATTCTGATTATAGATTTTTTAATGATTAAAAAATCTAAAATCTAAAATTACTTTTTTTAAAGAGTAGTTTTTACTGACCGTGATTATTCTCTATAATTAATTTTTATAATCATAATTTGTAAAATTTAAAACAACCGAGAACAAGGCCTTATTCTTTCTGCTTAAGTGGGACTTATAGTGTGTGATTAAAATAATGCAAGTTTGTAAAAGGGATAACTAGCTTATAGATTAAATCTTGTTCAAGCAAGATAGGAGATTCGAGCCTTTGGGATGATGTCCAAATTTGGTGGAATGAAATGCTTTTTCCTTGTTCTCTCAAAGTAAAAGGAGAGGACCTTTCCATTGCATTAGCAGGTCCATTTATTCCTTTTTGGATGAAACATTAGTAAGGTTGTTAAATTTATAAATGATTATGGCCGGACTTGAATTGCTTTGAAATTTGACCCCTATTCTAGATTTGCTTTATCTCCATTCCCAGTTCAAATATATGAATGGAAAGTTAGTCATGGCTAAGGTTAATTGGCTGGCCAACTTCATAGTTAAAAGTAGGAAGAAAATTAGTCAAACATGCTAATTTGCAAATTCCTAGATCAAAACAAATTAAGACCCTTCAATTTGTGATCTGGAAAAGAATAAAATTTGACATCTAAAATTCAACATTCAGTTTCGGGTTGTTTTTTTCTTGATCACTTGGGATGAGATGAAGAATTAAGGTTACAGTATCTTAAAGCTAATAGCCAGTGCGGTAACAGAAAATAAGAAAGTGAAGAGAGCCAAACGCTTGCAATGACTTCATTTACTAAGTAAGAGGGCTAAAATTTCACCAAGGAGATATGGCTAGCTTAATCGACTTCCTGCAATGGAATGCTTATTTGGAGCATATAACCATTGTGTTCAAATTCAACAACTAAAAAGCTTTTCTGTGAATATGTGCTCTGCAGGGTATTAAAAAACCAAAGCTATTTTGGGTGTCAGCTGGAGCTCCTCTTGTCTCAGTAATTCTTGCAACTCTAGTGGTTTTTGCATCAAAAGCTCAACGCCATGGCATCAGTGTAGTAAGTTTCTGCAATTCCTTGTTGTCTATACCTGTTCTGATTCCACATTTTACCTGATCCTTCTCATGGTTATTGTCTTAGATTGGGAAGTTACAAGAAGGATTAAATCCTCCTTCATGGAATATGTTGCATTTTCATGGAAGCCACTTGGGACTAGTAATGAAAACTGGACTCATCACCGGAATCATTTCACTTACTGTAAGTTCTGCTTAATTATTATAGACTTTTCTTGGACATGCTGCTTTCTCAAAGATGAATGTGTATCAGATATACGTGAAAATCCAGTATCAACTGAGCATTAGTCCTTTTAGCGAAGTTCAGAGATCTTGCTACTCTTCATGAGATACACAGGCACTGGGTGAAAAGGACTAATTATGGCACAGATAGTAAAGAATCAAATAAAGAATGTAGCAGGCGTCAATTAGATTGAATTCATCAAGTGCAATTGACTTCAATCTAGCTGAGGAATACCAATGATCAGTAGCATCAGTTGGCTTAATTGCTAGCTTTGGATTTTGAAGGCTGCATTTTGGAGGCAATGCAAAAGATGTCCTTTTTACTCTGTCTATCTCACTAATTTAAGTAATTCAAAAGCTTCTTTTGTAGCAGTTCCTGGCCTACACAGCTCTCAGAAGCGAAATTTGTAGACTTTTCTTTCGTTCATCATATAGTTACATTAGTTTTGCTTAAACAGGAAGGAATTGCTGTTGGAAGGACTTTTGCAGCGCTAAAGAACTATCAGGTGGATGGGAACAAGGAGATGATTGCAATTGGAGTCATGAATATAGTTGGCTCATCCACTTCATGCTATGTTACAACTGGTACACTTGCCCTCTCAAATTCTAAATCTAACATCTCCTGTCTTATCCCAACAAACTATTGGACCCTGGTCAGTAGAAATGCAACTGATTGCATCTTCCTATTGCAGGTGCTTTCTCTAGGTCAGCTGTGAATCATAATGCAGGATGCAAAACTGCAGCTTCAAACATTATAATGGCTGTAACTGTTATGGTCACACTCCTCTTCCTCATGCCACTCTTCCAATACACCCCAAATGTTATATTAGGAGCCATCATTGTCACAGCAGTCGTCGGCCTTATTGATATCCCTGCTGCTTATCAAACTTGGAAGGTTGACAAATTCGATTTCATCGTACTACTTTGTGCCTTCTTGGGAGTTCTTTTCATCTCTGTGCAGGGCGGGCTTGCCATTGCAGTAAGTAAAACAATATAAAAGCTTTCCATCTTTTCATGCGGATATTTGAGGTCCAAAAGCTCACTTATCTCAAAGAATTGAAAGTTTCTGTAAAGTAAAATTTCTAGGAGTAAACTGCAGTCTTCCAGAATTTTTCTCTTATCATTGCTATTGCTAAATTGCTTATGATTGTTATCAGGTGGGAATATCCATTTTCAAGGTCCTCCTCCAAATTACCAGGCCAAAGACCGTGATGCTGGGAAATATACCAGGCACAGATATTTACCGCAATCTTTATCAATACAAAGATGCTGTCAGAATTCCTGGCTTTCTCATTCTAAGCATTGAAGCACCAATTAACTTCGCTAATACAACTTATCTCAAGGAACGGTTAGTCGCTGCCTTGTAACTTGTAAAGGATGTATACACTTGGGAGAATTCTTTGATCCTTTCCATATTTTCAGTAATAGCTAACCTGCTCTAGTTAATCACGTTAAAAGGATTACAAGATGGACAGAAGATTATGAAGCAGCAGAAGTAGAGAAAACCAAGAAGCAATCTGGGCTGAGATTTTTAGTCATTGATTTATCTGGTAAGCATCACTGAGATGTACTAGGAAATCAGAGAATCTGAGTACTGTATCATAAGGTCTACGTATTCTGCAATGACATGTTTGAATTGATGTGCAGCTGTTAGTGCCATTGATACAAGTGGAATCTCATTCTTCAAGGAATTGAGAATGGTACTAGAAAAGAAAGGCATAGAGGCAAGTCAACCACAGCTTCAACGCTAGCCTTTTTCAATCCCTTTTCAATTATGCAGCTACCTATTGATTCTAACAAAAAAAAAATTATATGTCACAGCTGGTGTTGGTTAATCCTCTTGGAGAAGTAATGGAGAAATTGCAACGAGCAGACGATGGACATGAACTTGCAAAACCAGACAGCCTTTTCTTGACAGTCGGAGAAGCTGTAGCTTCGCTTTCATCAGCATTTAAGTGCCAATCATCAAATTATGTATGATGAATGGCCTTTTGCCCTGCAATAAGTTTCAAGCTCATAGCAGAGAAAAGCAAAAAAAAAAAAAAAATGTTGTATAAACTTGGTGCACCATCTCTTCTAATAGTTCAATACAAGCAATTTTGCTCAAGACAAATGAATCCATCGACAGCATTTGCACTACATACTGCACATGCTTTTCGCAACCTTGTAGAGAAGCATTCCTTTTTTTTTTTTTTCCAGAGATAATAACTATTGTATAACCTAATCTATCCTATACTAGAGGGAGGGGGTGGATTTAAGGAGGGTCAAGAATAATACAGAGAGGATTGAATCACTACCAGACCAAACGGGTATACTATGCACCTACTTGAATTTTTTTAAAAGCAAAACCACTTTTAATGTGACAATTGGTGAGAGACATATTTAAACTCTTGCCTCCCACCCTACCAAACTTTAATGCTTTGGTGGTGACACCGGCCTTTGTGCTGGTTGTTTTGTAGAGAAGCATTCAATCGCGCTTATTTCCAACAATAATCTTAGGTCCCAAAGAAAAAATCTTCAATGATGGGGAAAATGTATATACAAAAGGAAATCAAGGACAACATGGATTTCTGTGTTTTATCAACCAAGAAAGTATCAAATGCGTGAGTTGATGAACAATAGTTGCATGCTTTTTGACTTCACAGCTCTATTTGGATTAGCTATTTTTTAGAGTAATTTTTTTGTAACAGAGTTTTTAGAGTATATTTTGGGATATTTTTAGAAAATATTTTGAAATATTAAGAGTAGTAGAAATTTTAAAATATTTTTTGAAATATTTTTTAAACATTAAAAAAAATTAAACTACTTTTTAGAGAAACTTTTAAAGTACCTTTATAGTATTTGAAAAACAACAAGAGATCCAAACAGAAATAATCGTGGAATTTGAATGTAGTCCGCAATGTCAAGCACAAAGCATCATCAGAAAATAACAAGAAATAAATGGAATTGTTTAAAAGAATTCAATAATCATTTAACTTAATAAGTACATTAAAAAAGGCACCAATAGTTTTTCCTATTTGATGCTAAGGGCACCAATAAGTACATTAAAAAAAAGGAAAATGGACCGCCAAATAGCCATTTATTTGTCAAAAAATATAACAGTGAATTGACTTCTTATTTGGGCGCCAAATAGACAAACTCATTGCTAATGTCTGAACACATTTTGACTATAATACGAATCAATGTTCTAATTTTACCAAAAACTAAAATAATTAAATCTAGCCTATTTAAATTAGTATTCAAGATTCTTTTAAATCCCTACTCTCACTTAATTACCACTCAAACTTCCGAGCTCCGTTTGGATTAGTTATTTTTAGGAGTGTTTTTGAAATATTCTATTGAAGAAGTTTTTGAAAAATAGCACTCCATTTAGATTACCTATTTTTGGGGGTATTTTTGAAATATTTTACTGTAGTAATGTAAGTGAAAAATTTTTACTATAAATGAGGTTTTTTAATGTTTTTGAGATTATTTTTTGTATTTTTGAAATTATTTTTGATATTTTTGAAATTATTTTTATTTATGTATTACTATAACATTATATCTAAAAAACTTATTTTTTAAAAAATGATCAATCCAAACAGAGATTCAGATATTTTTGAGGTCTTTTCAACTTGGTTTTTCCTTTTTCCTTTTTTTTGTTTAAAAAATAAAATTACAGATGGGTCTCTTTGCCAATGCTTTAAAATGTTTGGTGGCTAATAGCTATTTTCCCAAACCTTAGGGGCTCCAAAAATGAAAATTACCCATAAATAATTCTGCAACATGCCAGCACCACCAAGCTAAGATTAGCTGAAAAAAATTCGTTGACCAGAGATTCAGATCGGAAAAATTTTTCGAATGGGAGAAATTTCCAATTCCCAGAAGTATGGAGTTCCCCTTTATGGGGCCGCTTGGGTTCCACCGAGTGCTATTAGATCCATTTTCTCCAAAGAAGACGCCGACTCCGGCGACGACTCCAAGGCGCCTCCGCCTGCCGCCGAAGAAAACCAAGTTGTCCTCGCCGGAGGAGGTGGAGAAGGAAGCAGTGGTATACCGAATGCTCTCCTAGTTGCAAAGTTCGATTTTGAAGCCAATTCTCTCTCCGATCGACCTGTAAGATCACCTAGTAGGATTTTAGTTTTTTTGTCAGTGTGAAAATTTGTCTAATTTTATATATTTGGTGTAAATTTGGTAAATTTGATCAAAAAAGTTTAATTATTTGTTCAATTTAGAGGTTTTAAAGTAAGAAGTCTTTTTTTTATCAAATTCTTATGAGTTTTTTTTTTTAAATGTTTTACTATTGATAGGTTGCGAGATTGGCAACTGGAGAAGATTTACCTTATAGGATTGCTGTTCACCCAGGAGCGGAAGGTGTGATATGTTCATTGCCCAAAAGTTGCAGGTAAATTTTACTATCATTTGCATGTATTGGCTGAAATCGTTCCAGCGAAATTCAGTGACTTGGCAGTAGTCTACTGTAGCATGCTTATCCATTTCGCTCTTTGAGTATTTATTCCTCAAACTTGCAAACTTGCTATTCAGTTGTGGTGGAAAAGTCACTTTTGATGCAGCGGTGTAACAATGGAGTAAACTTTGTATCTGGTTTACTTTGTGGAATATGGAAGTTGTACTTATTCTTGGTGCATTCAGATTCTTATTTATAACTTTCAAATGATTGAATTATTATTGTGCTTTTGAGAATTTGCTTAAAGATTCTTTTTTTTTTGGTTCCTTTTAATATAGGTTGTACGAATGGGCTGCAGTTGAGAAGGCAGATTACTCTACTTTAGATCTTAGATCGTCTGAGAGAGCTCTTGAGCATTTGGAAGATGTTGGTCAACAGTTATCTCTGGCATTTAATAATGAGGGTACATTACTCGCCACTGGTGGTGAGGTAGTTAGCATTTTTTGGACTCTTTTTGTGGAAAATTAATGGAAACGGATGATGCATTAGGAGAAAGAAAGTGCATTATATGTCGTATTTCATTGACACATGCTTTTAATGATGCATAGTCCAATGCTTGTTTAGTATTTTATGCTTTGTTAACCAATGGTTGTTCTTTTTACACCAATTTCCAGTAGAATGAAATTGCATCTTAGGATAAGTAATCGATCTTTTAGTTGTCTTTGATCATCTTTTAGGAAAATATTCACTCTTCAATGGGAAACGTTCTGGCAAGTTGGAGGTCCAGAATTTTCCTCGATTAGAAAGTCTGGATTGGCATTAGCAATACTTGTTCTATTCCTCCAAGATTTAGGATAGAAACCCTATGTAACTGACAATGCTTTGTCAGAAATGAAATTCTGGCAACTATTGAAGTACTAATCATGTTCTGGGCCCATAGCGATATGTCTCTTGTTTGATTGGGTATATCATGCATGGTTAGTCCTGTAAAGGAACATGATTTTCTTTTAAGCACATTTTACTCAAGTGTATTGAACTCTATTTCCTACTGTACTCTCTGGTTTTTTTTAAAAAAAAAAATTAATGCTGAATGAGCTGTTTAGAGTAAGATGATGAGTTTGTTGAATTAGACAACTTGTGAAAGGACAGTACACTTTGTGCAGTAACAGACTTATTATTTTGCCTTTCTAATATCCAAATGGGGTGCATTGCAGGATGGTAAATTACGCATTTTTCAGTGGCCAGCCATGGAACTTACACTCAACGAAGCTAATGCACATGCTTCTGTAAAGGACTTACATTTCAGGTTCGTATCAATTGTTGCACCTTAGTTTCACCCATGTGTAATGAAAGCTTGCTAAAAATTAATTTTTTGGCATAAGCATGGGAGATGGCTTTCATTAATTCATCAAAAGAACCTTGACAGATGTCTTGGTTACTTTTATGCAGCCTGGATGGGAAGCTTCTGGTCTCTGTTGGAAGTGGACCTGCTAGGGTTTGGGATGTCACTAACTCAATTGCTATAGCCGCTTTACAAAGGGAAAATGTAAGATTAATCTATCTTTGCATTATTTTTCTTTTTATGTAATTAAATTGCTCTATCCAAAGGAAAAGCTGGAAAAGATTAAACAAATATCAGCCTGCACGTGACTTCTTCATCATGTAAAGTACTATTTATAGTAAAAGCAAAGTTAACAAAATTGATTTCTCTAATAAATGTTTTAGTTGATTTGCCAAACATGCGACAAGCCTTCTTTATGGGCCCAAGGCCAAATTCAAAAATATATGAATCAGAATTTTAAGCCTCCTGATTTAAACTATTGTTCCTAGTCTGATTTGAAGAAGGAATGAATATGTAAATGGGCCTTGTTGTACAATATGGTTACTATAGCCACTGTGCCACCCAAAAAAAGTTAAAAATAATAAATATGACAGGTGTGGGCCAAAAATTGAGAACCTCCACATGCATTGAGACGAATGCACATAATTCATTTTTCACAAGGGGTAAAAATATATTATTTGACTTTTTGTTGTGTCAATTTCCTGTAGTTATGTGTTTGTTGTCATCATTACTGTGGAATTTTTTCTTCTTCTTTTTTTTTTTTTGTACTCCCCACTCCTTGGTCCCCAATTGTAGGTGAAGTAGAACTATAGTTGGTGGATTATTTTCTTTAAGCTCTTTGACTGGGGATGTTTAAAGTACTTAGTTTCTTCAAAAGTGCGTTAGAGCAGAGAGGATGGACATCTTCACTGTTTAAAATACTGCATGTAGTGATCTGCATCTGATGGAGCTAAAACTTTCAAGTTTTCATTGGCCTAGGACCCTGTTATACCATTTCTACTAGCAGATTCTGTTTTTGATGAGATCATTTCGTAACATTCCAGGATGAGCAGTTTTGCTTTTGCAAGTTTTCTCCAGGCAGAGATGGTAATCAAGTTTTATACATCATAGCAATGAAAGGTATTCCTTGATTTTTGTAATTGTGCTTTTACAAGGGTTCCAACAAAGCAAATGGATATCCATAATGCATTTTATTGAATTCTCCAGATCGGGGTGCTTGTATTTTGAAGTGGAACACTACTACATGGAGGAAGATGAGCTCAAAACGCATTGTCCGGGATGCAGTTTCTGCTTTCGATGTTTCCATTGATGGCAAACTCCTAGCAGTGTAAGCACTCTGTATTTGTTTTTACTGCTTGCTTAACCATAAAAATTTGTTCCAAACTCAAGGTATGGTGATTTGTTTGGATGAAAAGATTTGCAGCACATCTTGTGGTTTTATCACCCAAAATATCAACTGTGTCTTCAAATATAATAACTCACAAATTTCAATTTGAATGGGTAGATTTGCATCATCACTTCCTCCTCGTGTGATGATGGAAGGTAATAGTAGATGCTTAAGTATTACATTCTTGTAATGATCAGTTTCCAGTCTACTCTTTAAGATGTCTGGCAATAAGAGTAACCTTTTCGCGATTAGGCAAGGCTTGCGATTACTTGCTCTTGATGCATAAGTTTACTTACTTCAGGACTTATTATATGAAAGTAGTAGAAATTTAGTCATTTTCTTGTGTTCCTCCAAATGTAATTTCATTGTTTTATTTTTCTCTGACACAAATTCAATATTTAGAGGAACAATCGAAGGAAACATTTGGGTTCTAAGTTCCAACAGCATGAGGGTGCATACTGTGGTAAAGAAAGCACATCTAGGCCTTGTAACAGCATTGAGGTTCTCAAAGGATGCAAGGTTGAATCTCTTATATAGGTTATTCTTCTAGTGACATCCTTTACTCTTTTAACAATTATTCTTCTAGTGACATCCTTTACTCTTTTACTCTTTTTTTTTTTTTTTGAACAGATATTTGCTCTCTGCATCCATGGATTCAAGTGCTAGGGTGACGCAAATAAAGGATGAGGAGAAAAATGGTATATATGCATGTATAAGTAACATTAGTGTGTGTGTGTGTGTATATATGTATCCCCCTGTGTGTGTACTCATCTGTGTATAGTGGAGGGCCAAGTCATCCCATGAACAGAATCATATCAGTGCTTCTGCTACCTAACATTTAAATAAAATGCTGTAATCTTCATGATCAATGTCATGTCTCTATGTCTGAGTATGTGCTAGCATGATGACTTCTTGGACCTGATCCTCATTTTCTTGTTTTTCTCTTCCTGGCAGGTTTGAGGTTGTGGATCATTTTGTTAATGATATTGCTTGCAATAGCGGCATATTTTGTTAAAAACAAAGAATTGTTGCCCCAGCAACTTGATTTTGTGAAGAGATTATGACTGTTGGTGTACTAGAGAGTTGAAGTCTGTACATGGATGAAATTTTGTATGACTAGATTACTGTTGGAAGGTTATGCTTACAGAGAGGGTATGAGATGTTACATTACCTATGATAGTCCGCAACGGCTTATTGTTAAACAGCGGCTTGCAACAGCCCTCGGCGGCTGGGATTGACTTTTGAAAGAATGTCTTGTGTACAAATTCAACCAACCTAAATTGAAATTGTTTTTACGAAGTAATTAGTATATCTTTTTGATATGGTTTATAGTTTGCTATGTAATACTGCCTTGTTTGGGAAAATAAAGTGAAGAATGATTATTTATTGATTCTATTTTTTTTCCCTAGTTGAGAATTCTCTCCTGGACTTTGCCTTTCAGTGAAAGTCAAAGTTCCTCAAGTTAATCCTTTTAAGGAGAACCTTAAATCCATAAAATCGCATGGATTATCCATCAATTACAAATTCATTACAGCAGCTACTACTGATGTCTGAGAACAACAATGAGTTTTCGATTCCAAAACTGAAGAAAAGGAACAAAAACTTCAGTTATTCAATCAAAACTAATGAAAACAAAGACTAAATTAAATGATCAGACGACTAAAATTCCAGCAACTTCATGCCCATCTCATGAGCCAGAAAAGCTTCAACAGTTCCACCACATTTCACCTTATCACGGGAAAGAACATTATCCTCCTACACTTGTTTCCCTTGGCTCCCACCAATTCACGGAATCAGGCTTCTTCCATGGAAGATCTCCATCCAAAACCTGATCGGCAAACTCCATGACCTGGTACTCAGCAACTTCTTTTGGACTCGAAATCTTCAACTTCGGTTGATCCTCAAGTTTCTTGGCAACTGCCTCCATTCCAACACCAGCAACCACCTTTCGATAATACCACAAAAGATCCCTCAAGGCCTTTGGGATACTCTTTGCAGGTCCATGCCAGCGTATATGGTACACTAAGCAGTAGTTGCCAACATAGAGCTGCAAGAGCTCAAAAGGGACTTTTCTTTTTCTTGGAGTCCCGGTGGGATATACAGTTCCCATTGCGATAATGGTGCCGGATTCAGCCACAAGCCCTATAAGTCTGGTTTTTGTTGTAGAAAATACTTCTGATTTTGCTTACCCCATTACTTGACGATCAAGTGATCATCTTGCTCTGAACGTTGTACTGCTAACATTGTTTCAACAGGAACGGTGTCGTGAATTCTAACTGTGGAGATGATTTTGTCGTCTCTGTTGATTTCAATCCTGATCTGAGTCTCCATGGCTTTCTTGCTTAATTGCAACAAGTTGTGGCAAAACCAAGGCTGAAAAAAGGCTATAAACTTGACTGGATTATGTGGAAGTAAAAGAGGGAAATGGAAGTGATTAGGAAACGTTTTCATGTAAATCGCAATCCCGATTTAACTGATCTTGCGCCTAGTTTACAGAATGCTATGCTAGAAATTTGATCAATCAGTACCAGGATTCCATGCAAGTCATAGGAATGATGTGTTGAAATTTGATTAGTATCTTATGGATCAATTCGAGATACTCAAGCATTGATTATTGCAAAGGAAATTAGTCTCTCTCTCTCTCTCTCTCTCTAATTTGGATAAAATAAAACTGCTCAAAACACAACTTAATTGGGCAAGCACTAAAAATTATAGAACTAACTTCCATGCTTTATCAAGTAACACAAAAGAAAAGAACTAACAACACAAAGAGGGAGAGACTCATAGTCAGTTTTTACCTCTCACTGTATCCAGGAGACAGATTATATCACTACCATTATTGTATCAATCAACCAAGTGCAAAGAACACGAAAATCAAATTTCCCAGAACAAATAAAAAGAAAAGAAAAGAAAAGAAAGAAAAGAGCTAACAGACTAAAAAAAAAGAACTATTTTTTGAGTAACTTCTTGCCCATCTCATAAGCCAGAAAAGCTTCAACTGTTCCATATTTGATCTTATCATCCGATAAACCACCAATTATTCCATCCTTCCACCAACTCATAGAACTAGGCTTCTTCCAATCTCCACCCAAAACCCTCTTCGCCAGCTTCTCCAAACTACACTTCTTGCCTGAAAACCCGACCATTGTCCTCAAATCCCTCGGCTGCGAAATCTTCAACCCTAGTTGACTCTCGAGTTTCTTAGCAACTTCTTCCATCCCAACTCCAACAACAACAAAACGAGCGTCCGACAAAAGGTCTTTCAAAGCCTTAGGCACATCTTTTTTGGACAAGAAACTATGGTAGCTATCTACAGCTTCATATATAAGACATTGATTGCCAATACATAATTGCAGTATCTCGATGGGATGATCCTCTTTTTTAGGATAGTAGAAGGACTTACTGGTGCCATTCTTGTAATGTAGACTGCAATCTACTGAGAGTCCAATAATGTTGCATGCATCACCATTGTTCTTGATTTTACGTACCCATTGCTTGATTACCAAAACGTCATCCTCTCTTTGGCATTCCGAATCCACCGACGTAGTTTGGACGGTGATTATGGGGTTAGTTTTGTCATCGATTGTGATTGTGCTGAAGTTTTGGTCTTCTTGATTTCTTTCAATTTTGATATCTATTTGTGTTTCCATGAATGGCTGGAGAATAGAGAAACTCAACAGGAAGGGCGGAGGAAACCAATGAAACTCATCTGAGGGAAAGTTATTAAATAGGGTAGTGATACAATTAGGTAGTACTTGCGATTCAGAATCATATTGAGATTAGGAAGTTACTTACCAACAACATTACAATCTCCTTCTCAAGTAATACTAAAGGAAATTGTCAAAATATATTTCTATAATAGCAGAATAATATGGAGTATCAATTTTCTTTTTTTTTTAAAAAAAACTCTTCAGTCTCTTCTCGCATCCTTTCGATCTCTCATTGTTGAACCCTAAACTTAACTTAGGAGTCTCAAATGTGAACTGTGACGTACATAAAAGAACTTTTCTTTATTGATTATTTTGTCTTAGAAAGACATTTTCAATAGTCAGCATGAATTGTAGTATTTTTTAACCCAAAAAATATTGAGTATTTTAGAGATTCATCTATATCAAATAGTAGACTAGTAACAGCTATTCTTTATTGATTATTTTGTCTTAGAAGATGTTTTCAATTGTCAATATAGATTCTAGTATTTTTAACCCCAAAAACATTTGAGTCTATTAGAGATTCATCCATATCAAATAGTAGACTAGGAAGAGCTGTTCTTTATTGATTGTTTTGTCTTATAAAGATGTTTTCAATACTCAATATAAATTCTTGTACTTTGAACCCTATTAGAGATTTATCGATATCATCAATTATTAGACTACTAAGAGCTTTTCTTCATTGATTATTTTTGTCTTCGAAAAATGTTTTCACTAGTTAACATGAATTCTAGTATTTTAAACCCCCCTCCCCCCCTCCCCACAACACAAAAACAAACAAAAAAGTCGAGTGTTTTAGAGATTTATCTATATCAATTATTAGACTACTAAGTAATGTTTCATCATTTTGACATTTTAAGTGATCATGGATGAAGTTCACGGAGTGTCAAGGCGGTTCTAAGACTGTAGTATCTGCAGTTATAGGGGCACCCAACAAGTTCATCATATATACTTAGACAACTCGGACAGGAGAAAATTGACTATTTCCAATGGGTACAACAAAAATATAATCCTATCCCAAAATAATAATAATAATAATAAGAAGAAATGATAAAGGAGTAGTTGTAAACACGTATTTTACCAATGAAATATTGGGCCAAAGTCCAATAACTGACCCACATCTTATAAGCCGAAAAAGTTTCAACCGTTCCATACTCGATCTTTTATCATTCGGGAGAGCCTTTCCATCATCCTTCCTCCAATCTATTGGAAGAGGGTTTCCTCCAATTTCCATCCAAAACCTTTCTTGCCAACCTCCGAATGATTGCTTGCAATAGAATTCTTTCCTCGTTAGAATTGAAAGATAAACCAAACTATTGGATACTCAAATCAAGTTCGACTTGGTAAAAGTTTATTCGAATTTGATTTGCTAACTAGTCAAACAATATTAAACAACATTTTACTTTTGATAACTTTCAAATTCGATAAAAACTCGTTCAGACTTGATTCGGTAAATAAACAAATCAACTTGCTTTAACGAATTTCAAACTCGTCCGTTCAGACTTGATTTGACAAATAAACAAATCAACTTGATTCAACAAATTTCAAATTCGTTAACATAATCATGCAAATTTGAACATTAGGGTATTCGACTTAATTAGATTTATTTACACCCCTACCCCCTATCTTCTCAAATCCCTTTAACCCTAGTTGGCTCTCATGCTTCTAAACAACTTTTTGTATGGGCAAAATACAACTTTCCGTCAATCAGAAATTTGAGTACAGCAAGGTAAACACCCCTATTTACATCAGCTAACACTAGCACGTACTATATATACATTCTATAACATAGCACCGCTACAAATTCAACCAAGCACTATCAATTCTATAATCAAAACTAGTCCAAACAAATATGATCAAAGCCCCATTCTAAAACCAGGTCCCAATTTTCTTTAGTTCTGGGGATCTGTGGCCAAGAAGCAAAAATCAACTTAACAACATCAATAATACCAGCAACCACTTGCGCTCTTGATGCACTAGCTTGCTAAAACATAACCTTGTTCCCTGCTTGCCATAAGTGATAGACTCAAGCAGCAAGGGACAATCTTCCAAGTTTACGACAAAAGGGTGTGGATCCACAATGTTTACTCCACCATTGTATTTCATCTTGCCATCTAATACCACCTCTATATAACAAGCATAGCTGATGAATTTTACACCAAACACTCAAGAAAATTTCCAACTGGAGAAAAGATGTTCCGATGTTTCATCACAGGCACCACACAAAACACACAAAGAAGAAATGCTTCCTAACCATTTATGCCATCCCAATTCCAGTTACGTCCAATCGAAAACCTGACAAAAGCTCTTTTAAAGCCCTAGGAACATTCTTTTTTGCTTCATCCCAACATGGTTCACAAAAAA